>JAAGEH010000378.1:762177-888021 GCA_011751065.1 Lasiurus cinereus
AAATGTGCCACCACTCAAACCGGGTGGCAAACCTCGTCTCGTTGGCATGCAGGGGAGGTGAGACGGAGCTTTGGAAGGTGGCGGAGGGCTGACTTCTAAGGGTGGCATTGGACTTCAGGGGTGACCTCTGGTCAATGGGGACATGAGATCCCCGGCAGCCCCAACTCCTCAGCAGTCAGTGGTGTGCACGTGGGCAGCGCTGGCATGGGTTCCCTGAACAAAGCTGGTTTTAACCTTAAACCTGAGCCCAGGTATCAGTGTTCACAACCTGTGGGTTGGGACCCCTTTGGTTGGGTTGATGAATGGATGGATGTGTGAGGGGGTGAGTAGATGAGTGAATGGGTGGATGGAAGTATATGTTAATGGATGTATTCCATTCATCCATTACCAATGCATATATACATCCATTAACATATACTTCCATCCACCCATTCACTCATCTACTCACCCCCTCACACATCCATCTACCCATCCATCCATCCACCCATCCACCCACCCACTCACACATCCATCCATTCATCAACCCACCCACAGTTCTTCATTTTGTGGTGACCCCCAACCATACTTCATAACTGTAATTTTGCTATTGTTAAGAATTATAATGTAAATACCTGTGTTTTCTGATGGTCTTAGGCGACCCTTGTGAAAGTGTTGTTCGATTCCATTGGAGTGATCTTCGATTCCATTGATTGATTCATTGTGGTGGTCACTTCCCAAGGATGGGAATCGTCATTAGATTCCCGGGCAATGTACAAAGCGTTTTCCCATCCAGTGATGATTATCATCCCATTTTACAGATGAGAAAACCGGAGCTTAGGAAGCAAAGTGACTTGCCTGAGGTCTCCCCGCTGGCAGAGCTGGGGCCCGTAGCCTGTCACAAGGTCAGGCTCTAGGTTAAATCCCACCTTTCTGACACACTGGCTCTGTGTCCTTGTGGGGGTGGTTATTCAACCTTTCAAAACCTCAGTTTTCGCAGATAATGAGGTAGATGTCTCCTTCTTGGGGGATTTATGAATTTATTAAGCATAATAGGTGCTTAATACATGTTCGCTATCACTTATTGAGAATAGGAGACTGTATCAAAAACAAAAACCAGCCTTGCTGTGTTTGTTCAGTAGTTAGAGTGTCAGCCCTCAGACTAAAGGATAGTAGGTTTGAATCCTGGTCAAGGGCACACACTTCAGTTGCAGATCCCCTAAGGGGCCCATGGGTGATGCAACCAATCAATGTGTCTCACTCCTTCCCCCTTCCTCCCTTTTACTCTCTCTAGAAACCAATGGAAATCATATCCTCCAGTGAGGATTAAAAAACAAAAACAAAAAACAAAACCCAAAACCAGCCTGGTTAGTGTGGCTCAGTGGTTGAGTATGGATCTATGAACCAGAAGGTCATGGTTCAATTCCAGTTTGGGGCACATGCCCAAGTTTCCGGCTCCATCCCCAGTAGAGGGCATGCAGGAGGCTATTTGCAGGGACAGGGGGCCCAGCGTGAGTCTGTCTGATACCTTTCAAACTGGGTCCATTCGCTTTATTATTTTCCAGGGCATCATATAGACCAGTGGTTCTCAACCTTTCTAATGCCGCGACCTTTTAATACAGTTCTTCATTTTGTGGTGACCCCCAACCATACTTCATAACTGTAATTTTGCTATTGTTATGAATTATAATGTAAATACCTGTGTTTTCCGATGGTCTTAGGCGACCCTTGTGAAAGTGTTGTTCGACCCCCAAAGGGGTCACGACCCACAGGTTGAGAACACTAATACAGACCTTTTGCCATGTGGGGGGGTAGTTGGGAGGGGTAGATTTGCTCATATAATTTCCAAGTAAGATCAGTGATTCTCTCTCATCATTGATATTTCTATCTCCCTCTCCCTTCCTCTCTCTGAAACAAACACAAAAACAAAACAAAAAATTGTATAAGGCCTGGAAAGTAACTTAAGGGGAATTTCAAGTTCCATTTCACGCTCGTACTGGAAACCCTCGCCCTTGCCATGCACTAGCCTTTCCAACCAAGAAGCACCCCTCTTCTCGGCCTATGTTAAAAGAAGCCGGTGAGATTCCAGTCCCATTCAGCTGTAATTCATTATTGTAAATAGCGGTGCAAGGAGATGAGAAAAGGTCTGAAATACACCGACTGACAGAATTTTTAGGGAGAGAGATAACAAGACAGATAAAGAGCAATCAGAAAAAATTTGCATAAACCCCTTGATCTCAAAGGTCATCTATTCCGGAGTCTACTAATGGAAATACATTTTCTAAAATATTCTGGGTGCTTATTTCATTGAAAAGGAAAGAATGTCAAAGACCCGAGTCAGAGGAGTAGAGTAGATTTATGTCAACTGCAACAATTAAAAAAAAAAACAAAAAACAGATTTTTTGGGGGAGGAAATGGGTCCATTCATATTACAAGTGAAAACTTAAGACGTAGTAAATCTGGCTCTTTGCTAGGATCTGGTTCAGCAACTTAAAATATGTTGGTATTAATGGGAATTATGAATTTATTTTTTTAAATGATCTTTCTATTGCACCCTTCATCCCACTTAGGAAAGAGAATCATTTCATATCTTTTCATTTACTCGAACTTTACGACGACCCTGGAAGGTAAGTATTATCATTCCCGCTTTACGGCGGAGTATAATATGTACTTATTAAGGGCAGGGACCAAGGCTCCCTCTTTCTCTCCCCGGTGCCCGAGGAATAAAAATGTGAGCTGAATGTCACAGCAGAGCCTCCGGAATGTGCCGCTGGGACATCCATCTTCTTGGAGGAGGCAGCGCTGAGCGGAGCTTTAGATGCCAGCTTTGCCATCAGTTCTCCTCGACTTCGAACCTCCGCTCGGCCACTTACCGACAGCGTGACCTTGAGAATTAGTTTTCTTTTTGAGCCTCAGCTTATCACAGTGTTAATAATACCCACCTCATGGAGTTGTTACAATTACAGTGGTACCTTGAGATACGAGTTTAATTCGTTCCGTAACCTTGAGGCGTGGGAAACTAGGAGACGCTCGAGTCGCGGTAAACTGGTGGGTCGGGTGCAGCCGGCCGATCCGCGCGATGACTCCTGTCTCAACTGTTGCTCATATTTCAAAGCAAAAATAGCTCGTATCTCAACAATCTCGTATGTTAGGGCACTCGTATCTCGAGGTGCCACTGTATTAAATCTTGAGGCGATCGAATGAAGGGCGAAATGTAAAGTACTCGGTATGATATCTGACACGTATTAACCATTCTGGGGTGGTGGTTTCCACCCTCTCCTGAGTACCCTCGGAATTGCTGGCATAAGCAGACATTTGACCACGCTGCGATTTTTTCCAGCACCACTTGATCGTCTGGTGTGAAACGAACGGGACGCTGCCCGGCTGGCGTGCTGCCCGAGGAGGAGCCGACCCGTGAGCCTGGCAGGAGTTCCCCGTGCCCCTGGGCAGAGTCTCTTGTCATTGAACGCCAAGGGTCCTGGAGCTGCTGTTGGCAGGGGCGTGAGTCTGTCTGCTGCCTTTCAAACGGGGTCCACTCACTTTATTATTTTCTAGCCCAGGGGTCGGCAAACTCCTCAGTCAGCAGAGCCAAATATCAACAGTACAATGATTAAAATTTCTTTTGAGAGCCACATTCTTTAAAGTTAAACTTCTTCTAACGCCGCTTCTTCAAAGTAGACTCACCCTGGCCGTGGTGTTTTGTGGAAGAGCCACACTCAAGGGGCCAAAGAGCCGCCTGTGGCTCGCGAGCCGCAGTTTGCCGACCACTGTTCTAGGGTATGGTGGATCTGCTCATATAATTTCCAAGTGAGAGATAATTAGTTCCGATCATTATTCACAGCGACAGGACTCCAACGTCGTTTTTATGGGGCGCTATTAGGATATTTGCAGTCGCTGGCCATCTCTGGGGCTTCAGGGTAATTAAATGGTGTTGCAGTCCGCTCAGTGTTCGCCGCCGCTGGCGTCTTTAGAATATGTGAGTAGCACAGCCTTGTGTAATGGAGAGTTGTGAGCTGATATTAACAGACGTGGGGGGTTCAGGGTGAGTGATGATAGCTGTGAACGGGACAAGTTGGGTAGTAAGTAAAGAATTAAGAGAAAAGGGGCTGCTGAAACCAGTTTGGCTGAGTGGATAGAGGCTCGGCCTGCGGACTGAAAGGTCCCAGGTTCGATTCTGGTCAAGGGCATGTGTCCTGGTTGCGGGCACATCCCCAGTAGGGGGCGCAGGAGGTGGTTGATTGATGTTTCTCTCTCATCGATGTTTCTAACTCTCTATCCCTCTCCCTTCCTCTCTGTAAAAAATCAATAAAATATATTTTTTTAAAAAGAGAAGGAGCTGACATGTAATGAACATCACCCATGCACTAGGACTTAAACTTTTTCCACAGCACCCCTCACCCCCAGTCCTCCCAACTGTTTCCGAATTGCCTGGTCCTTTCATCGTCTTCAATCCTCAGCCCTTACTGGGCCTGTGGGATGGCTTAAACCAGGCCTCCTTTAAACCCTTCCCGTGTGGCTCTCGGGATATCACAGCTACGTCTCCCCTCCCCTCCCATCTCTCTCTCTCTCTTTCTCTCTCTCTCTTTCTCTTTCTTAATCCTCACCTGAGGATATTTTTCCACTGGTTTTTTAGAGAGAATGGAAGGGAGGGGAAGAGACAGAGAGAAACACATGGATTGGTTGCCTCCCTCTGGGGGATTAAGCCTACATCCGAGGTACGTCCCCTTGACTGGAATTGAACCCAGGACCCTTCCATCTGAGGGCCAACACTGAGCCCCACCAGCTAGGACCCTTGCCCTTTCTCAGGCTCCCGTGTTCGTTTCTCTTGACGCCCCGACCTCAGTCCCGGGGCCTGTGCTTCCCCGTCGGCATGCATCTGTGAGGAGGATCATCTGGGCCGAGGCCTCTGAGTGACACCCAGAGGCTGAGGACTCCCAGATTCATATTCTCAGCTCATATCTACCGCCAACCCCCAGACTCACAGACCCCGCCCACTGCTCCCCTGGTATCTCCATTTGGAGGCCTAATATGCGCCTCAAAATTAGCGAACACCCTCCCCCCGCAGCTGCTCCCCACAGCCCCCCCAGTCAGGGAGTTTCCATCCGTCCAGGTGCTCGCATCCAAGCCTCACGTCACCCTCGACGCCTCCTCCTCTCACCTGCGCTACATCCGCTCTCAGCAACCCTGCTGTTCTGCCCTCCCCGTCTCCAGCGCCCACCACCTCCCTCTGTGCGCCACCCCTGTCCTCTGCCCTCTGCTTCGTCCATGTGACCATCATAACTCGCTGGACTCTCTGCCATAGCTGTCGCCGGACAGGGGTGTGGTGGGCATGGACTTCACAGCCCACGGTCCATCTCCTTCTGCTAAGTCACTCTCCCTCCCGTGGGCACAGACGCCTTCCTACTCCCTGTGCTTCTGGTGTGGGGGGAGGGGGCACCCACCCGATTCCCGGAGGCCTCCGGGAGGCACACACAGGCCTGGTCACAGGGGCACCAAGCGCTGGCCCAGGCGAGGCCACCTCTCCCCTGGGAGCCACGAGAGAGAAGCGTCTTCCCGAGGTGACCCCAGGAACATGCAGGCAGGGGGCTGCCGGGCCGCCTCTGTGCAGAGAGAGGCCACCAGCGCAGGAGGCGGAATGAAGGCCGCGTGCAGAGAGGAGCAAAAGGACAGACGTGGTGGCATCCCTGAGCTCTGGACGGCCAAGGTCGGAGCTGTGTGAGCCGGCCCGCTCCCCGCTGGTCTAAGCCAGCGCACGCTGCTTCTCCTCCATCTGCAGGTGGGCCGACACCTGTATGTTCACCTGCTGGCGTCAGGGAGGTACCGTCCATGTCCGCTGTGTCACAGCTCCGGCCCAGAGCTGATGGTGACATTTATTTTTCTTTTTTAAAATATATTTTATTGATTTTTCACAGAGAGGAAGAGAGAGGGATAGAAAGTCAGAAACATCAATGAGAGAGAGAGACATCAATCAGCCGCCTCCTGCACACCCCACACTGGAGCTGTGCCCGCAAGCAAGGTACATGCCCCTGACCGGAATCGAACCCGGGACCTTTCAGTCCGCAGGCCGACGCTCCATCCACTGAGCCAAACCGGTCTCGGTGACATTTATTTTTCTTGTTTATGGGTCTGCCTCTTGGGAGAGGTGGGGCTGGGGTTTGGCCGGGTGTTACTCTGCGCTGTGGGTCGCGTTTGCTTGGTCTGGAGCTGAGACTAAGGAGGCAGGTACCTGGGGCCTGTTCTCCTGGAGGGTCCCCGGCGTCGCAGAGGTCAGGTCACCCTGGGGGACACTGAGGCCTCTGCTTGCACATTCCAGGGGCTGAAGCACGTCACGTGGCCACGCCTATATCAAGGGGCAGAGGCAGGCTCTCCACCTGCCCTCGGGAGAGGTCCCAGGCAAAGCGCAAGCGGATAATGGGGAGGGAGAGAGGGATTAGAACAGTAATTAGCCCCAGATCGGCAACGAGATGGAGCAGAGCGGACACGTGATTCCTGACACAGCAGAACACGCCGGCCCCCCACCCCGATGTCGGCTGCGGTGTCATGTAGCCCGAGCCCCCAGGGAATTAGCGCCGCGTCAGCCGGGCCCGGCACCCTCTCAGCCGGCACACACCGTCTGGAGCGCTCGGTGCTCGGAGAAACCAGACCCTTGAGGAGAGATCAAAGTCCGTTTTAAATAGACACAGCTCTATCCCGGCAGGAGGCCGCGCCGGGACAGCAGAGGAGAGGCTGCTGTTTGTTTTAAGTTGTTGGAATAACCGAAGCAGGTTTTTAAGGTTTGGATATAGATTTCTGGAAGGACCGGCTGCCAGTGTGCTAACGTTTTCAAGAAGAAGGAGTCTGAGATCAAAGGGGGGCTTCAGAGCAGAGATTCCACCCCCCTTCCTCCCCCCACCCCACCCCCCCCACACACACACACTGCGGTGGGAGCTTCACAAGGAGCCATCAGCAGTGGGGCTCGTGTGCGGTTTGATGTCCCCCTCGACGGATGAATGAAATGCCACCATTGAGTTCAGTTCAGCGGATGCTGACAGAGCCTCTCCCAGGGCCATGCGCCCGCTTACGGAAACCAATGGCAGTCACAGTAAGTGTCGCCCCTGCAGGTCTGGGTCACCGGGCAAGCGAGTGTCTCCCCGAGTCTCTAAAGAAAGCGCGTTTGGCCCCGCCGCCTCCGTGGTGGAGCGTTGGCCTATGAACCAGGAGTGTTGACCTATGAACCAGGAGCGTTGACTTTTGATTCCCAGTCAGGCCACATGCCCAGGTGGCAGGCTCCATCCCCAGTAGGGGGCGTGCAGGAGGCAGTCGATCGATGATATTCTCTCATCGATGTTTGGATCTCTCTCTCCCTCTCTTCCTCTCTGAAATCAATAAAAATATATTTTAAAAAAATTTTTTTGTAAAGAAAATAAGTTTGATCCTGTGAACTCGGAGGTCCCTTCCAGATCTAAAATCGTAAAGTCCACAAACTGGATGATGGTCTTTGCTCACTTGCCGATCATTAAAACGAGAGGTGTGCATTAAAAAAATAAAAATAGCCGAGACCGGTTTGGCTCAGTGGATAGAGCGTTGGCCTGCAGACTGAGGGGTCCCAGGTTCGATTCCGGTCAGGGGCATGTACCTTGCTTGCAGGCACATCTTCAGTGTGGGGCGTGCAAGAGGCGGCTGATTGATGTCTCTCTTTCATCGATGTTTCTAACTCTCTATCCCTCTCCCTTCCTCTCTGTAAAAAAATCAAAATATATTTAAAAAAAAATAAAAATTAAAAATCAGACCTGCCGAAGCTCCAAGCTTCCTAGGACTGAACAGGGATGTTCAAGTTCCTGCCAATGAATGGCTAAGAATTCCTGGGGCAGATGACTACTGGCTGCCTCCATATCCTCATTCCCTGTCCTCTCAGCTCCCAGAAGAAGGTTTATTGTTCCATTGTCATTCTCACCTCAGCTATGTATATAAATCCCGTCTTTTCTACTCTGTTCAGCAGCTCGAAGGGCAAGGTTAAGTGTAAGGTGGTGATAGCAAAGGAGTAATTAAGTGGTGTCTGCCAGCATCCTATTAACCCGAGTCCCAGCCCTGCCCCTTCTTAGTTGTATGACCTTGGGGAAGTGACTGACCTCCCCGAGCCTCAGTTTTCTTACCTGTAATACGGGGATGCCCAGGGCAGCTTCTTCCTCAGAGGGTTGTTGCGAGGCATATAAGTTAAGCTCTTAGCCCCGTGTTTGATGAAAGAACACCTAAAATCATCATCATCGTTATCCGTGCACACTTTCAGGCAACGCCAGAATCTGTCAGCTCATTTAGTCTCTTCTGGGAAAGTTTAGGACTTTGAAAAGGAACAGGGTTAGACCGTCACTCAAAGTTCATGGAAAATATCTCATCACTTCATCCGACATGCTTCACATAAAAGTTCACAGGGGTTTGTGAAAGCATGTGCGGCTTTGAACTAAAACGATAATAACAAAAAGATCTTTTTTAAAAACAATACTACCCAGTTCTGCCACAGAAACCCTCTAAGTCAGTGGTCGGCAAACCGCGGCTTGAGAGCCACATGAGTTTGCCGACCACTGTCATCTACTACCCTGTACCTCTTTGCACACAATATGCCACAATTGCCTGATTCTCACAGCTTCCAACCACACGGTAACATTTAGTCTAGTCCAGTGGTCGGCAAACTCAGTTAATAGAGCGGCAAACCGCGGCTCACGATCCACATGTAGCTCGAGAGTCGCGGTTTGCCGACCACTGCTCTAAGTGAAGGTGAGACTCTAACTGGTGGTGACACGGGGAACTCGCCCACCAGTATGTCGCCTGATGGGGATCTAGACTGTCCTTCTCTTCCCAACGCTGCCTGGAGGGCTCAGACTCACCCCAAGCGCTCAGGCCCCAGTGATGGTGATTTTCTGCAGGATCCTCTCCGGCTCCCCCCAGCTCCTCTCAGGCCCAGCGAAGAACTCGGCTCCAGTTCTTTTCTCTGAGGCCGAACAGCCGTTTCAGAGCCTGGACATGTGCATTCCTGCACCACGGGCCTGGTGCCGCGAGGGGCTGGGGCTGGACCCCATGTGCTGGATGGAGGGCCCCAGCCAGGGGCACGCTTGATGAGAGGAGGCGTAAGCCCCTCCCCTTAGCCCAGCAGCCAGCTGTCCCTGGGCAAAGGTGTCAGTGCCATTCTGCCCCAAGACGGCTGAGGACGCTGACCAAAGGGACTGTAACCGACATCGCTCTGAGCAAACACAGTTGCCTCTTTTTTTTTTTTAATATATTTTATTGATTTTTTACAGAGAGGAAGGGAGAGGAATAGACAGTCAGAAACATCCATGAGAGAGAGACATCGATCAGCCGCCTCCTGCACACCCCTTACTGGGGAAATGCCCACAACCAAGGTACATGCCCTTGACCGGAATCGAACCCGGGACCTTTCAGTCTGCAGGCCGGTGCTCTATCCACTGAGCCACACCGGTTTGGGCCACAGTTGCCTCTTGAGCTGCACACATGCCTGCTCACACAGCCTGTGCTCCCAGATGCAGATCAGACGTCCTTTTCTGTCGCCCCGACATGGAATAAGGCAGGCGAACAAATGAAGGGGCAGCCCATGGAGATAAAGAGGCAGCTTCACCACGTACTGGCCAGCGACACATGATCCCAACGAGCCAAACGTTGAATACAATTATGTGGACAATTGGACAGCGAATCCTGGGTGTCAGGGCGGAGCGGGCAGGTACAGGCCTTCATGGACTGAACGGTCTGAACCATTTGGCTCATCAATATTTCCCCCCAGGGCGCGTTAGTGCTGGAAAGGTTTGGGGTGACTAGACCACGATCCCGAGGCCCTTTCCTCCTACGGCTGATATTTTACAGAGAAGAAGAAGAAGGAAGAGGGATAGAGAGTTAGAAACATCGATGAGAGAGAGACATCGATCAGCTGCCTCCTGCACGCCCCCTACTGGGGATGTGCCTGCAACCAAGGTACATGCCCTTGACCAGAATCGAATACGGGACTTTTAGTCCGCAGGCCAATGCTCTATCCACTGAGCCAAACCGGTTTCGGCTGCATCCGTTCTTGAGAAAGGCTCATATGAGTTGCCGAGCGGCCCAGAGAGTGTTAGGATCTTCATTTTCTCGGCTGGTCAGTGCCGTACAGGGTCTCCTCTGTGGCCTTGAGGGAGGGCACACTGTTCTGGATGAGAAAGACTGGTCCTGAGCCGGGTTCTTGGTGCAAAAAGCAGCCGCGAGTCGAGAGAAATGATGGAGGAGCGAAACAGAAGCTCTCAGAGCCGGAGCCAGGAGCGGAGGCGGCAGAGGGGATGAGTGGGAAGAAGTCTCCGGCTGAAGATGCTGTTGGGGAGGCAGTGAGAGAGCGTGGAACACTGGAGAAAGCCATCCTGAAAATCCCGTTCTTGGAAAATCCCTCTCTGCTCCTTAGCGAGTCGAATGCACTTCAGTTCAGAAATATCCCCATCTCCGCCATCCCACCCCGCACCACGCTGAAAAGCAGAGAATACAATGTTTACGTATTCTGTCCGTGGGAAAAGAATAAATTTCTCGCTTAGGGTCGGTCTGTAAAGTATTTCAAGCCACTTGGGTACCATTTCCTGAGCCAGAGGAACTCATTTACCAAGTGGGTCCCCAGGGCCCAGAGGATGGAAAGCTCGGGCAGCTGAGAGCGGCTCCCTCGCCCGTATCTCCCATCAGACCAGGACGGAGGGCATGGGGTTGGGGACACAGACAGTCCCTGGCGCTTCAGTGCACACAGGGACGATGAGACTGTAGTGTGTACCAGGGAGGTAAATGGGGAAAAGAGACCTTAGAATTAGGTGCATCAGGCTTGACTCTGTGTCTGCTACTTTTCGGCTGGGTAAGTGTGAGCAAACCTTCTGAGCCTGAGGTGCTTCCTGATCTGCTGAAAGTGGGGGACAAGAACCCCATCTTCAGTGCCGGGAGGGTGCAGCCTGAGTGAGGGGAATGGATGGATGAGCGCAGTGGTCTGGCCACAGGGCAAATCCAAAGACTGGGAGCCGCCCTTCCCACTATCACTGTCCTGTTCAGGGGCCTGGCACTCCGCTGTCCCCAACCTTGTTGCATGGGCCTGCAGGATCAGCTCACAACTAAATACACTGGCTCTGGCCAGGTAGCTCATTGGTTAGAGAATCCATCCGGTGCACCAGGGTTGCAGGCTTGATCCCTGGTTGGGGCATATACAGGAATCAACTAATGGATGCATAATAAATGGAACAACAAATCGATGTTTTTCTCTCTCTCTCTCTCAAAAGTCAATCAATCAAAACAAGCAAAAGACTCAAGATACTGGAGGAACAGAGTCGTGGACAGAGTTTCTTGCATGAATATGTTATCCCTGTGTGTCTTTCCATATTTGCTTTCTCTGTATTTGTTATAGAGGAGGTAGGAATATATATATATATTTGAAGTGCACCCCCAAAAAAGTGTCATGCGCCTGATACTCTGCCCAGTGCTTCTCATGCAGTACCCCCAGTAACCCCTCCACAAGTCTATGACGTGGGTGATCAAGTTGTCGTGATCCCATTCTACCGATGAGCACGTTGAGCAATAAGTAACTCATGGAGTGTCACCTGGCTAGTAAGGGGTGGAGCTGGCACTTGAACCCTGGTCTAACTTCAGAATCCTCAGCAGAGGGGGGGCTCATGGATGAGGGCAGTTGGCATTCCCCAGCCTGTAGGCTAGAGAGAGGGGGTTCACTGAGGTGAGGAAGGAGACCTGCAGACCTGTGGCTGGCAGACGTGACTGGGTTCCCTTTGCCTTGTTGAGGGACCTCCCAGAGGCTGCCCTGTGGACTGGAAAGTAAAATCGGCCCCCACACATGGAGATAGCCACGGTGTGAGAGGGCAGGGGGTACAGCAAGATTCCTGGACGCAGGTCAGTTCTGTGGGGTGCAGTGGTGGTGCTCTACAAGTGGACATATTTGTCCGAGGGTTTGTACTTTTCTTGGCTGTTGCTATGTGCCCACTGTCACTCCTGGAGGCCGTGACAGAGCCTAGACCCCAGGCCACCATGCACCTTCTTGCACAATCCTCACACCCACTCACCCGCCCCCCAAAATGAGAAACACGTCACAAAACCAGGGAACATTCAAGCAAGAAAAAATTGCACTTCTCTTGAGACATACACTGAGTGGCCAGATTACTATGATCTCTGAACACACAATAATCTGGCCACTCTGTGTGTGTGTGTGTGTGTGTGTGTGTGTGTGTGTGTATTAGAGGTGCATGAATTCGTGCATGGGTGGGGTCCGGCCAGCCTAGCCAAGGAAGAGGGGACATGGACGGTTGGCCAGCCTGCCTGCTGGTCAGACTCCTGATGGAGGGAACAATTTGCATATTAGCCTTTTATTATATAGGATAGACACTGAGTGGCCAGATTCTTATGCGTTCAGAGATCATCATAATCAGGCCACTCAGTGTAGGTGCTGTAAGTGTGTCTGCCTGTGTGTGTGAGTCTATGGCTAGTGTAGATCCTTAGAACATCTATTTCAACAGAGGAGCTTCTGAGTCAAAGAGCTGTTTGCAAAGGAAAAACACACAGAAGTGACCGGGTTGGTTAAATACATACACAGAGGGGATGCACTGGCCAGCCTTCGGACCGTGAGGTGAGAGACTGCTTGGGAGCCAGAGGAGAATGTCACTCTTCTGCCTGGTGCCTGTGCTCGGTGGCCACACACACAGCCAGGCGTTGCCTAATGACGGGGGCGGGCCCAAGAGGGTGTCATCAGGCGATTTCGTTGGTACCCGGCAAACATCACAGGTCTGCAGGGCACAGCCCTTGGCACGCCTGGCTCCGTGGCGCAGCCTGTGCCCCCAGGCGACCAGCCAGTGCACATTACTGCACTGAACACTGTAGGCACCTGTGTCACCGTGGGGTTGTGTCTCTAGACACGGGAAGGTGGTAAGAATAGGGAATGCAGTGCTCTTATGCCACGGACAGCGCAGCACGTGTGTGCACACCAGCATCGCTACAAACACGTAAGTAACGAGCGGAGCTGTGACGTTGCCACGGCTACATCACTAGGTGACAGGAATTTGCAGCTCCCTTAACATCTCATGAGACCACTGTTGCATATGTGGTCCATTGTGCTCTGCATGAGTGCGTGTGTGTGTGTGTGTGTGTGTGTGTGTGTGTGTGTGTGTGTGAGTGTGTGCATGTACACACACACATATAACCCACACCTGCACACTTACTTTCCCATCTAATGGCTGTGAGCTGGTCCCTGAGCTGCACAGTCCTCTGCCCTGTTTTCTCTCCTGGTTTCTTTTTTCCCCATCCCTTCATTCACGTCTGTAGTGTGAGGGCGAGGAATGGTGGGAGCATGGGGGACAGTGTGGGGAAGGGAATGTGGCTTAGCTGTTGGGGTTCGCTGCCTGCACACTCTCCTCTGTCTGTGGCTCCGCAGCCCCCCTGGTCTTCTCTCCCGGAGCCCTGGTGGCCCTGTTAGGGATTCTTCACCCTTTCCCCCCCGAGCACGTGTTCAGACGCGCTCAGCCAGAGGAAACCGTGTAAATGTACCGAAGATCCAGCTCCTCTATTGGCCGGATCTGCATGTGACAATGTGAATACACAGAGCCTCCGTCTGCAGAGCGGGAGGCTGCTTCCCTAGGGACTCTGCAGGGAGGGCTGAGGGAAGGCAGGCCCGCCCGCCATCATCCAGAAGAGAAAGAGGGGGAGCCCTCGCAGCCAGTCCCGAGGCTCAGAAGGTTCCTGGCGCTCGTGGTTTCGCACGTGTGCACTGTGCGTTTCTGAGAACCAGAGTGCCCAGAGCAAGGGGCTCAGGCCTCGCCTGGCCCAGACGCTCCTGGGCAGCTGGCTGCCAGCAGATGCCAGCCCGGCCCCAGAGTGGCTGCTTGGTCGGGAGTGGGCCCTGGATCCCCATTTCACCAGCAGCCCCTGGGATCTCATGTCAGGGGTCTTCATCTTCAATGAAGAATGCGGGGACCAGCCTGCAGCCAGAGGCGTGTTTCAGGGAGCTGGCAGGGGACCCCATGACGATATGGCCTTCAAAGTGAAGTGCAGGAGAAAGGACCGCCCTTCTCCCTGGCTCCTGTGGGCAGCCACATGCCCACCCGGAGGCACCAGGGTTCCTCGGGGATTGGCTCTGTCTCACCGGGGCCTCTTTCAGACGTGCTCTGTACCACGCTTCTCTGGGTAGACACTTCACCTTGAAGCCGGGCAGACACCAGGCCCCGGATTGAATCAGAGAGAAACTGGGTCACACGGAGATGTCCTCATCCTGGCCCCCAGCTGGCACACTTGACAAACCCCTCACCCTCAGTGTCTCCATGTGCCCCAGGGCAGGTTGCAGGTACCCCCTCGACCTGAGGGGGTTTGCAGGGATAAAAGAAGAAGAGCGATCTGAGTGGACTCTGGAAAGTACGGTGTGCCTGGAATTCCTGGGGCAGACCAAAGATGAGACAGTTTTTTGTTTTTGTTTTTAATATATTTTATTGATTTTTTTTTTTTTTACAGAGAGGAAGGGAGAGGGATAGAAAGTCAGAAACATCAATGAGAGAGAGACATCGATCAGCCGCCTCCTGCACGCCCCCCACTGGGATGTGCCCGCAACCAGGATACATGCCCTTGATAGGAATCGAACCTGGGACCTTTCAGTCCCCAGGCCGACGCTCTATCCCCTGAGCCAAACCGGTCTCGGCAGATGAGACAGTTTTAATGAGAGAAGCACGGATGTTTGGGGGGTGAAGTTATGGGGGGCGGAGGGGTGAATTTGCTCAGCCAGCCACAGACTCTTTGGAGAAGCAGCCACGGAGCACAAGGCAGTGGAAGCAAGAACCTGCCTGAGGGTGGCTCGAGGCCGCAGGATGGGTGCATGCGGTGGTGGTGAGAGGGGGTGAATCAGCCTGGGCATGGAGGTGTGTGCCACAGAGACCATCAAATGAGCTCCAGAAAAGGGCATTTCTTCCTTCCAAATTCCATGGAATTTAAGACAAAGCAGGATGGCCTTGGGACCTGTGGATCACGTGTTTAAAGACCTTCCCCCCAGGGGGCCAAGCTTACAGAGACTGGCCTCTCCCACCCTCAGCCCAGGGAGCCGATGAACAAGTAAACAAACCAAACCATGATCCAGGGCAGTGGTCGGCAAACTGCGGCTCTCGAGCCACATGCGGCTCTTTGGCCCCTGGAGTGTGGCTCTTCCACAGGATATCACGTGCGGGCGCGCACTGTGGCTATGAAGTTCTGGGGGATGAAGTTATGTGGATATGAATCAACAATGTATTTTATTGATTTCAGAGAGGAAGGGAGAGGGAGAGAAACATCCATGAGGAGAGAGAATCATGGATCGGCTGCCTCCTGCATGCCCCACACTGGGGATCATCACTTCATGTTCACAGTGCGATTGAAACTTCGTGGCCCATGCGCAGAAGTCGGTTTTCGGCTCTCAGAAGAAATTTCAGTCACCGTACTGTTGAGATTGGGCTCTGTTGACTGATGAGTTTGCCGACCCCTGATCCAGGGTAATACATGGGATAAGTAATCATGAATGTGAAGTCTAAGAGAGAAAAGGGGAGCAGATGTAGAGAGCAGGGAGGTGATTGCAGGCAGAGCCGAGTGTAGGGAGTGAGGGGGTGCGTGTACAAGGTGAGGTCAGAGGCCAGACTGTGCGGGACCCCGGGCTCCCTCTTCTGCACCCAGTTCGTGGGAGGTGCCACGGGCACCGGTGGGCTGGCACGAGCCTCACAGTCCCTCCTGCTGGGAACGTGTCAGTGGGCGCTGGGCCATTTTTTAAAACCTTTGGCTTTTGCCGAGACCGTTTGGCTCAGTGGATAGAGCGTCGGCCTGCGGACTGAAGGGTCCCAGGTTCGATTCCGGTCAAGGGCATGTACCTTGCTTGCGGGCACAACTCCATTGTGGGGCGTGCAGGAGGCAGCTGATCGATGTCTCTCTCTCATCGATGTTTCTGACTTCTTTGTATCTCTCTCCCTTCCCCTCTGTAAAAAAATCAATAAAATATATTTTAAAAAAACACACAAAACAAAACCCTTTGTCAGACTCCTTTGCCAACCTGGCCACCAGCTTCCTCCCTGTCTCTGGGCCTCTGTGTCTCCGTTAATAAACAATGGGGGTGCTGGAGGAAGTGATCCCCAGGTTGCCTTATAGGACCCAGTCGCATCGCTGGGTTGCAGGCCATCTATGTGGCGTTTCCCGGGTCACTTCCAACGGCCGCCGCTTGTCCTGGCTTCGGGATTCATAGCACCCCTCTTTCGCTCTCAACGGCGCCCCAGTTTAGACATTAAATGATCAGGTAGCTCTGTTTGTGGGAGAAGGAGGTGCATGGGACATTGCTGTCAGCCATGACTGAGGCTCTTCGCCTTGTTTTTTTTCCTGAGGCGTTTTCTTTCTCGGAGCAAGGATGGTTTTGCACTTTCCAAAACGCCCAGGCAGGCACCGAGCAGGCATGGCCCAGTTTGCTCATTCCGCTCAGAAAGATGGGACACTCAGCCAACGCTGCTGGAGGCTGCTGACAGCAGAAGGACCCGCGATGGCCCAGTCTGACCCTCCGATGGTGTTGGGCTGTGAGGGAGGGATGGCAGCCAGTGACGCAGGGAAAACGACAGTGGGTCCCTCTGCAGCCACTCCGATTCCTGGTTCTGTCCTTTTTGTTTCAATACTGTATATTTTATTGATTTCACAGAGGAAGGGAGAGGGAGAGAAACATCAATTTGGAGAGGGAATCATGGATCGACTGCCTCCTGCATGCCCCACACTGGGGATCCAGCCTGCAACCCAGGCATGTGCCCTGACGGAGGATCGAACCGTGACCTGATTCATAGGTTGATGCTCAACCGCTGAGCCACGCCGGCTGGGCCTAGTTCCGTTCTTCACATCGGAGGCGGGGGCTGCTTTAAGAACATGACTGAGGCTGGATCTTGAGACGTAAGGCACCGTACTGCCAATCCTCATGGCTGTGGACCCCAAAGGGAGAGCTATGGGTGACAGACAGCTCTGAGTTCCTCCCCCAGGACCTGACATGTGTCTCCCAAGACATGAGTTGTAGATGCACATTCGCCCCCAGATGGGCACGTGGGCTTCCCACAGGTCACCCAGGGAGGAGCAGTGATGGACATTGGGGGGAAGGAAGGTGGACTAAAGACCTTTTTGGTTTAAGTCAAGGAGGTCCTAGAGGCTAATTGATTTCAGACTTTCTGCTGAGCGCCGGTGCTTGTGGATGCGGAATGATATAAGGAGACACAGCTGGGCGCAGCCCCTTTCTCATGTTAGGAAAACATTTCTCCAAAAGCTATTCTTTAAAATTCTAGGAAGCACCCTAGGAGTTTCTAAAGTGGGTTTCTGGAAACCTCCATGGCCGTCCGCGGAGGCAAAGCTTTTGAGAAGGGGCCGGAGGAAGGGGTCTTCGCTTTCCTCGTCTCCGTTGGGTGTTTGGTTTTGCTTTGCCTTTAAGATTCTGTGGGTGGGAACGAGCCCACTGACGAGGAATATGAGCAGCACTTGGTCAGTTTGTTGACCTCACAGACACGCTCCCCCACGCTCGTTTGCAGAATGCCGACTCCGGGTTCGGGGCCAGGCTGCATAGATGACTGCCGTCGCCACTGAGCATCTCCTTCCACGCGGAGGCTCCCAGGGGAGTGGGGAAGGGACCCAGCACAGGTACATTATGGTGCCTTCTGATGAGGGCTGGACCGAGGTGTGAGCATCTCACACACACAGAGATGTGAACAGCACACACATACATACAGAGATGTGAACAACGTACACACACAACACACAGAGAGGTGTGAGCATCTCACACACTCACACAATCTCACACACACAGCAACACACACACACACACACACATAGCGAGCGGTGTGTGCATCTCACACACACACACTCTCACACAGAGCAGCACACACACACACACACACTCTCACACACTCACACACAGAGAGCAACACACACACACACACACACATAGCGGTGTGAGCATCTCTCTCACACACACAACGGTGTGAGCATCTCTCTCTCTCTCTCACACACACACACACACTCAACTATACCCACACGCACGCACCTCTCCAAACAGAGCTGCTCTTAATTGTTTCCTCGGGTCTGTTCCCAGGATACTCCCCTCCCCCACCTTTTTCTATGTTTGCACATACGCTGACTTTTGATTGAGGTGGAATTCACACAATATAAAACTAACCATTTTAAAGTGAACAGTTCCATGGCATTTTGTACAGTCACGATGCTGAGCGATACAGCCTATGTCTGCTTCCAGAACATTTTCATCACCCCCAAATAAAGCTGGGGGCTCATAAGCAATTGCTCCCGGCTCTCTCCTCCCCTAGCCCTGGCATCCATGGACCAGTTTTCTGTACGAACAGAGGTAACCTCCCTGGCTATTACATATACGGTGGTACCTCGAGATACGAGTGCCCTAACATGCGAGATTTTTGAGATATGAGCCGTCGAGCGAGCAATTTTTGCTTTGAAATATGAGCAATATTCGAGATAGGAGTAATTGCGCGGATCGGCTAGCTGCACACAACCCACCAGTTTACCGCGACTTGAGCATCTCATAGTTTCCCACGACTCAAGGTTATGGAATGAATTAAACTCGTATCTCGAAGTACCCCTGTAATGGAATCATATAATCTGTGGCCTTCTCGGTCTGGCTTACTTGGCTTAGCATAACGTTTCTGAGGTTTATCCGCATTGATGCCTAGCCATAGGTTTTAGTTCCTTTTTCATGGCTGACTAATATTCCACTGTGTGGATATACCACAACGTGCTCATTCTTTTTTATTTTTAATGGACATCTGGTCTGTTCCCACTTCCAGCTATTGTGCATAGTGCCTCTGTACATTTTTGTGGACACGTTTTTGTCTGAGTGTTTGCACCTCTTTGGTGTAGATACCGGGCAGTGGAATTTCCCGGTTACATGTGTGTTCTACATTTAACTTTTCCAGGAACCACCAAAATGTTTCTCCCGGTAGCTACCCTACGCCATGCCCCTTGTGAAGACCCACAGGGCTCTAGCATTGTGGTGTCCCCCCATAAATAAACTGCAGAACTTCAGTCCTGATCTCCAAACACGCCCAGAAGTCTAAGCGCCCGTGTTGGCCCGGTGGGTCCGAACCGGTGCTGACCGAGTCCGGCTTCGGGGTCCAGCCCCAGCTGACCATTACCGAGGAGAGTGGACAGAGTGAGAATTTGTTGCCACATTCCCCCCCCAGCCCCTCCCCCATGGAAGACCCTCCTGGCCTCTGTAGTGGTGGCAGGGGAGGGAGCAGGTGTCTATGTCTATGGTTCCCTGGAAACAGAAAACAAGCCAGCACCCAGCTCTCCTGAAGGCACAATGGCAATCAGATGACCACCCAGTTCCAGTCCTGGTTTCATTGATTTCTGTGGGCCTCTGGGGGGTGAATTGCATCTCCATACGGGAATAAGAATCCTTACTCCGGAGATGACCATGCCTACTGAGCACTTTGCACACAGTAGGCTGCCAATGGATGCTGTTGCATCCCCATGCCTACTGAGCACTTGGCACACAGTAGGCTGCCAATGGACGCTGTTGCACCTCCGGGGAGGGCAGGCTGGGTCCAGGCCTGAGGGCTCCACAGTGGGCTCGGAGCCGCCCTCCAGGGCTGGCCAGCTGGATGGCAGCGCGCGGGTTGCTGGTGCTTTAAATTGTCCTATTTGCATGGAATGAAGCTTGCTATGGTAACAAGGTCTGGTGGCTGGAATCCAGGGCCCCAGTGAAAAATGCAGAGCCTGTGCTCTGGAGAAAGAGGCGCTGGATGGGTTTATCAACTGGAGGGTTACCTCAGGTCTCCAGGCCGGAGTGGGTCACTGAGGCAGCGGGGGCCCCCACCGCCTGCTCCGGGGAGGAGGACCCAGGGGGAACCCCCCTGACGCCTTTCAGCTTTCTCTCCTGGCCTCACCCCCACCTTGTCCCCCGCCCCGGCTCAGAGGCTTGGGACCCGGCTCAGGCCACCCCTCCTCCTGGGGCGCACACCGGGGCTTCAGGTAGGAGGGGAGGAGGGAGCGCGGGTGGCCAGTCTAGGGGTGGATGGGGTGCTCCTTTGGAGGCGGGGCAGCAAAGGGGGCGTGGGGAGGGGGCGGAAAGTGAGGCGCGCGGGGCACCCACCCAGCTCTGCCCCGCGGCCACCTCCCCCACCCCCCCACCCCCGCGTGTGAAGGAACCCGCAAGGCAAGAACTCCACTCCTGCGCTCCCGCGGGCCGCCCTTCCCCGGCGCCCCGCGCCCCGCGCCCGCGCCCCCGCGGGGCCCCTCCGCCAAGCACCCCGCTCTCCCCAGCACCCACCTCCGCCCAGCCCCGCGCGGCGCGGGGCGCTCGCTAGTTGGCGGGGCGGGCGGGCGGGGGCCGCCCCACCGCTTCCGGGAGGGGACCCCGGGCCGGCCGCGCCCCGGGCCCGCCCCGCCTCTCGCCGCGGGGCCGCCACTCGGCGCCCTCGGAGCTGCCTCCCGCCGCCTCCGCCCTTTGGGGGGGTGTGTCCCCGAAGTGGGGGGCGCGGGAGGCCCGGGCGGCGCCCCGGCCGCCGGCGCAGGCCCCCTCCGGAGCGCGCGGCGAATGGTAGGCTCCACGGAAGAGGGTGCCGGGCGGCGCGGTGTCCTTCCCCGAGCGCTCGCGGCGGCGCCGGGGTCTGGGCGAGCGCGGCGGCTGCTCCTCCTCCTCCTCCTCCTCCTCCTTTTCCTTCTCCTCCTCCTCCTCCTCCTCCTTCTCCTCCTCCTCCTCCTCCCCCACCCCCCGCCTCCTCGTACCGCCGCGGCTCCGGCTGGAGGCGCCGCTGTCATTCCTGCGCCCGAGGAGGAGCCGGCGCGGCCGGCCGGTGCCGCCTGGGGGTCGGGGCGCGCGCGCGCGCGCGGGGGAGCCGGCCCTCGGGGGACCCAACAGGTAGAGCCTGGCTGGGGGGGGGGCCCGGCCGCGCGCCCCCCCCCACGCCAGCCGCCCCCCGCGCGTCATGCAGCTCTTTGTCACCTCTCTCGCCCCCAGGCCAACATCCTGAGCATGATGGAAGACAATAAGCAGCTCGCGCTGCGCATCGATGGCGCGGTCCAGGCGGCCAGCCAGGAGGTGACCAACCTGCGGGCCGAGCTCACGGCCACCAACCGGAGGCTGGCGGAGCTGAGCGGCGGCGGCGGCCCCGGCCCCGGCCCCGGCCCGGGAGCGGCGGCAGGCGGCCCCGCGGCGGCAGACTCGGCGGCGGCGAACATGGAGAACCAGCAGCAGCAGCAGCAGCAGCAGCTCGGCGTGCAAGGTAGGGAGCGCCGGGCCGGGCGGGCGGAGAGCAGAGGCGAGCGCGCCGGACCCGAGCTCGGAGCTCCGAGGTGGCCCGGGGGGGCTGGGTGTCCCCGAACCCCCGGGGTGGCGGGGTGGGGGGGACCGCCTGGCATGTGGCTTGCGGCCACCTCGGCTGCCGCGTGCACGGGTTCGGGCGGCGCGAGGGGCTTGCAGCCAGCCGGCCCCCTCCTGGCAGCAGAAAGTGCCCTTCGCTGGCACCCAGGCCCCGCTCCCCGGGCAAACTTTTCATGCCCGGCCCCGGGCCTCCACCACCGCGGCAGGGGCGGCGAATGAAAAAGCTGGGGCTCCCCCGGTTCCCCGGAGCCCGCTTCCTTGGGAATGAGTGTTCCCCCCCCCCCCCCCGAGCCAGCTCCCCGCTCTGCTGCTGCGGGGTTTGGGGTAGAGGATCGCGCCCCGCTGCACACTTTTCTCCGCCGCCGCTGCCAAAGCGCCGGTCTCCATGGCATCTGGACTTCATTTTCTCTCCATCGGAGATCGCGCGGGCCCTGCAGTATCAGTGCAACCGTAGATGCCCCTGCTCAGCAGGGAGTTTCAGTTGCCAGCAAATATAAACACGGGGAGCGCTTTCCAGGGGGGTGGGGTGGGGGGAATCTTAGCTCTCAAAGGCTGAGTGATGGGCTGCTGTGGAAAGGAGGTGGGCTGCAGCACGGGGCTGCCTGCCCGGAGGGACCCTGCAGCTGGGGAGGGACTGGAGACAGCTGGTCGGTGCTGACATTGACAGTGACAGACCTCTGACAGCCCCTGCCAGGGTTAAAAGGGGCGGAAGCATAAAAAAAAAAAAAGTCCTGTTTGTTTTCTGTGAATTGCAAAGTAAAAGGCTCAAAGCTGGCTTTTTAAGGCATTTTCTTCTTTGCTTTTTCCTTTTTTTAAAAAAAAAAATTCTTGCCTAATTGCCCTTTAAGAATCGGGTGTTCCCGGTTATTAGTATCATCTGAACTGTCAGCTAAACTGCTGACATCCAGAACAGGACAGAAGAAAAGCCCACAGTCCAGGAGGGTCACTTGGATAAACATGTCACTCGATGAAGTAGGAGGTACCAGTGGCTCCAAAGGATGTTCTGGTGTCGCTGTTATTTCAGGAGCTTCTTCCTAAGTGTGGGGAGTCTGTTTTCACAGGGACGCCCAATGCCGGCTCTCCGACAGTCTCCAGTCTGCCTTGCCTTCCCAGGGAAGGGTGCTTTTCCGGGGGGCTGGGAGCTGCTAAGCCCGGCTGTCAGCAGGTCTGTGTTGAATCCCACATCAGATCCTAACTTGGTACTTGGGGCGCGCCTCTGAAGTCTCCGGAACTGGGGCAGCGTTCGGTCCCGAGGCAGCCATGACGTAATGGTGGGAAGGTGTTGTGGGCCGGGGTTGGCTGCACGGCATTCCAGGTGGCTGTGGCTATTCTGTCCGCTGCCACTTGCTCTGTCACTGTGTGCGGAGGATGCTCTTAGCCGCTACCTGGGGGGGTCGGGGGGACGGGAGGCGGGGACTGGCACATGCTGTATGTACTTCATACCGGCAGGGCTGCTTCTCACATGAAGAAAGAGCCAAGGACCGGGCATTTTGCTAAGAATCCAAAGCCACGCTAAAGGGGACTGAACGGTGCCGGTTTCTTTCCCCCCCGTCGGCCGCTTTCCTCAGCCAAGGAAAAGTTAAGGGGCTTTTCTCTGAGTCTGGAGCCTGCTCTCGGGGCCAGGGTCTGCCCACTCCGCGTGGAAGTGGAGATACTTAGCTGATGGTGACACTGTGGTCCGGAAGCAACAGGGGGCTGTTTTATTTCCCTTTTTTTTTTCCTGCAAACACCCACGAGGCTGTGGGAATGGAATTGACTTTCAGGTCTCTTGCTCTTCTGAAAAGCACCGGGCCAGCAACTCCCTGGTGCTCTTGGGGGCACGCGTGCCTGCCCACGTGGGTGGCTGCATGAAGCCGGTCTTGATTTCTCACCACTGGTATGCGTGCTTCCAACCCTTTCCTGCGGGGCGTTTCGCGATTTCACAATCAGAAAACAAAACGTTTGAGGTCTGAACTGCACTTAATTGTTGGCCGCAGAGCCCTCTCGATTGATGTGGATTCAGAACCGGCGTGATGGTTGAAAAGAAAACCAGCCCCCCCTGACACATTCGGGGGGGGGCGTCACGTATTCCTCTGCAGCCACAGGACCTCGACCCAGTACTTTTCACGTGCCTGGCTGTCTGTGAGGTTTTTTTGTTTTGTTTTGTTCTGCTTTCTCGGCATCCTGCTAGCTCAGAGCCCTCTGCAGAGGTGGCCTGATAGCTGCTTCTGCTAGTGCCTCTGGGTTCCTAAAGGAAAGATTGGGTTTCTCGCGAGTGAATGTTCACACGGCGTGGGGGCGTGGGTTGGTTTCCCCCTGCATCTCCAGGAAGGCCCTCCACGGCGGCGCCGCTCTGGGGGTTCCTGCCGGTTCTCCCTCTGTTTGGGTTTTGCCCAGGTTGGTGCGATTCAATGGGCCCCGGGCCCCTGAAAGTACTCGGCGATCTGGGGTGCTCACTTTCCCGACAGAGGTTTCTGAATGAAATGAGTATCTTTCCACATGCAACCGGGCGAGTCATCTTTTCACGAAAGGGCATTATGCGCATATTCCATGCGCGCTCATGTCCTCTTAATAATGTTAGCACAGGCCGTTACAGGGGAGAGTCACCTCTTGCTCTCCCTGCCAATTCCTCGTTAGATCCCTTCGCGAATGTTTTGTTTCAGTGTAAAAAAAAGTGAGTTAAACACGCGCATGCACCCACCCTCGGAGGAGGCTCTGCTCGCGTGATGATGTCGGGACAGTCGGTGAGTGGATGAAGGAAAC
Organism: Lasiurus cinereus; assembly: GCA_011751065.1. Classification (NCBI taxonomy): domain Eukaryota; kingdom Metazoa; phylum Chordata; class Mammalia; order Chiroptera; family Vespertilionidae; genus Lasiurus; species Lasiurus cinereus. The sequence goes on from JAAGEH010000378.1 coordinate 786,248, forward strand.
TCGGGGTTTTCCTGGAGGGTGAAGGCAAGTGTGTCGCCGACACAAAAGAACTGCTCGGCTGGTCCCCTCCGTGAGCTGGCACGGTTGCTACGTAACAGAGTCTCGAAAGTGAACTGCTGAAAATCCGGGCCCTCGGCACTTTGCAGGATCTTCTTTCGGAATCTGTGTTGAAAGAACGCTTGGCAGTCGGCCCATCTTCCCTCGCCGCTCCCCGCGAGCTGGAGAAGGCCTAATGAGGATGCTGGCATCCGGAGCGGAGCGCATCCGCGCAGGGAGGCGGCCTGCAAGCGCCTCCGGAGGCTGTCTCCCGGGTTGGGGAGGTCAGAACAGCCTGTGACAGGTGGACAGAAGGAGCCTCGGAGAGGGCAGAGCCAAGCGTGGCTTCCAGTTGGTCTGGTTGTCAGCAGCAGAGAACGGGGCTGTTGAAAGTAACATCTCTAAGCTGTTTTCCTCGGGGAAAATGTGTTTCAAAAACCCTCGCTGTTCTTCCAGGGGAAATCAGAGCCTGGCGTTTTGTTTCTCCAGAAATGTTTCCTCTGGTGAGTGACGGATATGAAAGTCACTCGATTGCTTGGCGAATGTGTAGAAGGACACAAGGAAGCGCCCCCTGGATCCGACTCAAACAGGTGTTAGCTGTGTTTCACCTGAAAGACTTGCGCCCAATAGGATGCCATTCGGTTGGCAGGGTTGGGGCGTGTTGGTGTGTTGTAAGGAGATAGGTACTGAGATGCCTCGGAGAGTGGGAGTGCCCATGGCATCTTTCCTGTGCGGTGAGGACTCGGTGGTGCCTCTCGCGTGTGTGAGGATGGGCATGGGCCCACATGCCATTTCCTACATCTGGACCCGTTTTCCTAAGTAGATGCAGGTCTCACTTTTCATTTTTTTTTCTCTCCAGACATTAAAATAGGCTGTGACTTCAGATCTGACTGCTCTTTCTTAGCGTCGCCACAGCCCCGGAGACGAGGGGTGTGAATTCCCCTGGGACCGGGCGGAATGTGTGAGTAGCCGGCGGAGGTTTAGACACCGTTGTTTTGCGGAACACGCCTCGTCTTTTGGCACCCCCTTCCCAGCCCTTCCTGCCTCTGCTCCTGGCTCCCCAGGGAGACTCCTCAAAGGAGACTTTTCCAACAGCAGAGAGGATGGAACCCAATGTGATGGGATTTCCGGGGCCTTCTGCAAGCTGGGCCCGGAGTTCCAGAGCCCCTCACGTAACACAGGCCTCGCTCCCCAGCCCCGGGCCGGGGATGAAAGAGGCATGTGGATCTCGTCAGGACCTGGAAGGCTGCCACGAGACGGGGCTGGCTTCGAAGTGCCTCCCGAAAATCACCGTGCGTGGTCACAAGAGAGATAGATTGCTTACAGATCAGGACGGCGTGGCTGAAATTAGTTATTGATTGGCTATTATTTACTGTCTCCCCATTGTCTCTGGAAAATGCCTGCGGGGGACCCCTTAAGTCAGGTTTCTGGTTCTGGTTAATTTCACGCTTTCAAATTTTCGTGATTTATTGAGGCCTCGCGAAACTTCTGTCGGAGGAACCCAGAAGTCTTCAGCCAATCCGATTGTCATAACCGGAGCCCCCCGTCCGTCACACGTCCGCCCTGGGTAGTGCGGGGGCCCGTTCGCTTTATCCCCTCTCCCCCGCTGCTCCCCAAGAGCGCTGGCACTTCTGAGGGATCCTGTGGGTTATAATTTGTGACTTCTGGCGGCCGGGGAGCCGGGAGCAGATGGGCTTGGCAGGTGGGAGCGTGCTCGCTGGAATGCCGCCTGCTCGCCACGCCAGTCATATGGGGCCCAGAAGGTCAAGCTTGGGGTGTTCCTGGCGTATCATCGATGGGTGGGGGGTCCGTCCGGGCCTCTGTTGTGTAGCCAGGGGAAGCAAAATGCACACGCATTCCTCGGTTCTTCCCAGACCCTCCCGCCATGGGCTTCTTCCCACCTGCGCACTCGGGAATGCGTTTTCAAGCGATCCTGTAAATGAAGATTAGTCCGTGCCGTGGGGGCTGGATATTAGGGCGAGTGACCCGTGGGGTGACAAGCGGTGCCCCCAGCAGTCGGCATGGCAACGTTGTCGTCATCCTCGGAAACGCGGGCCGCGCAGGTCCAGGCGGATCGTGGAGGGAGAGACGGCTTCCCCGAAGCCAGTAACGCTACCCTCCACGGCGGCTGATTGTCCCTGAAAACGCAGCGCGGGTAAGGGCCCCGCTGGCCCCGGTGACATGCTAGGTCCCCTGCAGGCCAGACTTGCCTGTGGCGAAGCCGGAGGAAGCGCATCCTCCCCACGTGGCTGGACGCGACCAGGATGGTCCTGCTTGTTCCCCACGACCTCCGGTTTGAGCGTGAAGGCCAGGCCGTGCTCGGCGGGCATCCCTGCTTCTCCCTCGGACTCCTCGGTGGCAGCGGGGGGAGAGGAAAGAAGCCAGGCGTCATCCTAATGAGTTTGGCACGAACAGCCGTGTGAGCAGGTGGCCTCTGTGCGGTGGGAACTCATGGCTCTCCGTGTGTTCCGGTGGCTTGGTGGACTTGGCCTTGCCGGGCCGTGGGGTCTGATGGCTGAAAAGCTCACGCCCCCTTCCCTGTGATGAACTGAGACCCGAGCCCAGGAGCTCAGGGGAGCTTGTCCTGGGGTCCCCAGGCCTCCGGGGTCCCTCCTGTGATGTGCGGCCAGGCTGAAAGGATGGGGAGAAGGAGGGGAAGGGGAGGCGACACCTGCCCGGCTCCCACGTCCCCTCCCCTCTTCCATCCGAGCACCTTTGTGTGATTGCAATGGCCTTCCATTCCCAATGTTGTTTCAGCTCGGCGGGTGGTTTGAAGCCATGAAGAGCCAAGAGCCCTCCAATGGGAGGGGCCCAGAGCTCATGGAGGGGCGGGCCAAAGTTAGATTGACAGTTTTAATACAATAATCGATCAATGACAATACAAGGATACTCTGTGTTTCATGTATTCGCCACCGTACACCGGCGTGCCCATGCCTGTATCTTACCCTCACCTTGGCGCCGCGTTACGGGGCTGGGGGCTCAGTTCCTGGGTGCACCACAGCACACAGGGTGTCAGGGACCATCCGGATGCCACGGGGTTTCCTTCCTGCTGGCGAAGGGGACTAGTTTAACGTAGGATGGAATGAGAATGCACTTCGGTACCTTTGTCACACTTCTCAGGAGGTAATCGTAAGGTCTGACAGCGCTTCAAGCCTAGACCCGGTGCTTAGCTTACACAATCGAACCCCGAGCCCAGTGATGCCGCAGCTCTTAAGCCCATTTTTCAGAAGAAGAAGCTGGGACTCAGAGGGTGGTACGTAGCTTGTCTACCATGGCAAAGGAATGACGGTGATGGTGGTGATGATAGCAAGCTTTGCCATCGCCTTCACGCCGAGCCAGGTACCGCGTGGTCAGAGTGCTTCTGCGTATTCATGATTGAAGTAAGGCATCCGATCCCCATAATGATGGATGAGGCAGGGGCCAGTGTACCCATTTTACATCTGAGAAAACTAAGGCCCAGAGATGAGGTTACTTGCTAAAGGGCCAGTAGTGACCAAGCTCTGGCCCCAGAGACTACGCTCTTACTCATTCTGCCTTGATGCCTAGGGTTGCTCCGCGGACAGTGACAGACCCGGGAGTTCACACCCACCAGGCCTGGGAGTTCCCACCCGGGAGTTCACACCCACCAGGCCTGCCTCCCCATGTCTCCTAAGTCCGAGCAGCCTTTGGCTGTTGCCGGCGGAAGGCTGAGGAAGCTCCATCTCCTCTCCATCCCTGATTATTCCCGCTTCCGTCTAAAGGCTGCGCTGGGCCCTGGTGGTGAGCTCTGAGATGGAGAGCTAGGGAAGCCGCCATCCCTCTCGCTCAGTGTGAGAGTCAGTGAGAAAGAGGGAACTTGATCCTGCTCGCGGGGTTAGCAATCCAGGCCTCACCTGGCACTGGGGAGGAGAAGCGTTTTGTCCTGGGCTCGGGGCCTCCTCCTTCCTCTTTCCCAGGAAGGATGCGTCCAGATAAAGCTGGAATGGTGGTCCTCCCGTTCCCCACCCTTCCCTTTCCTGGGCTCCCTCCCTGCGGCCTCAGCAGCCTCCAGGGGCCAAAAATCATGCTCAGCAAGGGACCTGTTAACTTCCTGCAGATTTCCTTATGCCGGAGTTCCTCAGCGCTGGTACCATGGACGTTTGAGGCAGGATGATTCTTTTTTGGGGGGTGAGAGGGTTCTGTCCTGTATGTTATAGGATGTTGAGCGGCATCCCTGGCCTCTGCCCACTAGATGCCAGTAGAAGCCTCCACACCCCAGTGGTGACAGCCACAAATGACTGTAGAAGTTGCCAAAGTGTCCACTGGGGGCCCACAGCGTCCTGGGTGGAGAACTGCTCTTTATGCCAGGCGTCCGGGGAGGCCTGGCTGCGAGATCCAGAATGACAGCCCGGTGAGAGCAGTTCTGTCCGGTTTCTGTTCCATCCACAACGCCTCGAACAATGCTGCACGTAGCGAAAGCGCAGCAACATTGTCAAACGGACGGACGGACGGATGGATGGATGGATGAACCCATGGTTACAAAGTTACAGAGCATGCAGAATTCGGCCTACTTATCACGTTATCCAGGGTGTCGTGAAGATCACTGCCGTCGTGATAGGTGGTCAGTGTAATTGTTTACTTGCCATAGGTCCACACTGTTCTAAACCCTTCTCTCTGTATTCGGGTAACCCTTTAAATGGCCTTTTAGGTAAGTACAATGTTGGCCATTTTACAGATGAGAAAACTGAGGCACAGAAAGGCTCTGAGAGTCACCCAGGTGTCACCGAGCTGGCAAGTGACAGAGCCAGGGTACAAACACAAGTTAGCAGGACCCCAGACCAGAGCCCACCTGCTGCCCCAGCCAGGGTGCCATTCAGCTTTGCAGAGTTGTCCCTCTTCCTGACTAAGAAGTCATTTTGGTGCTGAAGCTGGCACGGCAGCGATTTTCATGAGGGCTTGTATGTCGGACACTAACCGCTTCATCATCCGGCCTCAGAGCACCTCGGACAGGCATGCTTTGTCGGCACCGGACATCTGCAGCCAGGAAGGGCTGGTGTCCAGCCAGAGGGCAGAGCGTAGCTCGTGGCCGGGCCACGTTCAAATGTGAGGCTGGCTCTTCTCGCTGCCTCCCTGCTGGGCTTCGGCTGGAGAGGAACTTCTTTCCTTTCTGAGAAAGGGACAGGGGGCTCCGGAGCTCCTTAGCAGGGGAACAGTTCCTGCTTAGAAAAAGGATGCTCCAGGGAAAAGGGCCAGAGCCAGAGAAATGGAGAGACTTCCAAGGTCATTCAAGAGATAGTAGCAGCAGGAGCCAGCGTTGGTTGAGCCTCTGTCGGCTTTTCCCAGATCCTGTGCTTGGGGACAGTGACTTCCATATCGCAGTGAGTGGGTAATGTTACCACCTCCATTCTACAGATGGAGAAATTGGGGATTAGTGAGGTTTCTTTTCTTTCTTTGTTTAAAAAAATATATATATCTCATAGTTCAGAGAGGAAGGGAAAGGGAGAAAGAGATAGAAACATCAACGATAAGAGATAAACATCAATTGGCTGCCTCCTACATGTCCCCCACTGGTGATTGAGTCCACAACTTGGGCCTGTACCCTGACCTGGGATCAGACCATGACCTCCTGGTTCATAGGTCCGTGCTCAACCACTGAGCCACACCAGCCAGACAAGGTTACTTCTCCAAGCTCTGGAAAATGGTCACCTTCCGAGGAGAAGGATGGGGTGGGGACACAGGTTCGGCTGATCCTGGCGCCTGCCCACGTCACCACAACAAAAATGTGGAGATGTGAATGTTTTCACCTTTATGTTCATATGCCTTCCCTCTCCCTTTCTCTCTTTTTCTTCTTCTCTTCCTTTCTTCCTCCTCTCCTCTCTGTTTCTGTCTAGCTTGAAAGAATGGGCACACAAGTGCAGGGACCACAGATTTAATAAGATACAGAGTAAGTCTGGTAGGTGTGACTGACATGGAAACCTAACTACATCTTCTATATATATAAAAGCCTAAGCGACCTATACGACAGGACAACTGGTTGGTAGCTATGACATGCACTGACCACCAGGGGGCATACTCTCAACACAGGAACTGGCTAAGCTCCTGTGGTTTCTCCCCTTAACCAGCCAGATTGGGACTGGACTAGATGGCCCGATCGGCCTGGAGGGACCCCACCCACGCATGAATTCATACATTGGGCCTCTGGTTTTATAATCACGGTCTAGCAGGTGTAATGGGAAAATAGGTGATAAGGTGACAAATACAGAAGCCTTCACAGATGTAAGTGGCAGTGGCAATCCTATCTAATAAAAGAGCAATATACAAATAAACCATCACTCCATTACACCCACAAGCTACACCCACCAGCCAGTCAGGAGTGGGTATGCAAATTAACCCAACCAAGATGGCTGCAGCCACAGAGTGAACAGAAGGCTTGGGTTTCCCTGAATGGAGGAAGCCAAGCTTTCTGTGCACCCTGGCTGGCCCAGGCCTCCACTGAAGACTACAAAGTTTCAATTATAGAAGATACATAAATCCCAACAAAAATGCTGTGGTCACAGGAGCAAGCAGGAGGCTTGGCTCTGGTCAAGGTTACAAAATTTCAATTATAGAAGAGAAATAAATCCAAGATCCTAGGGTCTCTGCTTGGGTTGCTGGGGGAGAGGCATTGCTGGTCTGCAAATCACCACAGGCCCCTCGCCCAGACCACCCTACATCCCAAGGGAATCCCCACCCACCCTGAATTGGGAGACACTTCAGGGCAAACCAGATGGCCCCCCACATGTACCAGGCCTCTATCCTATCTAATAAAAGAATAATATGCAGATTAACCATCACTTCAACACACAAGATGGTTGCCTCCATGTGGACACAAGCTGGCTGCCACAAGATGGCCAACAGGGGAGAGCAGTTGGAAGGGACCGGGTCTGCAAGGGAGGGCCAGTTGTGGGCAATCAGGCCAGCAGGGGAGGGAAGTTGGGAGGGACCAGGCCTGCAAGGGAGAGTAGTTGGGGGCGATCAAGCCTGCAGGGGAGGGCAGTTAGGGGTGACTAGGCCAGCAGAGGAGGGAAGTTGGGGGCAACCAGGCCTGCAGGGAAGGGCAGTTGGGGGGACTCAGGCCTGCAGGGAAGAGCAGTTCAGTGGGACCAGGCCTGCAGGAGAGAGCAGTTAGGGGCAAACAGGCTGGCAGGGGAGCAGTTATGCATCATTCAGGCTGGCAGAGAAGTGGTTAGGGCCAATCAGGAAGCCAGCAGTCCTAGATTGTGAGAGGGACGTCCGACTGCCCGTTTAGGATGGGGCCTAAACGGGCAGTCGGACATTTCTCGAGGGGTCCCAGATTAGAGAGGGTGCAGGCTGAGCTGAGGGACACAACCCCTCTGTGCACGAATTTTGTGCACCGAGCCTCTAGTAGGGAATAAAAGCATGCTGGGGAAATGCATTAATCTTGCTATTAAAGGTTAAACCGGCCAGGCGAGATGATTAAAAGGTGTAGCGTTTTTGGATTGGTGGGAATTGGACACTGCTGAGGACAGCTGCTGGCTGGGCCTTCTCCCCCAAAGAGCATGTCTCAAGGAGAAGTGCGCGGTCTAGATCTCGCATATCTTTTCGTTTTTCCTCCGAAGAGAACACAAAAGGACATTTCAGTAGGCTCTGCCTCTTTGACAATCAGCTCTCCTTTCCTGTCCTCTTCCTGGCCAACGCTGGGCTCCTTGTCAGCTGCAGCAAATGAATTCATTCATTTTCCTTGATGAACCTGAACTCTTGGAAACCATTGAACACGGTGTATTTGCTTTAACTCGGAACGTAATGGTGCATGCCCTCCCCTCCCCCCATTCTTGCCATTTGAAATCCCACATTCACCAGTTGTTGATGACAACAAGGTATGAAATTTAGGAATATGATAGTGGTCCCGGGGGGTACCGCGGGGGAGAAGCGGCCTGTGATGACATGGATATTGATGATCTTCATGAAGGTGTCCATCAAGGGCATCGCTGCTCCTATTCCTACACGTTTCCTGTGTGAAGCGGGGGATTTGGGAATGCTTGACTCAGCATGAGGGTGAGGGGGCAGGAAGGCAAGGCCCGGCTGCCGGTTTGCCAGCATCTCCGTGCAGGGCTGCTCAGAAGGACCGCGATCCCGGCGTCAGCTGCTTGGCAGCCGGGCCGTTACCCCGCCAGGAGGCTGCGGCCCGGTGAACACTCAGCTGGCCGGCACCTGGCTCGCTTCTCCCCTGGGCCAGGTGGACACCCACACTCCAACCGCTCCATTGTTCTCAGCAGCCTCCGAAGCAGACAGGCTGGGCCCAGCCCCCTCCGTTTACCAACCTGCCCCCCTTCCAGATCCCTTTTCCGGGGTCCCGCTGCCTGGACCCTCCCCGCTTCTTTCCTTGGTGCTGGGGAAACGCTGGAGCTGACCCCCCCCCAGCCCTGCGGTACACCCCGGCGTTCACAGGCGTCCTCTCCGAGGGCCCCGCCAACGGGCTTGTGTGATTGAATTGAGGTAGACACGGCAATCTATTTCCCAAATAAAGAAATGGAGGCCCCGTGATTTAAGCCGACGGGTCCAAGATGATCGAGGCGGCCAGTGAACCAAATCTGCTCGCTCTCCCCGGGCACAATCAGGCCGAATGCACGGCGGTAGCACAAGTTGCCCTGCAGCTTATGGTGGGAGGAGGCCTGACCTGGCCTTGGCCACTGCCTTGTGGGCAGGGACCCTCCCCCCCCCCCCAGGCTGGTAAGGCCTGCGCAGCCACCTTATCACCCCAAGACCGTGCTCACTCGCTTTAAGCTCCCATGTCCAATGTCCCAGTGTTACCGGTGTAATCCCATTTTTTACACTCTGTGCTCTTCTCATCCCGGCTGCAAACGTCACCCCACTCTTTTACCCCGTTCTGTCATCCGCGCAGTGTGTCTTGTAGTCATTTGACCCCTCTTCTTCCTGCCCGGCCTGGCGTGACCCCCACCCCGCCAGCCTGCCTCGGCCTCGCAAGCAGGTAGGGATCTGCAGGATTGATTGCAGCGTTGAACTTGCGGTTGGTTGCAATGAGCTGGAGCTGGGAATGACTCTCGGGGGGGAGGAGACATTTTTGCACCTGACGCCACCATCATGGAGGATTCCTCAGTGTGGGAAGCACATCCGGGTGGGACCTGTGGTCTCCGCGTGTGGATGTGGGCGCTCTCTAAGCGCTGGAGGCAGGATTCCACCATCCCAGTCCCTCTGCCTAATTTCTTTTTTCTCACTCTCCCTTCTGGGGGACTCCGTTTAACCTTTGTGGCCTCTGGCATCGGGTTCTTTGGGCTCATCTGCAAGCAGAATGTTGGTTGAAACTCTCTGCCTGACCTGAGGGCTGTGGGGGTTCGCGCACTCGCTCCTGCTGCGGCCACACGGCCTGAGCCGCAGGTGGACTTCCTACTGCTCCCGGTCCAACCTGAGGCCTCGTGCTCAGGGCAGAGGCCAAGGCCAAGGGAGAGGCAGAGAACTCGGGGATCACTGGAGTGGGGTCACTTGCTGTGCATCTTAGCGGAACGGAAAGGGAGTGTCACCCCGAGGCCCTTTTCATTTCAGGGCGACTTGCTTGTGGTGCAATCAGGAACATTCTCGTTTCCTGAACCTCTGGCAGCAGAAGAGAAGTAACGAGGTTCACACACACTTCGCTTGGAGACCTATTTATATCGGCTCTGAACAGCAGCCAGTATTCCGAAGGATCAAAAGGTTTGCGTCCTTTGAGTTGTAGATTTGTATCAGCATTAAACACTTAAGATCCCTCCATCCCGCTGGCCACCTCCCCCCCACCACTGCCAATGGATACTGTTTCTGTATATTTGCGAAGAAAAGACTTTCTGACTTGGATTGGCGCTCACAGCAACCTCTTCCTGGGTGGAATGATGGAGCTAAAGTGGGACTTGGCGAACTTTCTCCATCAAGGGCCATCAGCTTACGTCTGGGTTTAGTCTCTCTGTCATTGCTATCCCCACTGGAACTGCGGTCCCTGGTTTTCGTATGTGCTCTCTTTCTAATGATAAGGGAGAGCAAGGGAGAAAGATGGATGTGGAATGAGTTCCGGTCCCTACATAGTCATAGCTGTGTTCTTTCTGTCTGCTTGAGGAAACACATAGATACGAAGAATACACGGAATTCCGTGGCATTGTCCAGTGGATCGCTGCTTCTGCCTCTGCCTATGTTTGGAGGATAATGGGACGGAGATGAAAAACGATTCATTTTGTCCGAGGGCCGCCTGCGTGGATTTTGAGCTTCCTGTAAAGTCGCCGTCGCGGCACCGTGTCTCTGCGGCCCACACGTTGGGAACTGCTGTTACTGAATGCATTCGGTCATGCGTGTTCACCCGGGCAGTATGGTGCTCAGCAATGCCATGTGCGGTTAAGAGTTGATAAGTGCCTTGCCGAAACCGGTTTGGCTCAGTGGATAGAGCGTCGGCCTGCGGACTGAAAGGTCCCAGGTTCGATTCCGGTCAGGGGCATGTACGTTGGTTGCGGGCACATCCCCAGTGGGGGCGTGCAGGAGGCAGCTGATCGATGTCTCTCTCTCATTGATGTTTCTAACTCTCTATCCCTCTCCCTTCCTCTCTGTGAAAAATCAATGAAAAATTTTTTTTAAAAAAAGGATTTGATAAGCTCCTTAGAAAATAATGGCTGCCTCATGGCTCCATTGATTAGGCATCATTCCATGTACCATGTACTGAAAGGTCACCAATTTGATTCCCAGTCAGGGCGCATGCTTGGGGTGCAGGTTCCATCCCCAGTCAGGGTGTGTGCATGGGAGGCAGCCGATGGATATTTCTCTCTCTCATCAATGTTTCTCTCTCTCATCAAAGTTTCTCTCTCAAATCAATAAAGGCATACAGTGGTACCTCGAGATACAAGTTTAATTCGTTCCATAACTTTGAGGTGTGGGAAACTATGAGACACTGGTGGGTCGTGTGCAGCCGGCCGATCCAAGAGATGACTCCTATCTCAAATGTTGCTCGTATTTCAAAGCAAAAATCGCTCGCTCGACGGCTCGTATCTCAAAAATCTCGTATGTTAGGGCACTCATATCTCAAGGTACCACTGTATTTTCAAAAAGGAACATTATGGCTACTGCCCTAGGCTGTTGAGTCTCTGCTGCTTTTAAAGGATTCTTCTGTTCCTCAAACTCCCCTGGTTGTGATCATCTATGATTAATCTATGATTTGGACTTTCCACTTTAAAAAAAAAAAAGCCTTTATTTCAGCAAACATTATTTCAATGACTTCCTCGCATGAATATTGGAAGGCACCAGTCACAGTCAGAATAACAGAACCGGCCCCAAACCAGATTTCAGGCGATGTGATTTGATTGGCCAGCTGCCATCGCTAACTAGCGTCCTCCTGCCCCATCTCCCTCTAACGCCGAAAGCCCCTCGAGCATGTGATCCATCATATCATTTTCTCATTTACGCCAGCGCTGCATAATGGCCTAATCTCTCCGGCAGCGTTCAGATTTATTAGAGAAGATGGCATTTACAAACTCGCCGTGCCACGCAAACACCCTAAGCCGCTCTGCACGTCCTTATTAAAAACCTGCCGGGGAGCAGTGCTGTGTTATCTGCAATTAAAATCACCTGGAAGGCCGAAACCGGTGTGGCTCAGTGGATAGAGCATCGGCCTGCGGACTGAAGGGTCCCGGGTTCGATTCTGGGCAAGGGCAGGTACCTTGGTTGAGGGCACATCCCCGGTGGGGGGCGTGCAGGGGGCAGCTGATCGATGTCTCTCTCTCTCATCGATGTTTCTAACTCTCTCTATCCCTCTCCCTTCCTCTCTGTAAGAAAGCAATAAAATATATTTTAAAAAATAATCACCTGGAAGACCCAGGTAAACGGTTTCATTTCTGCTCTGTGGTGCCCAACTAGGACTGGGCGGTGAGCCTCAGAGAGCGGTGGGGAGGTTTCAGCTCAGAGCGGGGCCGGCCTTGGTACGGATGCCAGGGGTCCATGGGGAGCGTGGTCATCATCTGAGCCTGGATGACCGTCTGCCAGGCTTGGTGGCAGGCTTCCCCCTCCTCAGTTCAGAGGAAGAAAACGAGGGACAGCTAATGGGGTCTGGCTGAGCGGGATCACCCCCTGTTTTGTGTTCTGCTTTCGGACAGGGCAGCGAAGAGCATGAAAAGGTGAGCGGCCACAACATGCCGTCATTCGGGTACAAACCAGGAAGGGTGGAGAGGCTGCGGGTGCGAGAGAAGGTTTGGCTGGCTCCAGTGAGCCCAGTGGCATGTGGAACAGATGCAGATGCCCACACAGGCTCAGTGTGGATAGCGTGGACAGGATCCCGGGAGCCGGAGCCTGCACACATATCCTGCTCGCTGGACGCTCATCAGCGGCGGTGTTCGGTGGGCCTGCTGTTTCCAGCCGCGGCCTCCGTGTCTGGAGGTGGCACAGGCCCTGGTGTCGCCAGGCTGATGCGAGGCCGCCAAGAGGGCGTGTGGGGAGCAGCGAGCCAGGTCCTGGCACTTGCCAAGTCCTCCGTAAGTGTGCGTTCCGTGTGGGCACGGGGAGGGGGTGCGGGCGGGGACTGAGCTCACACTTTTGTTGATGGGGCTCCTGCTTTGGTTTATTCCTGCAGTGAGCAGCCATGAAGAACATCTTCTGATTGGCAAGCAAGGTGATGATGGGCTGAGGGGCGCCAGGACCAGTGCGAATAAGGGGCTTGCTTTCTGGGGAAGCCAGCGGAGCCACGGGCAGCCGGGGCGTGCCCAGCGTGGGCTCCAGGGGACTCGGAAGTTCCAGCCTCCGCAGTGGCTGAGATGCCAACTGTAGGACCGAAATGTGGGTCACAGGGCTCCCGCCTTCGGCCCCTGACGTGTGTTTTAAATTTGGGGGGATATTGCCTGTCCTGGGCCCAGCAGAGGTCCTGTAAGCCTGAGCCCCTGCAATAGGCGTGTAGGCGAGAAACTCAGGGAATTGGGGTGGAGATGAGAGGGAAGCCGCAGGGAAAGGCACGCATGTGGGTGATGGCATCGCAGAACGTCCGGACTGCGCTGGAAGGGACGTGGAAGACTCTCGTCCCTCACAGTCTTGATTTTGCCATTGGGGAAACTGAGGCCAGAAAGCACTGAGACCTCACGGTGCTTGGTGGCGGAGCCCAGGCGTTGAGTGGGGACACCGGTTTCCTGGTCCAGTGCACGTCCCCCTGGCCTCCCCCTCCAGTGCGGTGTCCACACCGCTGCAGATCCCGGCGGAACCCTGAATGCATCGCAGGCACATCCCTCCCGCACCCTCGAGGAGCGTCCGAGATGAACCCGGGACGGGGAAGGCAGAGGGGCCAGCCCTGCGGCCTGGAGCTTCTGGTTCGGCCTTGTTTACCAGCGAGCCCAGCGGAGGAGGATTTAAAAAAATAATCAAGCGCAAGCCAGATGCCCAAATTAAAGCACTAAATTCTCCTGGAGTGCATGCGCTCTGAGCAATGTAAATAAAGGTGAGGGCCGGGCCCGCTGCCCGTAAATCAGCCGCAGCCGCAGGCTCACCCCGCCAGTTGGTGTGGGCATTGGGGCCCAGCCCCCGCCCCTCTTGGCATTTGCAGGATCCCTGGGGGGAGGGTGCCATTTGTCATCCTGATTGTCCTCCCCCGGTGGCCTGGAGCAGCCGTGTCCGGGACGCCTTTTGCATGAAATACGAAGCTCCCGGAGAGGACCAAGCCTTCCCGCGCAGGCGGGATGCACCCGGGAAGGCTGCCTTTCTGCCCTCGCGGCCTCATTTGCATTTATTTCGCTCCCGAAATAAATTTGGAATGTGGTGGCGGGCGTCCATCAAATAGCCATTCACTCTCCCGCCAGCTCCTAAGGGGGCTGTCAGGGTGGCGTCTTGCAAGTCCAAGGGTCGGTTGGTGTCGGGAGCCACCATGGAAGTTAGAACTCCGTTTCTGTCTTGTCTCTCAGGGGCCATGCAAGACCTCAGTATGACTAACGTTCCTTTCACTGGACTTAGGTTCCTGTGTTTAACCAACAGTCCCCCCACTTCCTAGCATGTCATTTTGTCGGGACACATGATGGATGTTTTCTCATTTATGTAACGGGGCTGATATCCTATGGATGTTTTTTGTGTTTTTTTTTTTAAATAATAAGTGAGTCAGTAATCTAGGTGAACCCTTGTGCTAAGTGCTTGGTACCTATGTGTTAAGGATTCAGTGAGTGTTAGCTGTGACGATTCAAAACTATAGGATTGGCCAAAACCGGTTTGGCTCAGTGGATAAAGCGTCAGCCTGCGGACTGAAAGGTCCCAGGTTCGATTCCGGTCAAGGGCATGTACCTTGGTTGTGGGCACATCCCCAGTAGGGGGCGTGCAGGAGGCAGCTGATCGATGTCTTTCTCTCATCGATGTTTCTAGCTCTCCATCCCTCTCTTTTCCTCTCTGTGAAAAATCAATAAAATATATTAAAAAGAAAACTATAGATTTGGCTCAGTAGACAGAATGTCTGTCTGTGGACGGAAGGGCCCCCCAGTCAAGTTGCAGGCTCGACCCCAGGCCCTGGATGAGGCGTATGCCGGAGGCAACCAATCGATGTCTCTCTCCTGCATCGATAATCTCTCTCTCTCTTTCTCTCTCTCTCCCTTCCTCCTTTCTGTTCTCTCTAAAAATCAGTGGGAAAATATCCTTGGGGAGGATTAACAAACAATATAAACAATGGCCTGAGGTCTCTCACTGAAGACCTCTAGTGCCCACCAGTGACTTCGCTTGGGAGTGACGACAAACTGTTTAAGGAAGAGCTCATGTAAGTTGGAGTCTTGGGTTTCCAAGTACAAATCCAGAGAGTGTCCTCCTTCATGTTATGGTTTGATCTCTGGGGTTTCCCGCTCGGCAGGAGGGACTCCTTGGGTGCCCACTGCTCTCGGCTCACCTTAAGTCCGTCCAACTGAAGTCCTATCTCCGGCCGCGCACGCATCATCCTCCCCAGGAGAGGGCACCCCACGGACTCTTGGACAGACCCCTGTTCATCTCGGGATCGCTTTTTCTCGAGTGTTTATCGCCTGCCTGCTGGTGTTTCAAGCTCTTGTTGTTAAGAGGAGAGAAAGGCCTTGAGCGCCGAGAGGTGGCCACTGAGTCCAGTACTCGCTGCACTCCCAGGGCTGCGGGGTGGGCTTGGTGAGATGTGCGGCCCATGTCTGTGGGAACAGCTGGCATGTTGCCCTGCCGTGTCCCAGTGGCGAGTAAGGGTTCGACACGGGAGGCTCACGATCCCTGTCTGTTTCCATCCGGGTGTGTGACTGGACAAACCACTTTCCTGCTGGAGCCTCAGCCGTCAAAGGAGAGGGAAAGAGAGGATGGATGGGCCCTTTTTCAATGTACAGCTCCTAACGTATATTTCTGGGCACCTGCTCGATGGCAGGCTCGGTCCTGAGCTTACAGAACTGAGGGGTGATGGCAGCAAGGAGGGTAATGATCACACTGGTGTTTGCTAGTGGATGAGGAAGGACAAGACGCTGTTCTGAAAGCTGTCTGTGTATTTCTGTGTGGAATCCTCACATCCTCACATCAAGTATTATTAGTCCAGTTCTTACAAATGAGGCAACTGAGGCACAAGCGGTTATGTGTCCATGCTCACACAGCGGGTGGAGATAGATTTGAACTTTGTTCCATGTTCCCAAAAGCCTGTATTTTAAAATAAAATTATACATATAAATGTGTGTGTGAGAGTGTGTGTGTGTATATACATATACATATATGTATGTATATACACACACACACTAGAGACCCATTGCAGGAAAATTCCTGCAAGAATAGGGCTTCCTGCAGCGGTCTCTGCTGCCCTGCCTGCTTCCCTCCGTTCTCCACCATCCGCTTGCTTGCTTCTCCATAGCTTCCCTCCCTTCTGCAGCATTGGCTTCCTTCTATACTATCTTTAGTCTTCACTCTGCACTAGGATATGAAAATTAACCGCCATCTTGGTTGGAATAATTTGCATACTCACTTCTGATTGGCTTGTGGGTGTGGCTTGTGGGCATAGCGGAGGTACAGCCAATTTGCGTGTTTCTCTTTTACTAGATAGGATATATTCTATCTAATAAAAGCCCAGCAATCAAATGGTGGAATGAGCAGAATGACCAGTCGACCGTTCGCACTGACCACTAAGGAGCAGACGCTTGGCGCAGGAGCTGCCCCCTGGTGGTCAGTGTGCACATGCAGTGGGAACACCGCTCAGCTGACTGGGATCAGCAGTTGCTCTCTGCAGCGGGAGCAACTGTTCAGAGGGCGGGTCCACATCCGGTTGGCTGACCTGGATGAGCGGCGCTCCCACAGCTGGCCAATCCTCACTGGCCATGTCCCTCACCAGTACACGAATCCCATGCACTGGGCCTCTACACGGTGACAGACTATTAGAGTAATACCTGCGAGGTATGTCAGAGTGTCAACAAGGGACACTTTGCCTGGGCTGAAGTGAGGGCTCAGTGATTGATTTCCCAGGAGGCTGTGCTGCAGTTGAGTCTCGAAGGACAGATGAGCCTTCTGCAGGCAAAGATGACTTCGCAGGGGCTCTGGGCAGGCTTGCTGCGGGAGTACAGGCACTGGGTGATGGTGGCTTGCAGGGGGAACAGCCAGTGTTGGGCTGGGCTTCAGATCGGGGTGTGAGGGGAGAAGTGGGAATTGAGAGAGAAGGAGAATGGAGGTGGGGATGCCGGTGGAGAAGAAAAATTGGGAAGGGTCTTGTAGACCAAGTGAAGGACCCAGATTTCACCCCATGGACAGTGGAAGAGGCATTGAATTATTATTTTTTTAAATTGTGGTAAAAACGCAGGTGACACAAAATTGACCATGATAGCCATTTTAAAGTATATCACTCAGTGGTATTAAGTATGTTCACAGTGTCATGCAACCATCGCCACATTGACCCCGGACCTTTAATCACCCGGAGCAGAAAGAAGCCCGGTACCCATTAGCAGTCACTCACTTTCCCCCTCCCTGCGGCCCTGGCAACCGCTCACCTGCTTTCTGTTACCATGGACTTGTCTGTTCTGGACGTTGCATATAAATGGAATCACACACGATGTGGCTGCTTATGTCAGGCTTAATTTGCGTAACATACGGTTTTCAAGGTTCATCTGCATGTGGCATGTATCAAAATTTCATTCCCCATCATGGCTGAGTAATAGTCTAGTGTCTGCATTATCTGTTTCACCTACTCAGCATCTGATGGGCACAGAGTTGTTTCTACCACTTGGCTGTTGTGAAAAGTGGCATTGAACCACTTTAAATCAAGTTCTGGCCTCCGCTCAGCTCCGCCGATCAGTGGACTGTAACCCTGATCCCAATGAGTGTCAGTTTGCCCGTCTGTATAATGGTGAAACTGGTGTGTGTGTGTGCAGATGTTTATATGCGATTGTACACTTTTCTACAAAAGCGAACCACCTGCTTCTCCTTAAATTGCAAGTATAATAGAAAAATCAGATAACTTTGAAGTTGTTGGAAGCCCTGAGAATTCTACGTAGAATCCAAGTGATAGGAGCATCCGATTCTGAGCGCTGAGGTCATTAAAGGTGCTCATATGTGGGAGGCGCGAATGGCAGCGCTCAGCAGACCTGAAGTACCAGTGCGTGTTGTTGTGGCATCGCTGGAAGCCTCATCCTTGTGGTTATCGGCGCCGTGTTCTCTGGGCAGCGGGAGGCTGGGGTAGGTTTCCTGGATCGCGGCCGGTCCAGGAGAGAACCGTGCCGGGCAGACTGGGCACCTGTGGTCCAGAGGAGATCCGGGACCATACAAACCGCAGGAGCATCCTCCTCCTCTGCCTGTTCTTCCTCCTGGGATAGGGCTGCCCTGTGCTGGTCAGTACAGGTGGGCAGTGGGTTAGACCTGGACCCTGGCCGGGGCATTTATCATCTATTGCTCATAGCAACAGGTTAGGACCAGCCCAGGCTCCAGAGTGGATGGCCTGGAAGCGAGTCGTCTCGCTGCTGCTGGCTGACTGTGTGCCCTGGCCAGGTGACTTAACCTCTCTGGGCCTCAGTTTCTCCCTCTGTAAAATGTCCCTGCAGCCGGAACCGGTTTGGCTCAGTGGATAGAGCATTGGCCTGTGGACTGAAGGGTCCCGGGTTCGACTCCGGTCAAGGGCATGGACTTGGTTGTGGGCACGTCCCCAGTGGGGTGGCTGATCGATGTCTCTCTCTCATCGATGTTTCTGACTCTCTATCCTTCTCCCTTCTTCTCTGTAAAAAGTCAATAAAATATATAAAAAAATAAAATGTCCCTGCAGTAGAGTCCATTAGTTCATCCTGCGGCCTCTGGAGGTGGTGGACACACCAGCATTTGCACAGTGCCTGCTACCCAATAGGCTCGCACCTGATTTTTTTTTCCTTTTTTTTTAAGAAGAGAAAAACGCATGCACATAAATTACATCACACAGGTTGAAATTTCTAAGAGAAGTTTCAACCGCCCTGGGAAATTCACAGGCGAGAGACTCTCTCTGGCTAAGATGGAGTCTAGAGCAGTGGTTCTCAACCTTTCCAATGCCATATAGTTCCTCATGTTGTGGTGACCCCTACTTCATACCAGTAGTAAAATTACAGTTATGAAGTAGCAATGAAAATAATTTTATGGTTGGAGGGTCACCACAACGTGAGGAACTGTATTAAAGGGGAGCGGCATTAGAAAGGTTGAGAACCACTGGTCCAGAGGTCTGACGTGAGACCTTGTGAGGAAGTCATACCAGCTCTGCTTCTCAGGGCCTATTGTACTAAGCACCTTTCATTTCATTCCGTTCGGCTGTGTACCAACGAAGTGGTGCCCTTCGTTAAGATGGATTAGAGTTTTGAAACCTGCTCAGCCTTCCTACCGGTGCGGGTCACCCGTAGTTCTTAGAGGAGAGCCAGGCCTTGCCCAAGGTCACGGCGCGGATAAGCACTGAGCAAAGGAATTCTGTTGGCCCCACGTCCCACCGGCGGGTCACTTGAACGCGATTCCCTGTGGCCAATCCACGCGGGCTGGGGAAGGGTTTGGTGTAGGGAACCCACAAAATCATTCCCCTTCTGCAGGGAACGGGAGGTGAAAGTACATTGTGAACTGCAGGCACACGGGAAAAAGGAGCAGCCCGCGGCGGGTGCAAGCGGGCAGGTGCCAGCGGGAATGCCACCGTGGGCATGAGGCTGCAGAATGGGACGTGCGGTGCAGTCCCAGCCGGGCCGCCGGCGAGCTGGGTATGACTCTGAGCAAAGGGCAAAGCCTCGTGACGCCCCAGGTTCATCCTATTTAAAATGGATGTGATCACACCACCGGCACCGAGGATGGTGGTGAGGATGCCAGGAGGGGGGGACGGGTGACAGTCTCTCCGCAGACCCTCTGGCACAGCGGTTCTCAACCTGTGGGTCGAGACCCCTTTGGGGGTCAAACGACCCTTTCACAGGGGTCGCCTAAGACCATCGGAAAAATGCAGATATTTACATCACGATGCATAACAGTAGCAACATTTCATGGTTGGGGCTCACCACCACATGAGGAACTGTATGCCAGGGTAGCGGCCTTAGGAAGGTTGAGAACCACTGCCCTGGCACGTGCCCAGCTTCAGCGGAGCGCCCTGCTGGTGGCAGACCATGTGCCGGTGCAGGGGTCCGGGTGGGCCCCTCTGCTCGTCCTCGGAGCCGTCCGCCAGCCTTTCCGTCGGGGCGTCCTTGCCGACCGAGAGGAGGACCCCAGAGCAGATGGGCGGCTGGGGTGGGAGCTGGCGGGGGAGGGGCCGTGTTCCTGGAGCTTCGACCTCCCGGGGGAGCTGCCAAGTGAAAGGACAGTTATGAGAGAGGAGGCCGGATCTTTTGTGCACTGGGCCCCGGGGGACTGGGCCCGGGCCACCCAGGTCATTTGTCATCTGCTAATGGGGCTAATCAATGGCCGAAGGGTGGACGGAGGGGGGCTTTCTGCCCACAGCGAGCAGATCCATCCCGGGTCTTCCGCGTGACTGTGTTGTTTTTAACAGTGGATGCTGCCTTCCACAGAGAGATGTGGGTTGCTTCCGAGTGCAGGAAGTACAGTGGTACCTTGAGATCCGAGTTTAATTCGTTCCGTAACCTTGAGGCGTGGGAAACTATGAGACACTCGAGTCTCGGTAAACTGGTGGGTCGTGTGCAGCCGGCAGATCTGCGCGATTACTCGCATCTCAACTGTTGCTCATATTTCAAAGCAAAAATCGCTTGCTTGATAGCTCGTATCTCAAAAATCTCGTATGTTAGGGCACTCGTATCTCGAGGTACCACTGTATGTGTTCAGTCCACGTGATGGTGTCCGTAAAGCTCTGGTTCTGCTCATTTCGGCTGTGTCTTTTCACCCTCTGTTCTGCAAGGCGATGGAGTGTAAGGAGCCACTGCGGCCGTCTCTCCCCCCTCACCCCCCACCTCTCAGGACCATACTGATCCCAAAGGCCTCTTTGCTTTGCTCGCACTCCCGGGGCGCAGCCTGCTTTCCTGGCTCCCCAGCACCTGCCAGTGTCCAGGTTGACCCCCAAGAAACTGGCTCCAGAATGAGCCCCATTGCCCAGCCCAGGCCTGCCTCTTGGAGCTCCCGAAAACACGGGCCTTTGCTCTGTTTAACTCGGTTTTGGTGGGAACGCTGCACACCTGAGAGGCCTTCCCCAGTCTGTACTTCCTGCATAGGCAGAATCTGGAGTGCAGGAGCCCGGGACCCTACCCTTCTAGCCTTGTCCCTGCAGACAGCCGGCTGCTGGGTCAGCAATACCCCCTCCCGTGTCCCCCCATCCACCTTTCCCCCCTGCCCCCGCCCGGGCACACATTGAAGGCAGTTTGGGAAGAGAGCACAGACCTTTCCTCCTCACCTGTGAGCTAGCTTCTCGAGGTCTGCTCTGCTCTGACTTGTTTAGCGACACAGTGGGCATCGAGGCAGAGCTGATGGATCTGGGGGCCCCAAAGCCAGCCCATAGAGTCCCCATCTTGGAAGGGGCGACTGTAATGGTATAATTTGATTGGGAAGTATGGGTTTGCTCAATAGTAGACGTTCGTGGGACATTGAACAAAATAATGACAAGTGACTTTATGTTTAGTACAATAAGGTGCCTTTGCAATTTTTAAGATTTTTATAAAATATTCATTAATACCTGTCAAACTCTCCATTTAACTTTTAAGCCTCACATGAAATGAAATTCAGATCTTGGATTCATCCCTTTGTTCCGATTCATCTTATTTTGGATGGTATTAAAAGATTTGTCTTTGGCCGAAGCTGGATTGGCTCGGTGGATAGAGCATCAGCCTGCGGACTGAAAGGTCCCAGGTTCGATTCTGGTCAAGGGCACATATCTTGGTTGCGAGCACATCTCCAGTTGGGGTCATGCAGGAGGCAGCTGATCAACGTTTCTCTCTCATCGATGTTTCTATCTAGCTCGGTCCCTCTCCCTTTCTCTCTGTAAAAAATCAATAAAATATATTTTTAAAAAAAGAAAAGATTTGTCTTTGGAATCCAACAAACCTGGTTCAAATCCTGACTCTGTGACTTAACTGGCTGTATGGCAGGGAAGAGGGACATAGGCCGCGGACCGTATAAGACCATGAAATCACTTGGTCTGGCCTTGCCAAGGCAGGAGGGGTGAGTTCATTAAATGTTTGACCAAATATACAGGCTAGTGTTTAAGCTGATGGATTTGTACGGCCTCGAATAATGTTATAAATACCCGAATGGCCCTGGGCAGAGGAAAGGTTCCCCATCCCTGCTGTAGGGCCTTACAAAATTAGCTTCACTTCTTTGGGTGTCAGTTTTCTCACATACAATCTTTATCACAAAAACAAAAACGTTTGCGGCTCCCACAAAACGTCCACAGACCCCACGTGGCCAGCACTGGGAGCTTTGCCCAGGACTCCGTGAACAGAGCTCATTCATTGTCAACAGACAGTTCTCGGGTCCTTGCCATGTGCTGAGCCCCACCTGGTTCCTGCCCGCAAAGAGTGGGGACTCGTGTGGTTTTGTGGTTGTTCACAGGGGCAGTTCGGCCTTCAGCGGGAATCTGAGGTGGTGAGGTGGGCGAGTGACCCTTCCACCTGCCCCACCTGCCCTCCCCAGACGTCACCCCAAACCTCACCCGGATAAACCAGAGCAACCTTTCGCTTTTGAGGAGGTGACGTCTGGTTTCTTAAACATCACAGGTACATGGCTAGCCGGTGCCAGAAGCCAAAACACAGGCATCGCCCCTCTTTATAAGAGAAGTGCCTGAGCCCAGCTCGTGGTCCCTGAGGGCACCCCCTCCCCCTGCCCCCCATCAGGGAGGAAATGAGCAGTTGCCCCAGGGCGGACGAGCTGGCTTTCCTGGGCTGCCTTCGCTTTCCCCTGGAGCGTGTTTGCTGCGCGGGTGGAATAGCGCTAAGCCTCTGCACACGGTTCAGAGGGTAATACCGTTAATTAGACCAACAAGGTAATGTAATGAAAGGTACAAGCCTTCCCAGTATCCCAGATTTATCCCTGATTAACCGGGAGCCCCTCCCATCGCGAGGCCTTGTTCCGCGCTCTCCGAGGATAACGCGCCGCTTGTAATTAAAGCCGGGAAGCGCTTTCCCTCTCTCTCCTCCGTGAGTGGAAAAATGAACCGTTTCAAAGCGGCGGACCAGGCCCAGCCCTCGGAGGAGTCAAAGCAAGAGCCCGATCGAGCCCCGAAGAGACGCGACTTCTAATCCTTCTAATTATCGAAGGATTCCCCGCGATAGTTCATCATCAGCCTTTGTTTAAACACACACACACGCACACACTTGCAGATTATTTTGACAAGAGTTTTGACTGAAGTTGGGGGAAAGCTAAAAGCGTTACTTTAAAAGATAATGAGGTGAAATTTCAATCCTCCTCCTCCCTTTCAAGGGTCTCCCGATTCGGCAAGGCAATGAAAGGTATGAGGTCTGCATGATGTGCAATGTGATTTTTTTTTAATCTATTTTATTCTTTTGCAAGGACAGACCCACTCGGGATAATGGACTCTTTCCAGTTTCCGGGGAATAAGAGGAGGGAGTGGGTCATTTGAGCTGGCCGAGGAATCTAGGTACTTTCAATCGCTCTCTTTTCTCCCTGGAGCTATTCCGCCTTTTAGGGGACCGGGGTGATGCTGAGCGGTATTGGATATGTCGCAGATTTTCATCCAGATGATGCTATTGTCGGCTGAGTGCAGGCCTGAGCCGGATTGCTGGCAGGGCTCATAGAAACCCTTTCCTTCCCCATCAACTGGCAGGATGCAGCCAGTGGCCGGCCACGGCCTGAGCCCCGCTGGGCAAGTGCTAGGCCATCACCGGCCTTTTCTCCGCCCGATCCCCCCCCCACCCCCCCGCTGGTGGCACTCCTTCTCTCCTTCTGGGTGTCAATCAAACGGCAGCACCATTACTGAAATGCGCCAGTTTGGATCCTGACACGGTCCCTCCGTGCTGAGCGAGGATGGAAATGGGAAGCCGCAGCCATCAGCCGTCCCGAGAGTCCCCCCCACAGCAGCCTGGTCTGTAGCCCACTCCCCGCTGCATGTGTGCGTGTTCTCCCGCAGACACTGTGCCCTGCAGGGGGCCCGTTTGGCAGCTCAGGAAGTGGAAAGTGGAGGTGCGGACGGGTCAGGTGACTTGTCCAGGGGTCCTGGGGTCCTCGGGCCGGGCCCGGCTCTGCTCTCTCCAGGGCTGCCATTCTGCCTGGGGGCCTTGTACCTCTCTCTGCCACCCCCCACCCCCCCCGCCACAGCCCCCGCCGGCCTCTGGTCCCATCCGCTTGCTCCACGCCGATGCCGGAGGGGACCTTCTAACCTGCAAGTCCTTCTGTGGGGTTCTGCTTCTGGAAACTTCTGTGTGCCTCTTTCCTGGTTCAGGATCCAGCCTGACCCGCCCTGGGGCTCCTGAGGGACTGATCACAGGCCTCCCTCCTCCCTCGGGCCATTGTCCCCAAGGGCCGGCGTTCTAGCCAGCACGGTTCTCAAGGCCTCTCGATGCTGATCGGCTTCTGGCAGCCAGCCATCTTCCCTGTTCTCCGCTCAGAAAACCTCCACCGGCCTCTCAGCGCCACTTCCGGGAGCTTTCCGAGCTCTGCAGAGACTGCGGTCCTACTGTGTGCTCCCCTCGCACCTGCCGCTCTCTTGTCATGACTCTGGTTCAGGATGCACTGAGCACTGACGATGCTCCCGGTGCCGTTAGAGGCTCCGCAGGTGAAGCAGTGGATAGACGGGCAAGTTGGGGAAGGAGACCGTAGACCAGTGGCTCTCAACCTTCCTCATGCTGCGACCCTTTAAGACAGCTCCTCATGTGGTGGTGACCCCCACCCATAAAATTATTTCCGTTGCTACTTCATAACTGTAATTTTGCTACTGTTATGAACTGTAATGTAAATATCTGATATGCAGGATGTATTTTCGTTGTTACACATTGAACATAAAGCATAGTGATTAATCACAAAAACAATATGTAATTATATATTGTGAAATATTTATTTCTAATTACAAATAAATGAAATTTTGTCTTGAATCGTGGTGTAGCATGGCCAACAGTCTTCATATAACAACAGTAAACTACATTGCTACATTTTGCTACACCGAGGAGCGGTGTGTTGGTTCCTAAGACCATGGGAAATAGGTGTTTTCTGATGGTCTTAGGCGACCCCTGTGAAAGGATCGTTCGACCCCCAAAGGGGTCTCAACCCACAGGTTGAGAACCGCTGTCGTAGACAGAGGTGCCCACAGTGTGGCGGCTGATGCTGAGGAAGATGGCCCGCTGAGGGGGGTGGAGTGAGGGTGGGTGCAAGCTCATCTAGATCGGGGCCACGGGAGGATATGCAGGAGCAAGTCGGGGGCTGTCCAGGGACAGGCCTCTGAGCAGGAGGAAGAGCAGGTGCGGGCCCCTGAGGCTGCCGCTGCGAGTCGAGTTTGAGGACCCCCAGGAGGCGTGGCGGGAGCTCAGCAAGCACGGAAGGCCAGCGAGAGGCCCAGGCAGAGGGCCAACTGGGCCAGAGCCACCAACTGGGCAAGAACGTGGAGCTAGCAACCCGGGAAGCCCAACCGGAGGAGGCATCGCCTCACTGGCCCCGTGCAGCCTAACTCCCATGTAAGGGACTCAGTCCTCAGGCCCCTGCATGGCGGAGGCTGACCCTGCTCTCGTTCCTGCTGTCCCACAGGCCCCACGAAGGCGGGGTCTGGGGCTGGTTGCACCCCCAGGGCTGGGCACAGTGCCTGCCTCCTTGAAGGTGCCAGATAAATGTCTGTGCCATGGTTCCGGCCCGGCTGGTGGCCCTGAGACTCCATAGCCACTGACAAAGCAGAGGGGCGTGATGGGCGTGCTCTGTAATGTGGCCTCCCCCCACCCCTAAAAAACCAGCCTGCCACAGGGAAGCGCCGTGCCCAGGCCTGGCACGCCCGGTGCAGGTGCATCCAGGTGCGCTAGGAGGAGGCCCTCTCGGGGGGCACAGGTTCTGTGCACGTCGGGCCCGAGGCGGCATTTGGGTTCGTGGTAAACACAGATGCTGCATTGACAGCTGAGAACAGTGTGGTCCAGGCGACTCAGAAACTCCCTCGCCTGTCTGACCTGCTCGCCCCCTCCCGCCCAGGAGCCAGCTGCATCTGTCCACCCGGGAACAATTCCTCGCCTTCTCCGAAGTTTGTCCTCCCCTGGGGAGGGTCTGGGGCCGGGGCACCCCGGTTTCCACTGCTGTGGAACTCAATCTGCTGCTCCCTGCTCCTGGGGGAGTGAGTGGACCGGGAGCGATCCTGGGTGCCGTGCGCGCGTACGGATTCGGTGGGTGGGGGCGAGCGGACGGCCTTTTGTTGGCGGGGTAATTTTCGTTTTCCTTGGCACCCCAGACAAAGCCGTCTTTCAGCACACCCGCGGCAGGCAGGCAGGCGGCCGGGACCTTTTCAGCGAGATGGCAGGAAATTTGCCAAGTCGTCCGGGGCCTGTAAATTAGGCCTTGTTTAAAAATTTAGATAAAGCCAACGTGCAAGAGAAATGCTTTCATAACGCTGGACGGGCATTACACTGAGCGCCCCTTTCAAGCTCCATGGATCGGCTCTCTGGAAGCCCAAGACGCGAAAGGCTTCAAATGTCAGAAAGAGTTTTCATTCATTGTCCCAAGCGAGGCGCGGGCATTTGCCGCGGTTTAAGAGTTCAGATGCGCCTGTAAATGGAATGCGTCGGCAGAATGCGGGCTCTGTTTGGGCTTCTGTGTTCACAGACCTGCCTGGTTCCATTGCCAGGGGTTGGGGACCACTGTCTCTGTTGCGGCCGACAAGGACAGCTACTCCTGCCTCCTGCATTCTCGCCGCCACCGTGTCCTGCTTCCGTAGTTCATCCGTAACAAAGCAGCATTTCGTATTTTTTAAAATTATTTTTTATTGATTTCAGAGAGGCAGGGAGAGCGAGAGAGAGAAACATCAATGATGAGAGAGAATCATGGATTGGCTGCCTCCTGCATGGCCCCTCCTAGGGATAGAGCCCGCAACCCGGGCAATTACCCTTGACGGGAATCGAACTCGGGACCTTTCAGTCCGCAGGCCAACACTCTGTCCACTGAGCCAAACGAGCTAGGGTGGTATTTTGTATTTTGAAGTACAGTGGTACCTCGAGATACGAGTGCCCTAACATATGAAATTTTTGAGATACGAGCCGTCGAGCGAGCAATTTTTGCTTTGAAATACAAGATAGGAGTCATCGCGCGGATCGGCCGGCTGCACACGACCCACCAGTTTACCGCGACTCGAGCGTCTCATAGTTTCCCACGCTTCAAGGTTACGGAACGAATTAAACTCCTATCTCGAGGTACCACTGTATCGTCACATCTTAAACATTCACCTTAAATATGCCAGGTGTCGGGCCGTTTGGAGAGGCCCCCTCGCTCACCCCGGGGAGGTGGTGGCCTCTGTGTGTGAGCATCTGCCATCGTGAGAAGCGGGTCTTCTTTCGCTGACAGCCTTCTGTACGTCGGTTGGCCTTACTTACCGCCGCTCTCCATCCGCAGCCGGCTCCCTGCACGTGCTTCTGTGTCACCTAAGTTGGGCTGAGTGGCAGGGAACACAGACTCCAGGTTAAACTGGCTGAAATGGTGAGGGGCTCTTAGGATTGGAAACCCCAAAAGCTTCTAGCACTTTCCATGCATGCCCAGCATAGATGACCAAGCCCTACCTCTTCTTTGCCCCTTCGTGTTGACTCTCCCGCCCATAGCGGCCTTTTCTCTTTCTGTCTCAAGATGCCTGTCCCTTGCTCGCATCCAGTGGGTAAGAGCTCTGTCCAACCTTCAAGAAACAGTCGCGACGTAGGTGTGACTAGATCGTTTGAGTTTACTTAGACTTCAGCCACATGCTCTGACCCAGAGCCAGAGCCAGCCCAGTGGCATGCTGGTAAGTGTTTAACCATGGGCTCTTCAAGCAACAACCGAAAGGAAAGGGAAAATAACAAGTGCAGCATCTGCCCATTCCTGTGGTGTAAATACTTCTGCCACGGTGAATGTAAGCAGCCAGGGCAGCGCCGCTGCGTGTGGAGCTGGGAGCAGAAGCGCATCGTTGGCTCTCGGGCCGGTACAGCTCGGGGTCACTGCCCAACATTTGTGGGCCACCGAGCGGGAAGGATTGACCCTCGAACAGAAAGCAGAGAAGGGGAAAGACATGGATGTGTATTATCCCTCCACCCAAATTCATGGCTCTTCTGGCAACAGCCCCCAGTTTGGGTTTGGCGCTGACCACCTGTCCCTGACTTTTCGGTTATCAAGTTCATGGGACATCCTGTACCTGCCTCCCGATCCCGTGCCCAGCTGTTTAGGCCAAAGAGCATAGGCACATCCCCCGACCACTGTGAACTAACGGTCCAGTCAGAGTGAACCCAGGAGATGCTGTGGAAGCTCCGAGGAGGTGACTCCCTCTGCACGGGGACCTGGGAGACTCACGGTGGCGCTGCTGCATCCAGTTGCCACCGTGAGGTAAGGTCCGAGGAGTCTGAGCCGAGAAATGCAGAAGCTAGCCGAGTTAGAGCCTGAATCAAACCACTCGAGTATCCTTGCATACATCATACACACACACACACACACACACACACACACACATATGTGTGTATGTGTATATGTATATGTATATGTATATGTATATGTATATGTATATGTATAAAACTTAGTTTGAGCTGGGAATTTCCATCACCCACAACCAAATGAGTCTCATTTGATACCTGACTCTGGAAGGTCAGCAGGCAGGGGGAGGCAGCCAGCGCTGTGAGTGTTGGAGCAGAGAGAGACGCGGGCCAGGCCTCTGGCTCCAGATCCTGTCTGCTCAGACCCAGGGCCCTGCCGCGGCCTCAAGAGGACCTTCTCAAGCTTCCAGCTGGCACCTCAGCATGCGCAGTGGAGACGTGTGACTCCAGGCTGTGCACAGCACAGCTTCCCACGTCACACTGCGGGCTGGAGGGCTCGGCACAGGAGCCTGCGAGCTCAGCTGCTTGGCCTTCTCCCAGGCGGTGCCCCCTCCCCTGGGGGGACCTGTGGGTGAAGGGCACCCTCGGGGTTGTACGCCTGAGGCTCCGCTGGCTTATGAAGGAGGCAGGAAACGCGGTGAAAAGGACCTGGGTTGACTCTCCCAGGCTGGCAGGCAGCGCCAGGCTTTGAATCAGTGGTATTTTGATTGGATTTAGAAGTTTTTGGAAAAGACAAAGTGACACATTTCCACAGCTCCCTGTTAAACCAGAGCATGATTGTCAAACTGTATGTTTTTTTTAAAAAAAGCAGGAAAGGAAAGGGAGCACTTGTGTCATTTTGGCATTTATCTACCTCGTCTTGGTGCAGCTCACCTGGCATGGCACATGCCGCCCACCGTGGGCATGGCTGGGCCCGGGCAAGGCCCGCAGCGCTGATGTCAGCCCCAACCTGCTTTCAGCGCATCCATCGGGAGGGGCTCCTGTTTTTCTTTTAAGGTAAACTTTTAGGAAGCATGGCGTCCCTTCCCTGCTTTCTTTCTAAAGCAGCGGTTCTCAACCTGTGGGTGGCGACCCCTTTGGGGGTCCATCGACCCCATCACAGGGGTCGCCTAAGACCATCAGAAAACACAGATATTTACATTATGATTCACAGCAGTAGCAAAATTACTGTTAGGGAGTAGCAAAGAAAATAATTTTATGGTTGGGGGTTACCACAACATGAGGAACTGTATTAAAGGGTCCCGGCATTAGGAAGGTTGAGAACCACTGTTCTAAAGGAATTGCAAATTCCTTTTGTAAATCAAAGAATCCTCCTGTTGGGGGAAGAATTGACGCTGGTGTCTCCATCACCAAATGCGTCCAGGGCAAAGGCCCACAATGTCCCAAGGAAGTTGGACAAGCCCCCAGCGGGAGAATCTTTCCCTTTAGGCCGTCCCGACCTCCCCTTGCCCCCCAAATTCCTGCCTGCATTTGTTCATCTCAGTTCTGCTCATTCTCCTGCCTCCGGAAGCCACAGGCAACACTCTATTCCCGTCCAACGGAACTGCCTTCCTCTCGGCGAGGAGAGGAGAAACAGAGCCGAGACGCACCTGGAATCCCCACGCAGGTCCCTTGTTCAGCTCTGTCCTGGGGTAACTACAGACACTCGCCCCTCAGAACAGCGCCCCATCCGGGGGAGGAGAGGACGAGATGCACTTCGCACTCTCAGCTCTGCGGAGGACACGGCCCCAAAGATGCCCAGGTCCTCATCCCCCAAACCTCAAGGGCCAAAGGGCCTTTGCAGACGTCAGGTGGGGACATGATTCTGTATTGTCCAGACGGGCTCAACGTCATCACGGGAATTCTCCCAGGAGAGAGGTCAGAGGTCAGGGCCGGAGGACGGGTGCGGATGGAGACAGAGGTCAGGGAGATGTCATGGCTGGAAGGGGCCCACAGGGAACACAGCCAACCCCTGGAAGCCGGAGAAGCCGGATCCTGGACCCCCCTTCCCCCCGTGGTCTCCAGAAGGAACACAACTGGACGTTAGCCCTGTGGGACCCATGTGGCCCCAGACCTCCAGCATTTGTTCTGTGTCCTGGTGGCGATGCTGGTTGCATGTGTTAAAATTCATGGAATTGTATGCTCCTCGAAAGTCCATTTATTGCAAAAAGTGCCTTTCCCGTGGTAAAAAGGAGGCATGGAGATGGGGTGTGGCCAGTAGCAATCTGACCCCCCGTCTATGCCTCGTTTCCAGTACATTCCCTTTGCTGGGCTAGGGCAAACCCCAGAGCCACTGACATTTGGGGCCAGATACTTAGGGATGACGTGTGCATCCTAGGATATGGACAGCATCCGGCCTCTGCACACTAGGTGTCAGGACCATCCTCCGTCCCCCATCCCCCATCCCCGGCGAGACAGCCAGAAACGTCTCCATACACTGACAGTGTCCCGGGAGCCCAGGGTCCCTGGTTCAGAACCACTGGTGACTCTGATGGTTTCATTTTTGCAACTACATAACCTCCAGTTGGTTGTTGCTTTGCTCGGAGACCTCGCTGCTTTCTCTCTGTCTCCATCATCGCTTTGGTGACAGCCACCCAAGAACTTGGAAGGTGCAGGTTGAACATACCTGGGGCCCAGGAGACCGTTTGCTGAGCCCCTGCTCCTGGCGTCGGGGGCAGCTGGCCCACCTTCTCCAGGTCCTCTCTCTACACGCTGTCACTCCTGGTGTGTCCCCATACCCATTCCCTGGCAGAAGAAGACTGAGCCCCACGTAGCTCTTGCTTCCCCGTGGCGGAATGCTAAGCCGGCGTTTAGGTGACGCCTTCAGCTCTGGGTATCTTCCTCAGCTCGTTGTAAAGCGCAGAGAAGCCATTCCACTCTTTAAACAGAGAAGAGTAACCTAGTCTAATGATCATACCCCGGGGCATAGTTCTTCCCGTTGCATGAAAAAATAATGGCCCAAACAGCCCGCAGCCGATTGCAAAATTATGTAAAAGCGATGAAAAGAAATCCAAATCTACACAGGCCTTCCCATCACACTGTGACCGACCCCCTCGGCCCCATTTCTTAGGTCGCATGAACGGCATGGAGGCCGTGGCGTCTTGATTTCAAAAGGGCTTTACTGATCCCAAAGGTGGCTGAGGAGGAGGAGCTAGAGGAGGACCGGTGCGTGTCTGTCTTTAGCTTAGGAACCAACCGTGGAGCCTGCTGGGTTGTTTTAAAATCAGGGCAAGACCTAGGCGGGGTGGCTCCGTGGTTGAGCATGGACCTCTGAACCAGGAGGTCACCGTTTGATGCCTGGTCAGGGCACAGGCCCGGGTTGCTGGCTGGATCCCCAGTAGCGGGCATGCAGGAGGCAGCCAATCGATGATTCTCTCTCATCATTGATCTTTCTCTCTCTCTCTCCCTCTCCCTTCCTCTCTAAAGTCAATGAAAAAATATTCTTTTAAATCAGTGGGAGCCGAAACCGATTTGACTCAGTGGATAGAGCATCGGCCTGCAGACTGAAGGGTCCCAGGTTCGATTCCGGTCAAGGGCATGTACCTTGGTTGCGGGCACATCTCCAGTGTGGGGTGTGCAGGAGGCAGCTGATCAATGTCTCTTTCTCATCGATGTTTCTAACTCTATCTCTCTCCCTTCCTCTCTGTAAAAAATCAATAAAACATATTTAAAAAAATTAAATCAGGGGGAGATCAGGGGACAGGAAGTTACGTTAGGACCTGGAATTGCCAATGCCAGTGCCTGCTAACTCCGAGCTGCTAAATGAATGACAAGCAGGCCAGCTGGAAGCTTGAGCGAATGGTTTAAAGGGCCCAGGCCTCTTCTGAAGGCCGAAGTGCCTTCTCATTCTGGGGCATTGTCCCATGTGGCAGTGGTGTCCAGTGGTCCGTGTTTTTGGTAGAAGCTGTAAACCTGAATCTTTGTCTGGCCTCCGCTGATTTGTGAACCCTGCAATAAACTCAGATGGAAAAGGACAAGTCTGCAGGCCAGGTATGTCCTCGGGCTCACGGGTCGTGACCTCTCCCACAGCCCATCCTCTGAAGGTCAGCCCTGCCGGAACCTGGGAGGGAAGCTTAGCAGGAAGGTCAGTGCGGCCGCTAACCCCACCGACAACCTCCACTGGTCTTCCATCTGCGCCCCCTTCCTCCCCATCCTCGGGGTCCTTCCTTCGCCTTGCGGTTTCTCCTGCTGCTCTAGCTCTCCAGCCCTTTCGAGAAGGACCCCTCCCCTTCGCTGAAGGAGATGAGGATGAACTTCCCCACAGGAACTGGTTGAGTTTAACCCTAATCCCAGCAGCACGAGAATACGCACCTACGGAGAAGCCTCGGTGAAGGAAGCAGGGTGCCGAGTTGTGTGGACGGAACGGTCACATTTATGTCAGAATCACAGCCAAGAAACGGGGTTATAACCTGGAGCAGCTACTAATGAAGCCGTATGGAGGTTCCTCCAAACACTGGAAAGAAAGCTGCCATGTTCCCCAGCACCCCCACTTCTGGGTATAGAGCCGAAGGCAATGAAACTACTGCCTCAAAGAGATAGCTGCAGTTCCATGTTCACTGCAGCTTTACTCACAGTCCCTAAGATGTGGACACAGCCTGCGTGTCCATCGAGGGGTGAATGAATAAAATAATGTGTTTGGGGGCTGTGTGCATGTATTCCACATACACATATGGAATATTATTCAGCCATAAAATGAAGTCCCGCCATTCCCAACTACAGAGATCGACCTTGAGGCTGTTAGGTGGAGTGAAGCAAGTCAGACAGAGTGAAAAATATTGTATGAGCTCACTGATATGTGGATAGATATAGCAAACTCATAAAAACAGAACAAGTTGGTGGTTGCTGAGGCTGGTTGTGGAGGGAAGAGAGGCTTAAGGAGAGTCCACTGGTCCAAACTTGCAATTATATGAGAGCGGGCCTAAGCTGTCAGTAGGACATCCCCTGAGGGCTCCCGGGCTGTGAGAGGGGGCAGGCTGGGCTGAGGGACCCCGAATTTCATGCACCAGGCCTCTAGTAGTTGATAAAACTGTGTTGTGTGTTTGGAAATTGCTAAGATGGTAGATCTTAAAAGTTTTCATCACGAGAAAATTTGTTTTACTACATAAGGTGGTGGATGTTAACTAGACTTATTGTGATAATCAAGTTATAATAAGATGCACATAGATCAAATTATTACATTGTGCATTTTAAACGGAAATAAGGGTATATGTCCCTTACACCTCAGTACAGCTGAAAAGAAAAGAAATTGTGCATAGAAAAAAAAGACTGGAAGGAAATGTGCAAAATACTGAGAGTGGTTAGCTCTGTGCATATGGGAATGGAGGTCATTTTTTCACCATCGATGTTCTTGTATTTTTCAGGTGTTTCATGCTGAGATTTGCTATTTTTAATTTACGGTGGAGAACAGTTTTTAAAGGAAATCTGACTAAGCGAGAAGCGCAAAGGATAGAGAAAGCTCGATAGTGATGTGCAGGGCCCATCGATTCTCTGGTAGATAGCCACAGGTTTATTTAACGTGCCCCACTGCGGGGCAGCGGTTCTCGGCCCCTCTGCAGACAAATCGGCTGCGGCAAATCTCCCCACCTCCACCTGGCAGCAGCCTGGAGGTGGGGAGGAGCGGCAGAGGGGGGCTGGACCTGTCCCCTCGGAGGGCCCCCTGAGAAGAAGGGGTTGGAACTGGGCATTTTCAAAGGGGATCCTTCTAAGTCCCTCAGTCGATACAAGGACGGAACCCAACGGGAGAGGGATTTTCCTTCCACGATTATGGAGCAGGAGTGGGAGCAGGGAGTCGCTGTGGTCGAAGTGGAGGAACAATAGCGCTTGCTCACTGAAGTGCTTGCCATGGGTCATGGTACCCTGGGAACCAGCCTCTCCGTGGGCGGGCGATGTGCACATGGCTGGAGTGGAGTCCTTGGGGGCACGAGGCCATTCTGCCTGGCACTAGGCCACTCTGCTCCTATCCTCACATTAAAAATAGGTGCTTTGGCCCTAAATGACTTGGCTAGAGCGTCAGCCTGCAGACTGAAGGGTCCCAGGTTTGATTCCTGTCAAGGGCATGTTTCTTGGTCGCGGGCACATCCCCAGTAGGGGGCGTGCAGGAGGCAGCTGATCGATGTTTCTCTCTCATCGATGTTTCTAGCTCTCTATCCTTCTCCCTTCCTCTCTTTAAAAAAATCAATAAAATATGTATATAAAAAAAATAGGTACTTGGATGTACCCAATTCTTTTACGTTGGCAGCAAAGGAATGTGTATAACTCATCAGCTCTGTCTATACATTCAGATTTTCCAGAATTGTTTCCCAAACCACTTGGAACAATGGCATGTCCCCCATCTTGTTGCCATTGGATCTGAGTATGACAAGGTTACCTGGGTGCAGGCTTCGTCCTCGGTGTTGCTCCGATGGCGGCCAGGCCCTGAGCTCTTCAGCTCAGGAAAGTCTTGCCCTCTGCCCAGGGCTCGAAGGGTACGGAGCGCTCTTGTTCACACGCTGCCAGAGAGCCTGACCTTCAGTGATAGGGCGCTGACTTCATGCCAGACCCAGTCCTGAAATATTCAGTTACCGGAAGAGTTGAGGAAGGAACTATTGTTTTCCACATTTCACAGACACAGAGAGGTCAAGCAACTTGCCCAAGGTCACACAGCAAGTAGCCAGGAGAGCTGGGTTTTAACTCAGGCAGTGTCCTCTAGCCTCCTTGGGGAGGGGCTGATCGCTTGCATTATCTCCCGAAGCCTGGCGGGTCCATTGCCATAAGCTGAGTTCCCATTTTGACTGTGACAGTGACCGAGGATGCGTATCAACACTGGCAGCCCGAGGACGGTCTGAGGCCTCGCCTGCCGGCACCTGACGGAAACACCTCCCAAGAAGCATCCCCTTTAAAACCGGCGGTAAAGGTGGCCCTTTCAAATGGGCCACCAGATGGGGAGCCAGATGGGGAGCACATGGTTTAGGAAGTCAGAGAGGACAAACCCAACATCCCGTCCCCACCTGCTCGCCTTGCCTGCGGAGCAGGCTTGGAACTCAGAGGAAGTCACTCGGGCTCACCCAGCGCTTTTGAAGCCCGGAGCACCCCGAGGTAGACAGAGGCCTGTGGTCTTGAAATGACCAAATTAGGCAGAATCGCACCGAGAGCCTGGCACTTCCCGGTTAGTTCCTCGTGGCATCGCGTTTTCTGCTCGCCAGGTGTGGCTCTGCGGACCTTGAGAAAGAAGCTATTGTTGATCATGGAATGTTGTTTCCGCCATCTGCAGGTTTAGAGGAAATATTTAGACTCGCTTGGGCAGCTGGGAGTCCAAGCCTTCCTGTCCTGCGGGCGGTGTCCGCACACAGGTGTCCTGCAGCGCCCGGAATGGCCAGCGACCTTCTCTTGAACCTCCACGCCTGTCTCCCCGATAGTGCACGCAGACCAGAGGGATCGTAAGGGAGAAATCAGCTTGCCTCCCCCTCATTTTTCTACCCAACCGATGGGGGGAGGGGGAGTTTAAATTCCAGGGGAGCATCATTGAAAAGAATGACACTCAGCTGGTTAATTTTCCAAAAGTTTGACAGGAGCTCAGCTTCCAGGAGGGTCTGCACGAACCATTTGAACTCCGGCGCTGAAGGAAAGACAAGGCATGATGGGGCTCTCAATGCTGAGGGTGCTGAGGGCCTGAGTGCAGGGCCCCGTGTCTAAATCTAGACCCCCCCCACCCCCACCCCACCCTTAACTCACCTTTTCCACTGCACGGAGGAGAGGGGCGTTTGCATGATGCTGGTGATCCCATGATGGACATAGGCCGCCGAGAGGAAACTCACCCAGCACTCCAGTTTGCCTTTACAGTGGTACCTCGAGATACGAGTGCCCTAACATACGAGATTTTTGAGATACGAGCCGTCGAGCGAGCGATTTTTGCTTTGAAATACAAGCAACAGTTGAGATACGAGTAATCATGTGGATCGGCCGGCTGCACACGACCCACCGCGACTGGAGCGTCTCATAGTTTCCCACGACTCAAGGTTACGGAACGAATTAAACTCGTATCTCGAGGTACCACTGTATTTGCCTGAAATTAATTTGCATGGAGCGGGACATTTGGCACTGACAGGAGGCCTGCCCGGGGTTAGGTCACCGGGCCGCAGGTCAGCGCCAGCTTCAGGGATGAAAATCAGAAGTAAACTAAGCTATGTGGAAGCAGAGGGTTTCTGAGGAGGAGGCTGTGTCTGTGTGTGCAAGGACTCGCCCCGGCCGTGAAATCCTGATCCTGTTATAAACCGATGACAAGTGTCCTTCACTTTAAACGACCAGCAGCGTCCCCTTAACCCAATTTGTTCTTATTTTAAATGGCCGTATCTGGGTTGTCGTATTATTCTCACTCTTCGTGATTTCTCTGTTGGCTGCGGTGGGGGGGTTTTTCTGCCGCCTTCCTCCCCGGGTCCCTGGGTCATGGTGTCATACATGTATTTGTTGGTTCAGCCACCCACCCACGCCTCCGTCCATCTGTCTAGAAAATATTCCGTGGCTGTCTGCGTACCAAGGCCGTACCAGCCTAAAGACTTCCAGGTTGGGGCAGTTTTGCCCTCCTGGGGCAGTATCTGGAGACAGCTTTGGCTGTCACAAGCGAGGGATGCTACTGGCATCTGGCGAGCAGAACTCGAGATGGCTCCGGGTCCCCAATGCCCAGGACGGCCCCCACAGCAGGGGATGGTTTGACCCCAATACAGAACGCCAACGTGGAGAAATTCCGCTGCCTCCGTCCATCCCTGGCCCCGTGGGATTGATCGTGTTGCCAAGGAAATGGACAGATGAATGGGGACGTGGTGCTGATGCTCCTGGTGAGGCCAAAGGGGCTTTCCATCACTTCTCCTTTGGAGGGTGGGGTTCCGAAAGGAGCCCCTTCGTGGATCTACGAGGTTCTTTTCTGGAAAGGTCCAGCAGGATCCGGAAATAGGGAAGGAGGTCGGGTGACAAAAGGTTGCACGCAGACCCAGGTTTGGGACATGTTGCGGGGATGCCCCTGAATAGAGGTAACGTGTTCCCGCACCTGCAGAGACGGAGGGCAGCTGATGTCACTCCCTGGGGACCGTGGGGACCAGGGCAGACCTCAGAGCAGCCAGAAGGGCAGCGGCTCCAGTCACCTGTCTGCCTCCAGGGACGCGAGCCAGTGCAGCCCGATCCTCCTGCGTTTTTGAGAAAAGCGAGAAGCCCAGACTTCAGATGAAATCCCCCCAAGTCTTAAAGGTGGATGACTCCATCGGCATTTGTTTGGAAACAAAAGCATTACGCAGGCCACACAATACGCCTGCGGGCTGCATCCCACAGTTTTGGCGCTGGTTCTCAGGAACACACGAGAGAAGACGTAGGATGCCCATATGGTGCCTGGGAGACTAGGTGCTCAATAAAAGTGGGTCGAGGGTGATTTTACCTGGCGCGGCCGGCGTGGCTCAGTGGTTGAGCGTTGACTTATGAACCGGGAGGTCACGGTTCGATTCCCGGTCAGGGCACATGCCCAGTTTGTGGGCTCCATCCCCGGTATGGGGTCTGCAGGAGGCAGCCGGTCAGTGA
The DNA here is from genome assembly GCA_011751065.1 of Lasiurus cinereus. Classification (NCBI taxonomy): domain Eukaryota; kingdom Metazoa; phylum Chordata; class Mammalia; order Chiroptera; family Vespertilionidae; genus Lasiurus; species Lasiurus cinereus. Next base: position 823,606 of record JAAGEH010000378.1, read on the forward strand.
TTCTCTCTTATTGTTGATGTTTCTATCTCCTTCTCCCTCTCCCCTCCTTTCTGAAATGAAAATATATTCAAAACAAAGAAACAAACAAACGAAGAGTGATTACCTGAATCGGGCTTTTTGACACTTCCCGGTGTCAACCTTAGCACCCTGACCCTCGGGACTGGACCATTCCTTGTTGTTGGGGCTGAGTGTGCCTTGTATGCTATTTAGCAGCATCCCTGGCCTCTTCCAGTGATTGCCAATAGCACCCCCACACCTCCAGGGATGCCAACCAAAACGTTTTCAGACCTCGGCAACAATGTCTTTGCCTAGCAAGTTGCACTTTGACTCAGCACCCTGAGTGCTTAGCCACGGTCTCTCGGTGGATGGGTTGGTCCCGGGTAGGGAACTCAGAAGGAGCGTCTCTGAATCGTCCTGCCTCCTCGGGACAAGCACCCTGGACAGAGGTCCCTGCGTGGCTCTGTGCTGCGGCCAAGGCTGTGGAGTCTGGCCTTGCAGGGCCCAGGTCGCCTCTTGGGTCGCTGCTGAGAGAAGTGTTTTCAAAGACCCAGAGGGCTCACACCTGCCCCCAGGGGGGCCTCCCCACCTGTTGGGAAGGGGCTGGAAGAATAAATCCTCTACAGCAGCCCTGCCTGTGCTCAGCCGGGTCTCTGATGAAATCAGCAATGAAAGCTGAGGCTGTTGGCTTTTTTTTTTTTAATATATTTTATTGATTTTTTACAGAGACGAAGGGAGAGAGATAGAGTTAGAAACATCGATGAGAGAGAGACATATCCATCAGCCGCCTCCTGCACGCCCCCCACTGGGGATGTGCCCGCAACCAGGATACATGCCCTTGACCAGAATCGAACCTGGGACCTTTCAGTCCACAGGCTGACGCTCTATCCACTGAGCCAAACCGGTTGCGGCTGTTGGCTTTGAAGAGCAAGGGCAAGCTCTTCACCGACCCAGGCAGGTGGTTCTCAAACTTGAGCCTGAGAGCCACCGGGAGGGCCAGTTAAAAGGGACGGGTGGGCAAACCCCTCTGTCACCCCCTTTCCCCCCACACACACACACACAGACACACCAGAGTTTCTCACTCCACAGGTCTGGATGGTCCAAGAATTGGCATTGTTTGCAGGTTCCCAGGTGCTGTTGCCGCTGCTGGCCCCCAGGGCCGCACTTTGAGAACCACTAGCAAAGCTCCAAGTCCCCTCCCCCACCTGCAGGAGAGGAAGCAGAGCAGGAAGGCCAGGGAGCCCTCGGGATGTCTGTCCGGCTCCTTTTGGGTCTCCCCTGGGGCTGACCAGTCCACCAGCAGACGGACCACACCCAGTGTGCATGGTCTTAAACTGTGACAGGCTGTGTAGGTACGTGGCTGGTTCAATATAGCGAATGTACATGCCCACCAGCTTCTTCGTTAATTATTTTTCGTGTTCCCTTGGTAATGTGGCGCATTTGGATGGATCTCCCAGTCATTAGAGTGAATTAGTGAAATCCCTCTTTCCAGGTTTTTATTTGTGGGAGCTTAACAGGGGTGCTTGCAATCGTGGACGTCTGGACGCCTTCCCTGGCGAGTGTGGGTGACGCCTCACTCGAAGCTGGGAGGGACAGAGATGAGAACAGTTTGCTTCTCCGTGGAGGGGAGAACGGTGACACTTTGGTGGCTCTGATGCGGAGCAGTTTTTCCGGAAAGAAAAAAACCGCCTACATTTCTGTTCAATTCTACATCATTTCGCTTCCGTGCTGCGTGCTAGTGAGGGCCTGGGAATGGGGAGCCATCACGGGGGGCTGGAGGGGATGGGGTGTTCTTCAGAGCAGAGCAGCCAGGTCATCCCAGTTGGGACTTTCCCAGTGGGAGCCCTGAAAGTCCAGCTGGGAGGCCCCAGTCCCCAGGAATCCAGCCCATTGGCTGGCCCAGTGCATAGGGGGCTGGTGGCGGGAAACTCCAGGCAGGCAGAGCTCAGACCTCAAAATAGTGATTCTAATAGTCACCCCCAAGTGTGATTCTCGCAGGCCGGCTACTTAGCCTGTATGTCTCATTCTATCCCAAAAACTGCACTTTCCACCATTTTTGCGGCAAGGCGGCTGAGGCTCTGCGTCCCCTCTGTCTGCCTTCCTGGTCCCGGGCAGGGACAAGCAGAACGGTTCTGATCAGGGCCCAGGCCCTCTGCTGCAGAGCCGCTGGCCTCCGGCTCACCTTGGGGGGTGCCCGCCGCTCTGGGGACTTGGTCAAATGCAGATGGAGGCCCCCCCCCAGCTTCCCATTTAGTAGTACCCTGCTTCCCCGAAAGTAAGACATCCCTTGAAAATAAGACTGACTTCCAGTTTTGCCTCTCGCTGTAATAGAAGGCATCCCCCCCGAAAATAAGACCTCCCCGATAATAAGGTCTCCCCGGAATATAAGGCCCCTGAAGCTACCCTCAGGCAAGAAGATTTAAAGAGACCTCACCCTGCCTGAACAGCTCCGGCTGCGCTGCGGCCCATCAGTGAGCTGGTTGGTGATGACAATGACTACCGTACATAGACAGGTAATAAATGTCCTTTTTTTTTTTTCTCAACAATAAATGTGTACTGTATTCTTCTTCATGGAAAAATAAGACACCCCCGAAAATAAGGCCTCGCGCATCTTTGGGAGCTAAAGTTAATGTAAGACACTGTCTTATTTTCGGGGAAACAGGGTAGGTCTGGTTTGGGACCTCGGAACTTGCATTCCTCACCGGTTCCCAGGTCATGTGGATGCTGCCGCTGGGACCGCCCTTGGGGAACACCGAAGGGCTGTCCCTCTCTGCCTGTCCAGTGGAGGTGGTCACTGGTCACCTGCGCCACGCGGAGGACCCAGAGTTTAGGCAACATCTTCCCACCCCAGCTCCTACCCCAACATAGGTTTGCCGTGTTCCTATGTGACAAGTATGGACGGACTCTCAGGTGGATTCTAGGGCTCCTTGGTTCAGGTTTCTCTCGACCCAGGTGGTCCCTTAGACCACTGTCCACGGTGAGTTCTCATAGTTCCTCTCCCATCCCACATTCCCCCCTTAACACCCCTAAGACTCTCTCTGCCAGCTGTGTCCTCTGCGTGCTGTTTCAGGTCATACTCTGGGTGTTATTGGAGTTTGCCTAATTCCTAAGGAATGTTTAGAGACGACCAGAGCTTCTGCTTTTACCGGCTTTGGCAATGCATTTCAGAATATCTAGCCAAAGGAATGCATTGCTAATGGTGGAATTAGACCTAGTTCTATAGGTCATTAAACCAAAGGCATGCCAGTTAGCCTTGATAAAATCTAAGACATTATGGATTTGGGGGAGGGTGGATATAATAAGGGGGAAGCATATATATATATATATATACTTAAGCGACCATCGTAACCAAAACAACCAAATGGACGACCAAACAGGCTCTGTGGAGCAACCAGGCCGTCAAGAGGGGTTAATGACTAAGCAGCAGGCTGCATGGGGTGACCAGGCTGGCAGGGGAGGGCAGTTAGGGGGGACCCAGGCCTACAGCAGAGAACAGTTAGCGGTGACCAGGCTATCAGGTGGGGGTGAGTTAGGAGTGACCAGGAAGGCAGGCAGGTGAGCAGTGGTCCTGTATTGTGAGAGAGATATCCCACTGCTAAACCAGCAGTCAGATATCCCCCAAAGGGTCCCGGATTGGAGAGGGTGCAGGCTGGGCTGAGAGGAGACCCCCCCCCCACAACCCCTGTGCATGAGTTTCGTGCACCGGGCCTCTAGTAGAAAGATAAAGGAATGAAAACCATCAGTTCCCTGGCCCTCTGATCACCTCTAAGCCCAATGAGTTCCTTTTTTATCCTCGCTCAGACAGCACTCTATGTTGTATCTTTTATAATAATAGGAAATTTCTAGAATTTCCGTGGCCTTGCCTGGGAAAGTAAAATTCTATCTCTTCCCATAAATACAAGATGAACAGAGCATTCCCAGCCTCTCTGAATTGGGGAGATCGTCTGAAAAGAGAGTGTGCTGCTCTCAGTAACCGTGATCCCCACTGGCCCCGTAACAAGGCTGTTTTCCAGCGAGGCAGGCCCTGGCATCTGCCGAGACTGGCTGTTTCCTTTGTTGCCAGGGAAATCATTGTGAAATGGAAAATCCCCTGCATCCCAGCCCCCAGCAATCTCCAGAACAGGAGGCATTCTTTACAAAAAAAAAAAAAGAAAGAAAGTCCGAACACTAAAACAATAGCCCACACAAAACCAACGCATCGCTGTACGTTAGGAAGGCTTTTCCCCTCCAACGAAAGGGATGAAAGGGCATCAGAATTTTGTTTTCAAATGTGTTTAAGAAGCTGTTATTAAAACGGAATTAAACCCAGGTCCCAGGGCAGCGGCTCGGTGACTACCAGGAGATAATCTTGATAATGCGATTAAGCGCCGCTTGAATGGGGCTGGGAGGGGAAGAGAAAGACAGACACCAGAGGCTGGCGCTCGGCTCAGCCACCGCCAACTGGCCGCCCATGGTCTGAACACAGATGCCTCGTCCTCCCCACGACCCCTGCCATCTGAGACGTTGGCGGCCTTAACGATGAGACGAATCATACTATGCATGCACCGTTCCCCCGTCCCGGGCCAGGTGCTGAACATGTCACGCACGAGTTCTCCTTGCTTCATAGGTACTTGTATGTAAACATACCAGCAGATCCTGGTATAGCCACCCACTCCGCCCCATTTTCAAATGAGGAAACCCGGGGGGTGTAGTCCCCCTGAAGTCACTCAGCCGATCAGTGTCCGAGCTGGGATTCAGACCAGGCCAGCCAAAGGCAGAGCCTTCCTGCTCACAGCCACAATGAGCTACCGATTGGGCGCCTGGGCACTTACATGCAGACTATTCACTTCTGTTGGAAAACTCTTATTTAATAGTGATCCCCATCCCCACCCTCCATCCAAGTAGCCGGCAGTTGCGATCCTTGCTCAAATGCCAGCCAGTGGGGTCCACTCACGACTGCATGTAGGTGGGCTGCGTGTGCCTTCTGCCCATTTGTCTATCCAGAAAGCAGAGCCCTCTCTGAACCCTGTCCTCTCTTGGTAACATTTCATTTTCCCAAGAATAGCGTTATTTATTGAGCACCTACTGTGTGCCAGGTACTAAGGTGGGTACTTTTCATCCATTATTGTATATGTATATATAAATATATGTGTATATTTGTGTACATAAAGTACATGTTAGGACTTATTCATGTTTGCAAAAGCTGAAACAGAGTCTGAGAAAGGAAGGGAACTTGACCGCCAGGCCACCCAGACGGCACATGGGAGAGTCAGGAGCCACGCTCAGACCCGCGTGACACAGAGACACATCTTCTCTTTCTGGATCACCAGCCTGTCACCTGCCTTCTTTAACCAGCTCTCTGCAGAGCTAGTGCTTGGGGCTGTTTGTCCGATATTTATTTTCCAGTAGAGTTTGCTATTCCCTGCCAAGTTAAAAAGATATCAACATATTGTGTACTAGAGGCCCAGTGCACGAAATTTGTGCACAGGTAGGGTCCCTAGGTCTGGCTGGCGATCAGGGCCCATCTGTGGGGTGACTGGCAGGGTGATCAGGGGGCCTCTGCTGGCACCCACCCACCTTGGCTGACCTGAGGCCTGCAGGCTGAGGGCAGCTCTGCATTGAGCGTCTGCCCCCTGGTTGTCAGTGCACATCATAGGAACCGGACATTCCGCCGTTTGATCAATTTGCATATTAGGCTTTTATTATATGGTATATTTTTGTTAAAAGAAAATGAGTTGCATGCACCAGCATGGCTGTTATTAAAAATAATAATAATAATGGGGGTTGGTGAGATTGTGGAGAATTTGGGACCCTTTTGCAGTGTAGGAGGAGTTGTAAAATGGTGCAATCACACTGAAAAACAGTGTGGTGGTTCCTCAAAAAAATTGAAAGTGGAACTACCATATGATTCAGCAACTCCACTTCTTGCTGTCTACCCCAAATAATTGAAAGCATCATCCCAAAGAGATATTTGTATTCCACTGTCCATACCAACTTTATTAACAACTAGTAGCCCTGAGCACGAATCCATGTGCCTGTAGCTCACCAGTAGCTCGCTGCTACCCTCCAGGAGTTCTCTGCCCGCTGCCCACCCCCCATAGCTTGCTGCCCTGCCCCCTCCTGTAGCTCTCCGCCTCCCACTTGTGGCTAGTAGCTCGCTGCTGCCCTCCTGTAGCTCTCTGCCCCTGCCCTGCCCTCCTGTAGCTCCCTCTGCCCCCCTCACCCCGACCCCTCTCATAGCTTGCTGCCCTGCCCCCTCTTGTAGCTCTCCGCCATCCACTTGCAGCTCGCTGCCCCTCTCTCCTGCTGATCCGTGATCCGGTCGTTATGCTATTGGTTATTACGCTTCACTTTGTAACGACCATTTGCATATTACATCTTTATTAGATAGGATAGCCCAAACGTGGAAGCAATCCAGGTATCCATTAGTGGGTGAACAACGGATAAACAAACGTCGTACATACATACAGTGGCATATTGTGCAGCCTTCAAAAGGAAGGATATTCTGACATACACTACCTCGTGGATGAACTTCAGAACCTCATGCTAAGTGAAAGAAGCCAGTTATAGAAAAGGACAACTACTGTATACATTCCTTACGTGAGGTGCCTCGAGTCGTCAAATTCATAGAGACAAAAAGAGGAATGCTGGTTGCCAGGGACAGCTGTCTTGACATCCATTTGGCAAGAGTGTTCTGCTTTATGAAAACCATCAGTGACCGCTGCTCCTATTCGTGCATCAGAACCCTCTGCTAAGCTTGTTGTAAGTCAGTCACTGTGACAAATACAAGGTGGGTTCCAGACTTCATTTCAGATCGCCACTGACAGTGGTGCCCCGGAATCTGTATGCCGATGAAGCTCTGCAGTTCTGATATGAAATGTTTGAGAAGCACCAGCAAAAGCCATCTCTTTGCCCTAGCCCAGCCGGTTTGGCTCAGTGGAAAGAGCATCAGTCTTCGGACTCAAGGGTCCCAGATTCGATTCCGGTCAAGGGCATGTATCTTGGTTATGGGCACATCCCCAGTAGGGAGTGTGCAAGAGGCAGCTGATTGATGTTTGTCTCTCATCGATGTTTCTAATTCTATCCTTTCCACTCTGTAAAAAATGAATACAAAATTTTTAAATATATTTTACTGACTTTTCACAGAGAGGAAGGGAGGGGGATAGAGAGTTAGAAACATCGATGAGAGAGACATCGATCAGCTGCTTCTTGCACGCCCCCTACTGGGCATGTGCCCGCAACCGAGATACATGCTCTTGACGGGAATCAAACCTGGGACCTTTCAGTCCACAGGCCGACGCTCTATCCACTGAGCCAAACCGGTTTTGGCACAAATTTTTTTTTAAAAGCCATCTCTTTGCCCAGGAACAAGCCCACCTCTGTGTCTGTAGCGAGGCCCTGGAGCGGCCCATGCGTCCCTATGTCCACTGCGTCCGACAGAGGTGTCCTGCCCTCATGGGCACTGTGACCAGAGGCTGTGACAACCCGTCCTGCGTCACACAGCAGCCTCCCCCGGGAAAGGACCACAGCGGACTCCAGTGACCAGGAGAGCGGGGCAGGCTGAGCAAACCCCTCTCTCTGTTCTCTCTCAGCCATCTCCAGAAACATCCATCAGCTGCCTTCGTTAAAAAAAAAAAAAAAACTGCATTGGAAATGTGTTGTCGCTGCTCGCCGTCAACCATTTCATCCCAGGAATGAATGGCGGCAAAGAGTGACATTTCTCTCGACTGCGGGTACAGTGATTGATGAATAAGTTATACCGTGGTTTCATTTCCCCCGAAAACTCAATTATTTAAGACTTATACATTTGTATTTGCCGAAGAGAAGCCTGATGTCGCAAGAGCCAGCCCGTGGGTGCCTGCTGGGGTTGGGAGGGGGGCGGCGAGGCCTACTGATGGGTTAGGATCCGGACACTGAGGACGTGGACCCACAGCCAGTCCTTCCGGCCCAGGGAGCCGCCTGGTGCCCCAGTTTGCTAACATGGAGGCAGAGAAACGACCGTCCTTGCCTCCCACAGAGTCGACTACAAAAAGCCCACGGAGTGCCTGGCACGGTGCTGGCCCCCGATTTGTCACGCACGGAATTCTCACCGCGATCACCATCCCAGGCAGCTCCTTTATCCAGGGGTTTCATTAAGGCACAAGCCTCCTCGTTTGGGTCAAAGGCTGCTCCTCCCTCGCCACACCTGCGCTCTACGAGTTTCCTCCTCTTCAATCAGTTTGGAGGCCCCAGAAAGGCAAAGGTTTGCAGAGAGAGAAGCCTGCCGGAGGTCCAGGCTTTGGGGTGCACACATAAGTAGGCTATCACATTGGCTTCCTAGTGCTGCGCCCCCCCCCTCCAAAGTACCACAAACAAGGAGGTTAAAACCGCAGAATATATTCTCACAAAATTCTGGAAGTCGGAGTACAAGATCAGTTGTCTGAATGCCCAAGGGAAGGGCCGTTTGCTGCATCCGTGGCTCCTGGTGGCTCTGCGCCTCCTGGTGGCTCCGTGGCTCCTGGTGGTTATGTGGCTCCTGGTCCCTCATGGCTCCTTGGTTCAGGGCGCATCACTCCTGTCTCTGCTTCCAACGTCCATCTGTCCTTCTCCCCAAGGCTGCCCTAGACCCTCTCCTACTCTTACAGGACACCAGTCATTGGGTCTAAGGCGCACCCTGCATTGAAGATTTCCTCACCAGATTCTTACTTAACTCATTACATCTACACAGAGCCTTTCTCCAAATAAGGTTTCCATCCTGAGATCGCAGGCAGATGTGAATTTGGGGGGGACAGTATTCAGCCCACTGCAGCTGCTAACTGCCTTGCCAGCCTGGACACCTGCAGGGCAGGTGAGGACCAGGCATTCAGAGCCATTGCTCTCTCTGGAGCCGGAGCAGCCCGTTGCATCCTCCGAGGTCTGGGCATGCACCTCTCCCTGAAGACCTCGCCCTCCCGAGGGTTAGCATCCTCCCATGAGACTAGCACATGTGGGAGACTCGTTAGCCAATCACCTGTCCGTGCACACACCAGCTGAGGAAATTGTTGCTTTAGCAAACGCATTGGAAGAATGTGCTCTCCTCTGAACCACGGACCTCTGAGCTCGCGTCTGGGGTCTGAATCCGTCCACAACGTAGGTGAGCTGAATCCTTGGTGCTTCTCTAGCCCCAGCCGATTCTTCAGGTTGTAACATGTCTCTAACCCCAGCCGATTCTTCAGGTTGTAACACGCAGGGGAATTGGGAAGGACCATGGCAAGTAGAGCACCATGGGAAGATTCCCATTCAAGTCCACCAAACACCACGCCCTCGAGCGGATCCATAACCGAGTTGGTCCCTAACCACAGTCTGCATCCCAGCCCCCCTGGTGTGTGCAGCTGAGTTCTCCACAAAAGCAAAGGAAGAGGAAAGAGAACAGATGCCACTGGCAGACGAGAGGACCCTCTGCACAGCTCTCCGAGATCACACTGTTCCTTGGAGGCAAACCAGAGCAGGATCCTCACTTCTCCGTGTCACAACCTCAAACGCACCTTCTTCATCTTCCTCCTGAGAAGCAAAACCCTTCCAGCCCAGCACAGGCATGAGCGCTGACGTGACAGCCGCTCAGATAGGATGACAAGGGGGAGAACCCACCCATGCCCGCGTTGCTTAAAAATGCTGTGCTTTTGCCAAAACCGGTTTGGCTCAGCGGATAGAGTGTCGGCCTGCGGACTGAAAGGTCCCAGGTTCGATTCCAGTCAAGGGCACGTACCTTGGTTGCGGGCACATCCCCAGTGGGGTTTGTGCAGGAGGTGGCTGATTGATGTTTCCCTCTCATTGATGTTTCTGACTCCCTCTCTCCCTTACTCTCTGTAAAAAAAATCAATAAAATATATATATTTTTAAAAATGCTTTGCTTTTATGGCTCCAGATAGAACGTTCTGTCCCTCTAAATAAACCCTCAGCCAACAAGAAAGAAATCGGCACCGGGATGGTGGTGGCAGGGATCCAAATCTCTAAAAAACTCGGAACTTCACATGTGATCGCTCTCTCACAAAAAGAAGGATCTTGAATAAAAATTTCTGAGCTCCCCCCATTCACTCCGGCCTGGGCACCAGGGCCCTGCTTTTGCAGCTCCTCACCCATCCCTGGAGAGGCCACCCATGGCTCCTGGGCCGCCCTCTGTCCAGCTGTCCCCCCGTGACGGACCCCTGCAAGCCTTCTCTGTTGCAGGCCGGGCTCCTGCTGGTCTACCCGGCACTTGTTAGTGAAGAAAGGCAGGTTCTCAGCCTCTCGCTTCTCCTGAGAAATCCCGAGGCTCTGGAGTCCCGGTGTGCGCATCAGAGGGGCCCTCCTGCTCCCCAGGCCACCTGCCTGCTGGTCCCGGCACTTCCTGTGAGTAGCCAGGGGTAGACCAGTGGTTCTCAGCCAGGATGCTTTTATCCCAGAGGACATGGGTGATGTCTGGAGACACGCTTGGTTGTCACAGCTATGGGGTGTGGGTACTACCCCTGGCATTCAGCGGATAGATGCCAAGGAGGCTGCTAAACATCCCTCACGTACAGGCAGCCCGACAGCAAAGGGGATGCAGCCCACAGTGTCTGTCGTGCTGAAATCAATAAACCCTGCGCAGACAAAGGCCCCGAGAAGTGAGCTAACCACTAATCAATGGGCCAAGGGTCCCCTCGGGGAGGGAATACTTAAACGGGGACCATCCTCCAATATTAGGTTTCTTTCAGGGCTGAGGTGTAATCATGAGGTTTCAGCCCTCCCCAGAGACTGTCCGTCCCTCTTCTCCGTTTCATTCTTTCTCCATAGCACACGCCACTATCTAATATCTAATATCTGTGTTCGGCTTACGTGTGACTTACTTAGAATCTGCCTCCCCTGGCTGGAATGCAAACTCCAGTAGGGCAGAGCCCTCTGCAGATTTGGTTTATTTCATTATCCACAGTACCTAGGACAGTGCTCGGCACGTAGTAGGTGCTCGTAAATAGTTATTAAGTGGATGACTGGGTGTCAAGGTCTTTGAATATGGGTGCTGGACTGCAGGCTGGGGGGATGGCAAATGCTTTATTTCATCCTCTCATTCACCCGTTCATGAAACATGCATTCAAGACTCGACTGGTTCATGCTCAGGCCTTGCCCACCATCTATTTCCCCGGCTTTTCAGATTTTTTTAGTATTGTTTGAAACATCCTAATCGAAGGAATCTCTGTGTAACGGAGAAAAGTGAAACATGAAAATAAATGTCTACATCTCCTTTTCACTCGCTGCCTTTCTTTTTCCCTCTAAACCTCATTTCCATCCTGTAAGTCCCTGCCCTGTGTTTTCCGAATATCGGAAAGTCAGACCCATCATGTGTGCGTCTGGGACTGCCGAGGAGGAGCTCAGAGCGCGGTTCAAAAGGCCTCGCTCAGAACATTCCAGCTCTCCATTAGCGCCACTCCGAGCACCTCTCGGTGTGACACCCTTCAGCGAGGAGAATATTGCAAACACTCTCTAATCACTGCTGGCCTTTTACTGCTCCGGCGCCTCTGCAGCCTGGAAGTGAACATCCCTGCCCAAGGATTTTTTTTTGTCCTTTTTTCTCTCTGGGCGAGACAAGGCGTCCCGGAGGGGTTATTGATGAGGCCCGAGCCGGCAGAGAGCTTCTAATGGGCGTGACGTCAGAGGGGTCAAGGCCACAATGCAGAGAGCATCGCTGAGTTCATTTGCATTTCCTCAGCGGCCCAGGGAACAAAAGCCTTCGCTTCACGGTTCACTGGCTTTGCTTCATTTCCTCCAAATTGAGTGGGAGATGAAGAAGCAAAAGAGAGTCCGGGTTGTGGGGGTTTTTCCCTCGGGTCCTCTGCCCGGTATTTTCAGCAGGACTGTGAGATGGACGAGCCTTGGAAAGGGGTGGTGGCCCCGCCCTCCCTGTCAGGCCCCGCCCTCTCCATCAGCGGGTCACTTCCATCACTGTTGGCTCTTTCTGGAGGAGCACCCCCGCTGAGGGTCTCGGTAATCAGATTGCACCCACAGATCCATTTCCCCCTCCCCGTCGGCCGGACCCGTGTCTCACCGTGCAGGGGTGCAGATGGCAGAACCGCTCTGTGGCAAGTTTAAACAAAGACTTTATCTAAGGCACTCAGGGGCTCACAGGACCCCCTCCTCTCCCCCACCCGGGTGTCAGACAACCAGGGGCAGCTACACAGCCACCAGATAGCAGTGCTGGGCCGAGATGACCTGGAAGAATGGATTTGCGGTGATGCCCTTGCCGCCACCGCTGGGCACAGACAAGGGCAGCCTGAGGCCGGCACCAAGTGCCCCTCTCAGCTGCTGGCAGGTCGTCTCCAGGAACCGGATGGAGCGGCCGTGCCCTCGCCCGAGATCTGCCCTGCCTGCGCCGCTTTCTCCCAGCCGCAGCGTCACCTGAGCTTGGACGCAGTCTGCTTGCTGCAGCCCAGGTCACATGCCCAGGAGGCTGAGAAAACCAGTTTCTCGCTTCTCATTTGGAAAGCGCGGGGAAACTCTCAAAACACAGAAAAGTTGTTCCAAGTTCAGCCTGACCCCAAGGAAGGGCAGGTGCCCAGCAGCCGAGGAAGGGCCTTCCCTGGACTTTTGCATCTGGGTGAGCTCGCGGCTCTGGGTACAAGAGACACCCATCGAAGGAGCCTCATTGCCCCTTGCTTCCCATTACAGAGAGCAATTGGCTGCCAGTGGTCGGCAAACTCCTTAGTCAACAGAGCCAAATAGCAACAGCACAGCGATTGACATTTCTTTCGAGAGCCACATTTTTTCAACTTAAACTTCTTCTAACGCCACTTCCTCAAAACAGACTGGCCCAGGCTGTGGTGTTTTGTGGAAGAGCCACACTCCAGGGGCCAAAGAGCCGTATGTGGCTCTTGAGCCGCAGTTTGCCGACCACTGGAGCTGCACTCAGATTCCCTGGCCTTGCGTCCAGCCCTCGGCCGAAGGTGGATTCTGCGAGGGGTCCGTGCTAGAGCCCAGGGCACACAGAGCCGAGCCTGCCGCCCCCGGCAAAGCTCCCGGACCCCCCGAGGATGGTTCCAGACTGGCCAGATGGCCCCCCTCTGTTTTCTTCCCCGAGCAGCCACCACCGGCTCTGGTGACTTGCTTATTTCATACAGGAACCAGCGATGGATTGAACAAAAGCATGCGGGATGCGAAAGCAGTTTCTTCAAAGACTGCCTGAAACCGGACTGCTGGGAGGAGGGCCTCTGCAGGCACGAGGGCAGCCCCAACTTCACCCAGAGAAGCAGCTGGCACGGGGGGGGAGGATGGTCTTAATATGGATGCCGCTGCGTCCACCACTTATGGCGCTGCCTCGAGGGCCCCGGCCTGAGTGTCTGTAAGGGCAAACTCACCAGCAGTTGGCATAGGGCAGCATCTTCCCCGAGTTCTTCTCGTTTGTTGGTTTGTTTCGTTATTGTTATTAATCCTCACCCGAGCATATTTGGCCCACTGATATTTTTTAGAGTGGAAGGGTAGGGGTGGGACAGAGGAAAACATCGATGTGAGGGAGACGCATCAGTTGGTTGCCTCTCCCATGTGCCCCGACTGGGCCAGGGATTGAGCCTGCAACTGAAGTAGGTGCCCTTGACCGGAAGTGAACCCTGGACCCTTGAGTCTGAGGGCCGGTGTTCTAACCACTGAGCAAAACCAGCTGGGGCTTCCCTGAGTTCTTGGTGCCAGTACTCTGCTCCCCACCTCTGCCTCGCACTTCCTCTTTCCAGGCTGAGGAATCTTTAACACCTGTATCATTCACAATCTGTTTTTTTTTTAAATCCCTGATGATCGTCCAGTCCAAGGTTTCTAAAGCGTGGTCCTCGGTCCTCGGGTGTCTGACTCACAGTGGACCCTGACCAGAATGCAGATCCCCGGGTCCCATGTCCAGCCCTCCGGGGCGGTGCCAGGGATGTGAGGGTCAGCAAGCTTCCCGGCCATCCTTGCGCACAGTGAAGTTCTCCAGCCACCCGTCCACCCCAACCGCCTGGCCTTCGGGTTGAGAGCCACAGGATCTCTCTTCTCCGCCCTATTGTGTCTGAGGAGGCATGGAAGGCGGTAGAAGGAAGAGTAAAACCTGTTTTATGCCCAGGAGATTTTCCCTGCAACGTTACACGATTCTCTCTTCCCTGCGCCTGTGGTCTCCACAAAGACCACCGGCCAGCTGTGTGTCAACACGGTTCGTGGACTTGTGGCTAAAAGCCAGCGTTACCCTGGACTCTGGGATGGAAGGGACATGTCCTACATATCAGGGTGGCATTTAGTGGCTTCCCCCCCTCCTCTCCTTAGATATTCTTTGCCCTTTTGGGGGGAGAGGTCGCCTTCCCCGGGTACCTTTCACTCATGCAGCCTCCCAGGATGCCACTCACCCATTCTGAGCTTGCGCAGAGGATGAGGCCGAATGTCCCGGCCACTGGTCCTTGGGCGATGGACGTCGCGATGCCGCTGTCCGTGTTTCTGTGGCCGCGTGAGCGGGCCCTGAGCCAGAGGTAGACGGAGGTTTGGTTTCTGAATGAAACCAGTTGGGAAATCACGTTGGTGTAGATGCGTTCCTGGAGATTTCTGCCATCCTTTCCGCGAGCCTGGTGGTGGCACTGGGGCCAGGCCCTGGGGTCAATTACTGGGATAATAAATAACAGGGTGAGCTGACTGCAGTGTTCTGTAGAGCCCGTGGGGACATGTGGTTTGTCCCTCCTCCGGGGATGTCATACGAGGCCGCCAGGAGCAAAGGCTACAGGCTGTCACCAGGCTGGGCCGCCTCCATCCTCGCAAGAGTGGCCACATCCTGACCTGACGTGGGAGGGGCTGCTGGGACGGAGCCCCAGAAGGCACGTCCTGAGATTGAGTCACAGTTGCTCCGCAGCAGGAGGGGGCCTGAGGGGTGACCCCAGACAGCTGGTGGGGGGTGACTCGAGAGGTGGCGGGTGGGGTGGGGGAGGGGGACCTCTGGGAGTGTCTCCAGATCTCCCCCTCCTGCTGCGGCTTGAGTTATCGACCCAGCCCCCTGGAAGACGCCCCTGGGCCTTCCGTGCCGCCTCCCCCCGTGCCCAGACCAGCGAGAGGCCCCCGACTCCCCGCCTCTCATTTCCTTCCTGTTGTCTCTCCTCTTCCTCCTCTGTCTGCGTGCCTGCGATCGGCCTTTGGGACCTCAGAGCTGGGCTCTGTTTGTTTGCCCTGGAGTTGTCTTCTGACGCCTGCAGGCCTGACACGCAGTGGGTGCACAGGAAATACGTTGGTGAATGACCGCTGCATAGACGCAGGTGCTCAGCCGTTGTATGTTCACTGCCAGGGGGGGTGGGGACTGACCCCGAATAGCCAAGGTGGTGTCACAGACACTTCAGGCCCCGCCCTCCATCGGGAAAATTTCCATCTTCTTCTGCTCTGATGCCCGTGGCTTTCCTGTGGGCTTTGCTCTGTCTCAGGCAGGGTCCCCCCTAACCCCCCCCCCAGCCCCAGGTCTAAGCCCCAGGGAACTAAAAAGGGCGAAGGATGGAATCTGACCTGACGCATTGGGCCTGGCAGAGGGAGGGCGCGGAGCACACGCCGCTCGGGAATCCCCGGGCACAGCCTCGGGCCCAGACGGATTGCTCCGGGGTTTGCCAGGCCGTGGCACGAGCTGTTTCCCGCCCCGGCGCTGGCTCCGATCCACGTGGAGTCAGCTGTTGACTCCCCCGCTGGGCTGACGAGGCAAGATGAGCTTTAATTATGCTCCTCGCTCCGCCCGCAGGGCCGCGCTGGAGTGATCTGTCATCTGCTGTTGGAGTCCCTCTAACGAACCAAACCATCGGGCCTACTGGTCTCCCGTAGAGACACTGACCGATCCTTGGCCCCTCGCATGGGTCTAGACAGCCGAGTGACTGTGGGGAGGTCGCGGCATCTCCCTGAGCCTCCGTTCCGTCCCTGTGATAGACAAGATCATGCCTGCTCGGGGCTCCCCCAGGGAGGGTGGTGAGGAGCGAAGGAAATCGCTAATGGGCACGGGAAAGTGGAGACACCCGGAATGCCCATCAGTTGGTGAATGGGTGAGGAGCAGGGTCAGAGTCTGGGTGAGGAAGATTATTCGGCAGTGAGAAGGCACGGAGTGATGGCATTTGCTGTGACATGGATGAACCTTGAAAACACACTAATGGAAAAAGCCAGACACCAGAGGCCATGTATTATCAGCCATTCGTATGAAGGACCAGAAGGGGAAAACCCAGAGAGAGAGAGCAGATTCGTGGTTGTCAGAGGCTGGGGATGGGGGGACGGGATGGCTGTGAGTGGGATGGGGTTTCTCTTAGGGCTGATAAAAAAGCCGTGGAATTACAGAGTGGTGACAGTGGCCCAACTTGGTGAATATCCTAAAAACCACTGAATTACACGCTTTACAGGGTGAATTCTGTGGTATTAGAATTACATCTCGCTAGAAAATATGCGGGAAAGGGGCTGAGGAAGCTCTAAGGAGGCGTGTCTGTGAAAATGGCATATCAGCCGAAACCAGTGTGGCTCAGTGGATAGAGTGTCAGCCTGTGGATTGAAAGGTCCCAGGTTCGATTCCGGTCAAGGGCATGTGTCTTGATTTCGGGCACATCCCCAGTAGGGGGCGTACAGGAGGCAGCTGATCGATGTTTCTCTCTCATTGATGTTTCTAGCTCTCTATCCCTCTCCCTTCCTTTCTGTAAAATATCAATAAAATATATTTTTAAATAAAATATAAAAATTCTAAGAGTCCATGACAGACTATCACGCGCCCCGGGGACCCTTCCCAGGTTTTGGGGATGACGGCACCCACCCACGACCCCAAAGCCAAGGGCAGCTGCTCCAGGGGTCCCTCCCGGAAGGAGGAGAATCAGCTTGGGACTGACATTATAGGGAATTACTGATGGGGACCTCTTGAGCCAGCTCCCCTCTGTGAAGAGGGACCGAAGATGTGACCTACCAAGTCCAACATCCTTCAAGGTCTGTGTCAATGTGTCAGAACGCTGCTGAGTGGTGACAGGAAGTGGTAGCGACTGGAAACAGTGTCGCTGGGGAGAGCCAAGGGCAGCGGTGGGAAGCAGACAGCCCAGAGCCGCCCTGCAGACATGGACAGTTCGCAAGGCCCAGGATGCTCGCCATGGCTGACAGGGTCAGGTCCCAGGTTTGGAGGTGACTGCCCGGAGGGGGAGAAGAAGCCCCGAGAGCAAGGGCTTGACCTTTGTTCCTTCCTTCCCAGACCGGCTGTGTGATTTGATGAGTCTCTTCCCCGCTCCGGCTAAGATGTCACCACCTCTTAAAACAGTGGTTCTCAACCTTCCTAATGCCGTGACTCTTTAATACAGTTCCTCATGTGGTGGTGACCCCCAACCATAAAATTATTTTTGTTGCTACTTCATCGCTGTAATTTTGCAACTGTTATGAATCGTATCTGTGTTTTCCAATGGTCTTAGGTGACCCCTGTGAAAGTGTTGTTCGACCCCCAAAGGGGTTGCGACCCACAGGTTGAGAACCGCTGCATTAAAAGATGGGCTGAAGGCGAAACCAGTGGATCGTCATTCCTTCATTAGGTCTTTGCTCACACCCTACCTTTGGCCGGGCTGTTGGCAAGGTGCTGGGGATTAACAGTGGATTTAAAAATGGGCTCTGGCTTCCTTCTTAGATCGCAGAGGCTGATAGGAGGACAGATGTTGATTCAATAATCCCCCAGTTCTGTAGTGGCCAGTGCTGTGAAAAAGTACCAAAGGATCCTGTGGATGCCCGGAGTCTGCCTTTTGAAGGCCTACTATGTGCCTGGCACTCTTCTCACGCTTGTATTAAAATGTATCGGGAATTTTGACTTTATGCAGTATGGTAAAGCCAAGAGGTCAGGAGATGATTGCCATTGAAAATACAGCTGTTGACTCATGATTCCCAAAGCAGGGGCCCATGGCACACCACGCGGGGCCACTTGGGGAAGGACCAGGGTTGATCGGAGGCTACAGGAAGGGGAGAGCATGGGCCAGCGCCTTTGTTGGGGTTCCTCAGGAAGGAATAGGTGAGGCAGGGAAGTAGGCTGACTAAGCTTCCCTAATTGTGGCAGGCTCCGGGTTCTATGGGTGGTCGCTCATTGTCCAGTACCCAGCCTGGGGGTGATTGAGGCGGGGGTGCTGAGCCGTGTAAGAGTTGGATAAAGGAGGTGGTTGCGGGCACGGGCGCTGGATGGGTTGGTGCTCACAGTCAAGTTGTTTGCTATCTCTAGGGATTAGTAACCCCGGAAGGGACAGTCCATCCCTGGGTCCACAGGCCCCGAGACGTCGGAGCATGATAAAATACGGAAAATGTAAAAATGTAAATGAACACACTGCTTTCTATTTCTGTGCTGACTCCTGAAGTCCTCGCATCTGTGCTCCAAGATAGGTTGCTCAGGACATCAGCATCCCTGTTTTACAGGAAAGGAAACTGAGGCAAGGAGTCTGCCCGAGGTGATTCTGCTGGTCAGGCAGGAGTTGGGATGTGAATCTAGACCATCAGGCCGCACGATCTGCACTCCTGACAGCCCCGTTTCTGACCTCTGCACAGGCACGATGTGGTCTGGTCCTGTTGAGCACACCTGGGACTGGTGGGCTAAGGTTCCAGGAGGCACCCTCCCACCCCCATCTCCTTCAAGAACAGCGGTTCTCAACCTGTGGGTCTCGACCCCTTTGGGGGTCGAACGACCCTTTCACAGGGGTCACCTAAGACCATCAGAAAATGGAGATATTTACATCACGATGCATCACAATAGCAACATTTCATGGTTGGGGGTCACCACCACATGAGGAACTGTATGCAAGGGTCGCGGCCTTAGGAAGGTTGAGAACCACTGTTCAAGAAGGGAGAGAAGAAGGGTGTAGCCACCAACCCAGCAGGAGGGAGTGGGCTGGCTGGAACGCAGGCAACCAGGCAATGGCCTGTGGACCTTCAGTCCCTCAGGTGCTGGGCTCTCGCTGTAGCCTAATGAACCAGTCTCCAGGGATACTTTTTAAAAAAATGTTTTTATTGATTTTTAGAGAGAGGAAGGGAGAGGGATAGAGAGAGAAACATCAAGAGAAATGCCTTAAACTTAGGAGTAAGGAAACATCAATGAGAGAGAAACATCATCGATCCGCTGCCTCCTGCATGCTCGCTACTGGGGATCGAGCCCACAACCCAGGTATGTGCCCTGACCAGGAATGGAACCGGTGACCTCTTGGTTCCTGGGTTGATGCTCAACCACTGAGCCACACGGGCAGGCTGGGGGATGCTATTTTTGATAGACAGCCTGAGTGACTCTTTTTTATGTTATTTTTTTTAATTGTGATGTAACTTACATACAGGGAGGGCATAGATCTTTGATGCACATTTTGATGAGTTTTCACAGATGCATACACTCGGATAATTCATCTCCTATCAAGACACCCTGGCACACTCCTTTGTGCCCCTTTCCCCAGTATCCCCCCCACCCCCGCCCACCCCCTGGCCCAGGCCACCAATCCTCTGAATTCTCTGAGTATAGATTAGTTTTGCCTGATCTCTACTCAGATTCATGGAAACGAATCCTACAACGTGTACGCTTTCACAGGCTACTTTCATTCAGCAAAATAGTTTGCGATTCATCCCGGGTGGTGAGTGTATTCAGAGGTGTTGAGTGTATTGAGAGGGCACTCATTGTGTAACGGAGGAGTACTCGATTCTCCGGCTGTACCACAATTACCTCCTCCCTCCTGCTGATGGGCATTTGGACCGTTTCCAGTCCCGGGCTATTCTGAACAAAGCTGGACATTGGTGCCCGGGACTTCTGTGGAATTATGTTTGCATTTCTCCTGGGGAAACGTCTAGGACAGGCATAGCTGGGCTCCCTCCCTCCCTCCCCTCCCCCTCCGGCTGAGTCCTTGCAGCCAGCCCAATAGAGCTTTCAGCAACTCCGGGCTCACCCACTCATGACCACAATCCCTTCCAGCTCCCAATGCCACAGCTCAATTTCCGCTGGAATGAGTGGCGTTTGCAGTTGTTACATTTTTTATTGCTGTGAAGTGCATGCAGCATAAAATGTCCGGGTGTGACCAGCCTGGAGCGCACAGCTCAGTGCAGGCAATACATTCATATCATCATATGCCATCACCTCTTTCCAGCTCCAGAACTGTTTGGTCTTCTCTGACTGAAACTCTGTCCCCATCAAACACCAACTTCCCACAACCCCCTCCTCCCAGTGCCCACACCCACCATTCTACTCTCTGTCCCTGTGAACTTGCCTCTTCTGTGAACTTCAGAGAAGTGGAATCATACAGTGTTATCTTTTGTGTCTGGCTCATTGCACTCAGCGCAATGTCTTCAAGGTCTGTTCACACTGAACATGTGTCAGAATGTCCCTCCTTTTTTTCAGGCTAAATAATATTCGTGTGTGTGTGTGTGTGTGTGTGTGTGTGTGTGTGTGTGCCGCCTTTTGTTCTAATATATACATTTGAAGAATTGCTCATTTATTTTTAGAGAGAGAAAGATAGAAGTATCAATATGAGAGTGAAACATCGATCGGCTGCATCCTACACCTCCCCTACAGGGGATCGAGCCTGCAACCCCCAGCGCAAACAACTGAGCCACACTGGCCAGGGCTGCTTCTGTGTGTTAGTGGAGAAAATGTTCACTTACTAAAAGGAATGCTTAAAAGACTGTACAATTCCCCAGCCCAGAAACTCTATAGATCTTCCCGGACTCGCTCAGGACATGTTTGGCTGTATTGACTGACGTCCATGATGCTCTAGATCAGGGAAATCTCAAAATGCAGACACCTCCCCACAAGGGAGATTTCACGACTGTTTTCAGCATAAAGGATGGAAAGTACAAGGACTGTCACCAGCCAGCTGGCCACCGTCAGCACCTGCTCCCTCTCATTTCAACCGCGTTCCCAGGAAGTTCATTAACATCTTCATCCTCTCCACTTCTTGTTCCAGGTCTCTTCCTACCACAGTCTGCAAACACATCTGTTTGTTCGTATTTCCCCTGGCTGTCTGAAAACTCTGTGTCACCTGTGACGTACTGCGGGTTTTCTACCAGACATGAGAGGAAGCGTCTGCTGAGTGCCCCGGGGGGGGCCCGGGGGGGGGGCGGGGGTTGGGAAATAGGAGCTCGAAGCCATTTAGACTCTGGCCCAGGCACCTTCCCGGGAACCTGGGATGCCAGGTGTCCCAGGGGTGGGAATGAACCTGGGAAAAACAGGCGGGGCTTGCTTGCCTGGACCCCGAGTTGACCAGAAGTGCGAAGAAACGAGAAAGGTCTGGACTAAAACTCGGTCACCCCTATTTCACCGTCATGGCCTGTCCCCCAAAAAGGTGCGCTAGTCGAATGCACAAATTGTGTTAACAGCCTATTAGCGCAGAGACGTGGCGCCAAGATTGCCCATCCCTTCTCCACCTGCAGGATGCGTCTCCACGGTGAGACCTCAGCTCCACTTAACCTCCGGGTTTTCTTGGACTCTCCAAGGAGCACTGATCGCACGGTCATATTTATGGATTTTTCTACTTTTTTAAAAAATATATATATTTTATTGATTTTTTTACAGAGAGGAAGGGAGAGGGATAGAGAGCTAGAAACATCGACGAGAGAGAGACATCGATCAGCTGCCTCCTGCACGCCCCCCTCTGGGGATGTGCCTGCAACCAAGATACATGCCTTTGACCAGAATTGAACCTGGGACCTTTCAGTCCTCAGGCCCATGCTCTATCCACTGATATTTGTGGGTTTTTATCACTGTGTTAGCCTAGCACAGATGGTGACTTTCCTGTAATGAAGTGCCATAATGGCCCATGTGAGACTTACATCAAGAGCAAATAGTAGACCTGAGGCTTCAGGAAAGTCCGACGTGGAAGGGAAGACAGTGGGGAAGGGGGAGCTTCTAAGCCAGTAACCCACTGGGGAAACTCGGGGAGCCCCTGTGGAACACGCCTCAGAGTTACCCCGCCCTCCAGGGAGGGGGCTGGGCCATGTCCCCACGGGGTCCCATTGGTTGGCGGTGTGAGAGTCCCAGTGTTCTGTGCCTCTGGCCTGCCGTGGGGGTGGCCAGGTGAGCTCAGGAGGGCAGAATGCAGCCCCTGGCAGCCGGGAGGGAGGCCCGCGGGCCAGGCGCTCAGGGCAGGTGGTGCGTGAGCCAGTCCCGTGGTAACTTCCCGGAGACCAGGGCCTCGGAGTGGTCTTGGCCAGTAGTGCCCTCACCTGCGCACCTGGACCCTCTGCTCCGGGGATCCTGCCACTGGCTTGTTAACCGTCAGCGGTTATTCCAACCTGTCTGTCTAGCTCTTTAACCAAACAACTTGAATGTACAGCTATGCCATGAAACTAAGGTGAAGGCTTCATTTAAACAGCTTCTAAAAAGGCTGGCCACTCGGAGGTGGTCAAGACAATACAGTGGTACCTCGAGATACGAGTTTAATTCGTTTCGTAGCCTTGAGGCGTGGGAAACTATGAGACGCTCCAGTCGCGGTAAACGGGTGGGTCGTGTGCAGCCGGCCGATCCGCGCGATGACTCCTATCTCAAATGTTGCTCGTATTTCAAAGCAAAAATTGCTCGCTCGATGGCTTGTATCTCAAAAATCTCGTATGTTAGGGCACTCGTATCTCGAGGTACCACTGTACAGCTATTCCATGAAACTAAGGCGGAGGCTTCATTTAAACGGCTTCTAAAAATGCTGGCCACTTGGAGGTGGTCAAGACAATATGGAGACTGAAGTCCGTGCATCGGCCCCGTGTACATCCCTTGTAGCTGGGATTTTGGGGTGCCCCGCTGCATGCGGTGGCCCGGGACCTGACACCCAGCACTGAGGCAGGAGTACCCAGCAGGGCCCGGCTCCGCCCCGCCCACAAGCCACACACATCTCTCCTCCTGAAACCCTTTGCTGTCACCTCGTCCCCCTCTCCTTCCTGCTGCTTCTTGTCTTCAGTCCCAGCCTCTCGCACCCAAGAGACGGCCTGATGGACAGCTGCCCGGCTGTGGGCTGTGTCTGGCTTGTCTGGCAGGGGGGGGGAGAGCAGGACCGTTTCCAGCTGTGTGACCTTGACCTGGGACACGTCCCCTTGCTGAGCCTGTCTCCGCACTTGTTATGAGAAGGGTTGAAGTAGGCAGGCCGTCCATTCCTTGCAGAGGCGGGGTCTGCCCTGGTCACCGCTGCGCCCGCAGCACCAGGCACAGAGCAGGCTCTCAGCGGGGTCTATAGAATGACCGCAGACACACCTACACAGACGACAAGGAGAATAAAACGAGTCCCTGCCCTCGAGCGCCGAGGGGTGAAAATCGATGTGGAAGTCAGTCATTGGAGCACGGTCCAAGCAGGCAGAAGACACGCGTGGGAAATGCAGTGGCCGCAGGTGAACGGCCGCTGTGCCCTGTGGATGCTTTGATCCCCGTGCGTGTCAGTGGAGGGATCGCAGCAGAAGGAGGAAGCCGGGCAGCTTCACGCGGCCTTGGGCATCGGCAGGCGGGCGGGCGAGGGGGCGGGAGAGCCTCGTGTCCACCGCCTCCCAAGCATTGATGTGGTGCCTTGTGGTTCTGCATGCAGAGAGGAGCATAAACAACATACGTGTTCCCTTTCACCTCCACGTGACACATTTGGACACCATCGCTTTTTTAAAAAAAAACAGTGCCAGGGCTCTGGCCAGTTTGGTTCAGTGGATAGAGCATCGGCCTATGCACTGATGGGTCCCAGGTTCAATTCCGGTCAAGGGCATGTACCTTGGTTGCAGGCACATTCCCAATAGAGGACGTGCAGGAGGCAGCTGATCAATGTTTCTCTCTTATTGATGTTTCTAGCTCTCTATCCCTTCCCCTTCCTCTCTGTAAAAAATCAATAAAATATATTTTTAAAAAATAGTTCCAGGAATAGTTTACAGCTAGAACCACGCAGTTTATAGGTTTGTGTCTCAGAGTTCGAGAAACTGACAAGTGTGCAGGCCCTGGTCGGGCAAGCGACTCTCACCCAAGTGACAGCCACCAAGGGAAGTGGATCCTCCTCCCCACACAGGGTTGCAGAAGAGGCTGCGCCCCCAGCTCACTTCTGGGGCGAGGTTGGGGCAAAGGTGTGGGGGCCGCCGGCATTTGCCATCAGAACGCGTGCTCTTGGAAAGGCCAAGGGTGTCAGATGGTCCAGAGAGGACATGTCACAGCCCTGCCGGGATCGGGCCCCGCAGGCCGCTGCTGGCCCAGCAGGAGGAACCTGGAGTCCTTCTCCCGGGAAAAGAGACACGGAGCATGGCCAGGAGGACAAGAAGCAGGCGCAGGGCTGTCCCAGCCGCCTCACCCCATGGCGAGGAGCCAGGCGCCGGAGGAGCCTGCCCACTCCCTGGGGGGCGGCTTGGACCCCGGGATGATGTGCTAAAGCTGCAGGTCACAGAGTCCAGCCTGTCCGGGGTGGAGGGCAAGCGGAGAACCTCCCAGACCAGCCGGGGTGAAACAGAGGCCCGTGCAGAGCCAGGCACCTGTCACTGAGCAAAAGGAAATAATTTGGGGGGACATGCAGGTCGTTCCTTTCGCACCGAGGGCTGGGGTGTCTGAGCACCTGCAGGGCTTCTGGCCTCTCGCTGGGAACTGGACTCGCTGGATGGTGGTCGCTTCCCCTGCAGAGCTGAGTGCGTGTTGACAGCGTCCCTTTTCCCTGGATTCTGGGGACCCTGCCCTGTGGTGGCAGAACCTACCCTTCTGGCCGAAGTGACCTGAGGCGCTGCCACCCCTTCCCTGTGGTGAGATAAGTGGCAGCTGTCCACGAGCAAACGATGGACCCCATGTCCCCTCTGGGAGCGCTCATCACACCCACCCTTCAGCCCTCCTCCTGAATGAGGCACCTGCCACTCTGTGGGGTTCTCCCCTGTCTCCCCTTTCCCACGTGCTTGCAATAGACAGGGCCCTATAAAAGCAAACACTGGGCGCAATCTCGCGTGACAGTGAACGTGAGCCGGCCGTCTGCTTGGAAGCCGGGGTGAAGGAGGCCGCCAGGCTGGAGGAGATGTTGGGGAGAGAGAGATGCACTGAGGCCCGCTGGGAGTTCGCCACCCCGTCTGAAACGGACGTCAGCTCAGCCTCCCTCCCATCCCCGAGGCATCCACGGCGCCCGTGGCACGCGTGGGGACAGCAGCCCCTGTCCACGGAGAGCGTTTCCTTCACGCTCTTCCTCCTCCTCCAGTTCTTTGCAGTCACATTGTTGTCCAAAGCCATTCATCAAAAAGGAGCCCTATTTCTGAATGTAATTACGCTCCCCCACACACTGGCTGCACACCACGATTTACAGAGCGGCCCGGGTACCTGGCAATGATTCCTCACTCCATTTTACTCTTCCTGATTCTGCAGAGTCATTTGCTGGGCGAGGCCATTTAGAAAACAAATGCGTATTTTAATAGCTGACGAAGAATTTACGTTTATATCTCAGGTGCGTAGGGGATGGTGATAGGGTAATTTAAGGCAGATATATAATTTTCAGTCAGGACTGGGGATTACTTCGCTGACAGACAAGTGCTGACTTAGGCATTTAGACCCATGTTAAATTTTTTCTAGCTTGAGGGATTTGGGGCTATTGATGGATGGCTCAGGACTTTCGAATATCAGGTGGGGGGAGAAAATCCCTGATTTTGTACTTTTCATCTAGTGTGTAAATATGTGTTTAGGTGCCTCAGAAACAGGTGGCGAACTCATCAAGTATGCTTAAATTGTCTGTAAATTGTGTTGATCAGTTCACCAAGCAAGGTATCAGCAGTACATATATGATACTGCCAGTTATGTGTGTGTATACAGTCATACACATGATATTCACATATATGTATAATGTTATGTGTTCAAGGTGGGTAAAAGTAGGTTTACAGTTGTAATATAAATAATAGTATAAGAATAAACTTTGTTTCGCATACTCATGATGATAAACCTACTTTTGCCCACCCCATGTGTGTGTGTGTGTGTGTGTGTGTGTGTGTGTGGCAGTATACATATACACATATTAGCATGTATGTTCATTCTTCTAGACATCTTTCAGTGCATATATGAAAGAATAGAATATGAACCCAGGTGAGCTCTGGGCTTATGGGATCTTGATGTCTGCATCATCAGGCAGATGGTTTATTCTTGGGGTGGAGAGCCCCCATAAGGTGAGCCAGATGGGGAGCAGACCCTTGGTCCAGATCACCTCGTAGACAGTAGAGCCCATTACGGGTTACCCATGTCTTGTCAAGTCCTTATCCAGGCCTGGACATCACGTTGACCAGTTGTGGTCTCTGAAGGGCCATTTTTTAAACGGAATGGAGATACATCTCCCCTTAGGTCACTAAGTAACTGCCTTTGACTTTGACCTTGGGGTCCAAAAGCTGATTTATGAGGTTAAATGAGGATGACCATGTCTCCACTCCAGAAAAGCCCTGGTCCTTCCTCCAACTGGGTGGCCTTCGGACCTCTTTGGGTACTAGAACACAGGAACTGCCCACTCCCCTCCCACCCCTTTTACTAAAACCACTAGAAGAAAACATCTTCCTTGGCGATGGCCATGGCAATGATCTTTTGGATTGACACCCAAAGCACAGGCAACAAAAGCAAAAACGAATGTGACTTCATCAAACTAAAAACTTTCACAGCAAACGAAACAGTCAACAAAACAAAAACGCGACCTGGGGAATGAGATAAAAATTCTCCAGGCATGGGTCTCATGCGGAGTTCCTATCCAAACCACATAAGGAACTCCTACAACTCACGAGCAAAATATCCTCACATTCTTAAAACGGGCAAAGGACTTGAATAGATATTTTCCCAAAGAAAGACACACAAATGGTCAACAGGAAAAGGGAACGATGCTCAACATAACTAATCACCAGGGAAACGCACATCAAAACCACAGGGACATTTCACCACACACCTGTTGGGATGACCCTGATCAAGAAGCCAAAAGATAGCAAGTGTTGGCGAGGATGTGGGAGCAGAGGGACACTCGTGCGCTGTTGGCAGGAATGGGTGCAGCCACCGTGGAAAATCCTGCAGACCACCCACAGCACCATCCTCTGGGTGCCGTCTGCGTGCCCAGACCCTCCCCTGGGAAAAGGAATGCAGGAAGTCCTCACTCAATGCCCACGATGGGTTTCTAGAAACTGTGACTTTAAGCCAAACCATGTGCAGCAGAACTGATTTCACCATCGGCCAACTGATCTCCAGAGAGATGCCGGAGGGACTTAACCGTGCTCAGGGCAGTTAGCCTGTGCTGAAATCGGTGCTCAGTGTCCAGGGACCTACCGACCAAGGTGAGTGAGGAGTTACGGTAATCTAGTATTGAGAGGGAAATAAGTCCATCTGTTGGTGCTGGGTGTGTTATCTTGCGTTATCTTACCCTGAACTTGGACAGCATAGCGGATTCACGGGGCATGCTGGCCTGACCCTGGGGTCAACCACTGCTGGCCCAGAAACTTACATGTCCTCATGGCAGCCACCTGCTCTATCACCCTCACCTTGACCTTCCCTCTCCGTCCATAAATCTGTGTGTGTGTGCATGTGTGTGTGTGTGTGTGTGTGTGTGTGTAGGGGGGAGTGTTTGTGCAGAGTTCGCCTTCTGCCATGCATGTCACTGGGTGTTCAACAGAAACTGGAATTGGCTCTTTATTTGCAGAGGCGACCTGCTTTTCTTGGGCGTCTGAGACAAGTCCAGAACTAGACTCCAAGAAAGGGACCTCAGATTCATTTCTAGAATCAGTGTATCAACCGGTGCCTGCTGTCCAGGCCTGGGGCTCGGTCCCCCTTAAAAAGGCCCGACCAGAGAACTGTACTGAGTGTGTGCCGAGGGAGGGCCCGGAGGGGTGGCCCACGCCAGGGAAAAGATTGAGAACGTAGCGCTCAGGCAGAGCGTCGCTTTAACTCGCGCAGTAGCCTGGCTTTCGCGCCGAGCTAGGAGGAGATGGTCTATTAATCGCCTTGACATTCCCCTTGAATGGCGTCGTATTTCAGCCCCGTTAAGCTGTTTGGCCATTGTTTATTGGTCTCCCTCCAAACAGCGCGACCTCGGTGCTGCTGAAGCTGCAGAACTGCCCGGCTGGAAGCGGACAGTTGGCTTCCGGCTGAGCTTGACCTTCACCTCCAAGGCTCCGAGACAAAACCGGGCAACTCCCAGTGGCCTCGGCTCGTCATCTGCCAGGGACCGAGCAGAGGTCGGTGGGCCTCGGGCCCTTTATTGGAATGTTAAGAAAAGAGGGAGCCGAAACTGGTTTGGCTCAGTGGATAGAGCGTCGGACTGCGGACTGAAAGGTCCCAGGTTCAGTTCCGGTCAAGGGCATGTACCTTGGTTGCGGGCACATCCCCAGTAGGGGGTATGCAAGAGGCAGTTGATCGATGTTTCTCATCGATGTTTCTAACTCTCTGTCCCTCTCCTTCTCCCTTCCTCTCTGTAAAAAATCAATAAAATATATTAAAAAAAAAAAGAGGGGAAAAAAATAGGGAAGAGGAGGTGGTAGGGCGCGCTGAAGGGTCCAGAATTCCTGTTGTAACTGTCTCCACATCTTCGCCCTTCCTGGTTCGAGCTCCCAGCTGAACTGTTCCTTCATCTGTTTACTCTCTCATCAGACATCTGGTGGACCCCTCACAGTGCCCTGTGCTGGGGGCTACCCACCCCAGGTGGGCACCGCAGGTGAGGCCTGTGCCCCGGGGACCAGCCACCTGGGATGAGATGGGTGTCAGCCAGAGGGAAGCAGGAAGTGTTGGGGTGCAGTTTATACCAAGGTTGCCGGTTTGATTCCAGTCAGTGCACCTACAAGAATCAGCCAGTGAATGCATCAATAAGGGGGCCCATAAATCTCTCTCTCTAAAATCAATCAATAATATAAAAATTTACAAAAAAAGAGCGAGCCCGTGTTGCAAGGGGGAAAGTTAGAGCGAATTGGCCTTACGTGGAAGTCAGGGAAGGTGTCCAGCGGTGGGACACTGAAGCTGAGATCGGCAGTCAGTCCCACTTATTGTCTCTCTCTCTGGGGACTTGCCACTCGGTTGAGTTCACTGTCTGCCACGTTGGGGCTTCACTGAATGCCTGTCTCCTCTCTGCTGGGGGAGAAGGTGCCCGCAGGCCAGGATGAAACTTGTACGTCTTCCTGGCACTTCCTACCACACAGTGATCCGATCCTACTGCTTGCCCTTCCCTGAACAGCCAGATAAGCAAAGACTGATTGGTACCCCGAGACCCTGGAGGAGGACTTGCAGGCTGGAGCCTGTTACCACGGGGTCCCAGGGGCAGTCCCGCAGGCCCTGCAGACAGGAAGGGTCTTTTTATCAGGCCAGCGCCAATTTGTGCGGCCAGTTGCCAGGGGCAGAGCCCAGCGCTCTTGAACTGGCAACCCCTACCCCCACTCACTCCCTGTGCCAGCCTGCCCTCGCCCAGTGGGGGAGGGGAGATAGAAGAATTCTGGGAGGAATGCAAGGAGCATGGGCCCCAATGACTGGAATGTCACTTCCTCCCCTCTGTCTGGTCTTGTGCACCCCCACTCCTGCAGGCCTAGCTTCTGGGGTGCTTGCCCCTGTCACACATACACATACACACACACACACACACACACACACACACACACCCATCTAGTGTAGCATACATGTGCTGTGATTTATACAGGAGGTGTGATCCTAAAAATCTGTTGATAAATCCTGCCTGTGTTGGTGAATACAGTAAACACTCCTGCCAAGAGGAGTGTTAATACATAATTCAGTTTCCTTTAGCGGGTCGATAAATTTTGTATGAATGGTGCTTTCCAGTGGCCACCCATGCTGAGCCAGCTTCTTGCCATGGGAACCGAAGACCTTGGAAGAGTCTGAGGAGCTTTCCTTCATCTCCTTCCTGCCGGTGTCCATGTCTGAGCCCTTTGTTCATTCTAGAAGATTCTGGGGAGCACCCCCCGCAGCCCTCATGGGCCAGGCCATGTGCTTGCGAAAGCTGGGAGAATGTGCATAAAGCCACAGTGTCACCAGGGAGCTCAGAGTCAGGAGCCATACCACGCTGAGCGCTAAGAGACTGGCACGGGGGACTAGCGGGATGCCCAGCCTGGGCGGCATTAGGGTGAGGATGCGGGCATTCTGGACTGAGGAGACCGCCCGAGCCAGGGGGCGGTGGGAAGCCATGTGGGGTACGTGGGTTAGGAATGCTGAGCTCAAGAAAGCAAGCAGAGCGTGGCTGGCGTGGCTCCATGGCGGAGCATTGGATCTATGAACCAAGAGGTCACAGTTTGATTCCCAGTCAGGGCACATGCCCGGGGTGCAGGCTTGCTCCCCAGTGCGGTGTGTGCAGGAGGCAGCCGATAAATGATTCTCCGTCATCATTGATGTTTCTCTTGGGCGAGCCGACCTCGACAGAGGGCTTCCAGGCAAGGACAGCCTTTGGGGTTGCAGGCTAGCCCAGAATACTCCTGGGCCCTGTACCTCGGAGGCTGACCTTTCCCTGGAAGGAGTGTTTACCTCCCCCCTCTTCCCCCCGCCAGGTCCTTCCCAGATAACCAGGAGCTTAAAAGAACTGATACTCGCTCTTGTGTCCACTTCCACAGATCGGCGTGGAGTGGCATGCCTGGCCCTGTACCAGCCCCAGGGGGTACCACGGAAAATAAAAACAGGCTGTTGCCTGCTCTCTCGGGCCTACAGTGTGGGAAAGGGGTGTGCCATCCCCAAACAGCAGCAAATAAGTAACGGAACTGATGATGGTTCAAAGCTCCAACAATAAAAACGGGCAATGAGACAGGGAGGGGTGATGGGCGGGAAGCTTGCCTGCACTGGTTGTCGCAAGGCGTTCTCTGAAGAAGTGCCATTTGAGCTGAGCACTGTATGACAAGAAGGAGCCAGCCAGTGGGGTGCTGGTAAGCAGCCCTCTCATAAAAGGAAAGCACGTTCCACAGCCCTCTCTCAAAATGAAAACAAAACAAGCCCCGATCTGTAGAGCTGGCCAATTCCCATGGTGTAAATATTCCCACCCTGGCTGATTTCTGGCTATTGACCGGAGGTCACAGGAAGAGGCGTGAGTCACACGGCACCCATGGAAGTGAGCCGTTTGAAGATCCGGAAAAGGAACAGTCCAGGGGAGGAAACAGCATGTGCAAAGGCCCTGAGGCAGGAATGAGCGTGGTGTGTTCCAGCAACAGCCAGGTGGTCCATGTGGCCAGGAGGTCATGCTGGAAAGAGGCCGGATCACCTGGGGCCTGGTGGGCCACGGGAAGGAATGAGGGTTGTGAAAGTCTGTGAAAACCCTAAATGGCAGCACCACATGGTAGGATGCCGCCACTGCTGCTGGAAATACCGTCAGCAGTGGCCACGGCAGTATAACGTTATGAGGACGGGCAGGACTTGCCCAGTAATCGTTCCGAATTTGCCCTAGCCTGCCGGTAAAATAGTCAAACAGGGCTCATGGCCCCAGTTTATCTCCTACCCTCCCTGTATCTGATGGAGGCCTGTGCTTCTTACCTAAGAGGGTCAGATATTTCAGCTGGAAAAAAATGCTGGTGTGCCAGATGAGTCCATGCCCCCACCCTCCGCTTGGAAGTGTCCTGGGATGGAAGTGGAGTGTGTGTCTGACTCGTACCTAAAGCAGCAACAGTACGACCCCCAGGGACAGCAAGAACCCAGAAGGCGTTTGTCCCCGGTGGCTCCTGGCACCTGCTGACTCCCTGTCCACCTCGTCCTGCTCACAGAGCCAGGACGGAACCCGCGAGAAGGGAGTGAGAGCAACTACGAGCTCTTAGCAAGGAGTCAGCCCCGCTGAGAAGTGGATCCCGCGGATCCAGACCCACGTGGAGTGAGTGTCCATGGCAATTCTTGTCCCTGCTCACCCCAGGAAACCCCACAAGCTCAGAGGGTCCGGGGGACATGAGCGGGCATCCCCAAGGCAAATCTTGTTCGAATGAAGATGCCAGAGATTTCAACTAAGGCTGCTTATATATTTATTGGACATGTACCCCATGCCCTCTGGGCAGGGCATATAATTTAAAGCATGTACATTAAGATAGTTTTCATAAAGCCAATGAGCATCCTCTAGCAGGTGCTGTCCGCCAGGATCCAGGCTCGGATGAGAGAGGCCATAGGCAGAGGTGACCCTGTGCCCGCCCCTTGCCCCATCTCATTTCCATTTCCTTCTCGCTTCCCTGCCACCTCACGCAGGTGTGTCGTGCACATGGCTGTCTCCTGATTATCAGGGGCCCCATGTGTGTGGCTACCATCTCGACGGACTGCGGGCCCCTTACCCTGCTCTTTTACATCCTTCCCTCAGGTCAGTTTTCCCGGAGAACAGCTGGGCCGGAAATTCTCACCGATGGTGTCGGAGAAGCAATTTTAAAGGAATTTGAAGGAAAGGAGAAACATTGGTAGGTGGCCAGCATGTTAGTTAACATGGACACCTGGTCTACCCTCCGGAACTTCTCCTGCGTGTGGCATGATTAAGGCACACGGCCACTGGGGGCCCAGGGATGGTGTGTTCGTGGTTACGTGCTCCCCCGCCCTCATAACTTCTCTCGGGAGCCAGTCTCGAAGGTTCTTGAGGAGCAGCAGGTGCTGATCCCAGGCATGGACGGATGCCTTGCTGGCTCTGTGCTCTCCCCGGAGGAGGAGGGGGTGGATATGTCTTCATTTTCTCACTCTTGGGTAATAAGACAGGATGGAAGCCAGCCCCTGGCTCTCCAAATGGACACAGAAAAGAGTTTACAGGATTTGGAAGTTCTACTTGATTGAGATGCTGTGCGCTGCCCCCTAGAGGCTGTTTGAGGAATAACAATAAGAGCCACCAACATCTGGACCCATCCGCCCTCTGTGAGTTAGCACTTCGTATGCATCTCAACATTTATCCCTGACAAGAGCCCTCTGACATGGGTTCTGTTGTTATTCCCACTTCACAGATGTGGAAACTGAGGCACGGAAGCTGCCATGTGCAGGGTGCACGGCCAGGGGAGCTGGGAGCCAGAGCTGTGCCATCCGGCCGCAAAGCCTAGCTCTTTGCAAGGACTCGGGGCCACTTCTCTGCAGCCCCAGGAGGGTTGCCCGGCCCAGGCCTGGCCCTGAGTGTTTGGCATGGAGCGGTAGCTTCATGGTTTTTCTGGAGCCTCCGAGAAGGCACAGCGTGGAGCCCAGCCTGGGGAAGGCAGGACCCGGGAGGCATTGGGACCTGCCGCACCCAACCTCTCTGCTGCCTGGGGCTTCTCTGTGGTCCCATGTGTGCGAAGCATGGCTGATGGAGCGGTTATGAGGTGGCATCTAGGACAGTCGTCCCACGGTGCCTGGACGGCTCTGGCCTTCGGTGATTGGCCGTAAGAACAGGCCAGAGAGGCAGTCTTACCGCATCCCAGCCCTGGCTTTAATACCCAGTGATGCTCTGAGCTGAGAACAGGCTCAGCGGGGGCCCAGACCCCCCTCCTCTAGGTCCCTTGGTGCCACAATAACGAAGCGCGAGACTCAGACCCACCCGCTCCTCGCACACAGCCTCGGAGGCTGGAGGAGCGTTTGAGGAAGATGGAGGATTCAGCCACCAGAATTGATTTGCTTGCTGGGCCACGTCACTTGGCAATTTGTCTTTCTTAGGCCTTTTCAGTTTTTAATTCCTGACGCATCCGTTAAACGCCCACAGCGCACCGAGCGCTGTCCTCTCCTTTAAGTCTCTCGCCAGCTGAGGGCAGACCCTCCCGCCGTCCAGCAGGCTGACCCGCACCCACGAGACCTCCGCGGTGACCCCGGGGGCTCGCCCAGCGACGGCTCCAGCCTCTGCTCATCACCTCCTCCTCGGCTCTGCCTGCAGGCGTGCCCTCCTCCACCCCTGCCATCCCCTTCCACGTGCAGGCACCCCTCCACTTGTGTGGGTCCCCAACCTCGGAGGGAAAGACACTCAAGGGCAGGGACCGGTGACCCAGTTGTGTGCACGGGGGTGGGGCGCTTGTGAGCTGTTCTTGGATTCTGCCGACCGCGGGTAGTGAGACCTGGCCCAGGCGTGAGGGGAGCAGCATGCTTGAGGGGATAGAAGGCTTCTCAAAGGAGATGCAATAGGGGTTACTAAGACAAGTGGGGGGGGGCACCCAGGCAAGACAGCATATCCGTTGTAGTGCTGAGGTTGGAGACAGTTACAGCTGAGGTGGAGGAATGGGAATACGGAGGAGAGGAGACGGCAGGGCTTAAGCTGAGGCCTGGGCCTTATCAGGGGCTGGAACCCCCATTGTACAGATGGAGAAACTGAGCCTCTTTGGGGAGTTGGAGCAAATGCCCACAGTCGCTCAACTTGTCAAGAGCCGGGACCAGAACTTTAACGAACCCAGAAACTCGCCCCAGGCCCTTGGAAACTCCACACCCACCCACAACCACCCTTGGTACCTTGCTGACCGGTCACGAGATAATTTGTGTCTGCGCTTACATGAATGTAAGTAATTAAAGTCTGAAAGCAATATCCGATTTTAAAATCACTTACATTCATGTGCGTGCAGGAACAGGCGTTATCTTGTGACTGGCCAGCCGTGTTCAGACACAGAAACACTAGTTATCTCGTGACCCATCATCAGGGGTTTCATTAAACACAGAAGAGGGGGCGTCCTGCGTGTGGCCGGCACCACACGGGTCACACCTGCATGGCAGTGCCTGTGATGTGACCTTTGCCAGAGGAATGACTGTTCTTTTCTTCTGCAGCGGGTCGGTCCTGTCTGGGATGCTTTCTCGCAACACACGGTTTGAAGAGCATTTGTACTTGGTGTGTTTACCCACATTACTGCTTCGCGTGCTTTCTGGAAACAAGTGCGTGTGCTTTGGGCTTAGAGACCCGGATTTAAATCTCAGAGCCAGCAGGTTGGCTGGCGGTGAACGTGCTGCAGGGCGGGAGGCGCTGGAAACTGGGAAAGGGGTTTGAGATGCAAATTGAGGAAGTGATTATCGCCTTTCTAGCCACCCCTGAGTTGCAGAGTATGAGTCACGTCGTTAATCCGTGTTTTCTTTCAGCGCTGCCACGGTGGTGGAAATAACCATACGTGTTTATACAGTGCCTCTGATGTGCCAAGCACTAGGCTGTCGAGAGATAGGCTATTGCGTCACCTCCTTTAATTCTCACAGTCCCCTCTGCTGCAATGCCATCACCCCCACTTCACAGATGAAGAAACTGAGACCAAAGAGGTGAACTACCCTCTCCGGAAAGTTTCCAGACTGGGTTTTCACCATCCCAGCGGACAGGGAACCCCGGCGTCACTTGCCTGGGCTCCTGTCCTCTCTGGGGAATGAGCAGGCCCTTACGCATGGTCCCCGAAGGTCCTGACCTTCCTGCCCTACAGCCACGCCCAGGCAGGCGTTAGATCTGCCGCTTTGCTGGTCTGACTGCAGCAGCGAAACAGGCCAGAGGCTGAGGGGTGTCCTCCAGCCTGGGTGCCAGGAGGCCCTGGCCCACCCCTTGAGAGCCCCCGTCTGCCGGGAAGGACACGCCCTTTGCCTTTGCACTTGACCTTCCAGAGAAGCAGGCGGTAGGTGCGTTGACCTCGGAAGGGGCCTCGTCTGAAGTGGCCGCCACTAGGAAAACCGAGGCTGCGTGTGTGGCTCGGTGTTCGGGGATCTGAATGGATGCTCCCCACCTCAAGAGGGCGTTTTCTCCACGGACCCCGTCACGGTGCCGGGCCTAATGCAGGTGGATGTTCGCTCCTCACGCTGAAAGCTCTGCAACATCTGCGCCGTCAGGACCATTTTTCTGGCTGAGCTAAACGTTTCGCGGCTTCATGTTCTTCTCCCTCTGGGTTAAGGCGGTATTTAACGGGCCCTGCTGAAGATGGAAGCTTCGTCTCATTTAAAAAGCTCCATCGTAACCCAGCCCGTGTCGCTCAGTGGTTGAGTGGCGACCCCTGAACCAGGAGGTCAGGGTTCGATTCCTGGTCAGGGCACATGCCCCGATTGTAGGCTGGATCCCCAGTTAGGGGGATTGCAGGAGGAGGCCAATCAGTGATTCTCTCTCATCGTTGATGCTTTTCTCTCTCCCTCTCTCTCCTTTCCTCTCTGAAATCAATAAAAACATATTTACAATAAAATAAAACAAAAAGCTCCATCACAGAGCCCCGGGCTGTGTGGGAGACAAGGTCCCGCCTTCCTGCTCTATGCATAGAAGCGTCTGACCTTCAGCTGGACACTGTGTTCTAAGACCTGGGGCGGTGGGGGGAGGGCAGACAGCAGTTCCACGGAAGTCTTTAATCGGGCCGTGGTCAGCAAACACTAGTAAGAGTGACATTTTCCCTGAATCGCTGCAAGGCTTGGGTTTCTCCATCAGGAGTGTTTTAAGAGCAGACCCTGGGGTTTGTGGAAGTGGGACATTAGCTTCCACATGCCAATGCCCACCACTTTTCCTGGAGCTCTGAGCAAATGTGTGTGTGCAGAGATGTTGTGTGTGTGCAAACGTGTGAATATGTGCATATACAGGTATGGGTACATTGAGTGTGTGTGCATGCATGCATGCAAGTGTGTACAAACGTGTGCATGTGGATATATGTGCAAATATTGTGTGTGTGTGCAAACATTGTGTGTGTGTGTGTGTACATACTGGCAGGGGCTTCTTTTTTTTAATATATTTTATTGATTTTTTACAGAGAGGAAGGGAGAGGGATAGAGACTTAGAAACATGGATGAGAGAGAAACATCAATCAGCTGCCTCTTGCATGCCCCCTACTGGGGATGTGCCCACAACCAAGGTACATGCCCTTGACTGGAATCGAACCCGGGACCCTTCAGTCCCCAGGCCGACGCTCTATCCACTGAGCCAAACGGGTCAGGGCTGGCAGGAGCTTCTTAACTTCCCATCCGGTATCCTCTGTCCCCAGAGCAAGTGTGGGGTCGAGGCTGTGGCGAGTTTAAATTAAGGAGCCGATTGCTCCTTCGGGCACCAGAGCGTTCTCTCCGAGTCCCCGTGGCCCGAGCGCATCTCCTTTCACCCGTCATCCCCATCCCTCCCCTCACTCGAGGACATGCCATCAGTGGAACAGACGTCTTTCTCTTTCCAGTCTCTCGTCACATCTCTCTGGGCCTTTCCACTTCCCCCTGCCACCGGCAATCAGGCCCCGATAATCCTGCCCTGGACCCTGGCAGTCACCTCCCTGTCTGCAGCTCCCCTCTCATCCATCCTGGATTCGGCCTCCAGATGAATTCTCTGGCAGCGCCACTCCGAGCGGCTGCTCCCCTCTTCGAAGCCGGGACTCTGGCCTCAGCCAGCGCCCCCCGTGGGCTGGCATTTAGTGTTGGCTCAGCCTTCCCTTTCCGCCTCTCTGCCACCCCTCAGTTCACCCCAGCCCCTCCCCGGGGCTCCTGATCAGCACATTGCACCCAGAGGAGGGCGGGGGACTGAGCGGAGAGCTCGCTCAGGCACAAAGCAGGCTGCATCCGCCACAGGCCTGTCTCGCTTGGTTCAAGTCATGGCACAAGTCATAGCTTCCTGCCCACTTTCCCCAAACAGGAGACTCTGCCCCGGGGAAGAAATGGTCGCTGTGGTTCCTCCAGGTGTCGGCACTCTCTGTCCTCGGTGTCTTTACTCTCACCCACCCTCCCCCTGGCATGCCATGCCAGGGCGGGAGAGGCAGCCTCCAAGATCCCCGGGCCAGATGCCAGTCTTCTCTCTCACCTGTCTGTGGTGTGTCTGGTACCTTCCTTGAGCATGCTCACTTGTAGCATCATCGTCGCATAGCCATCGCTCCTCCATTACGTGGAGATAGAACCGTTGAACCCAGGGTGATCTCATCCATCTCTTTAATCCTTCCTTCCTTCACTCATTCATTCACTCAACAAACATTTACCCCAAGCACAAACACCTTCCAGTAGGCGATGCTAGGGATGTGGCCATGAGTAAGAAAGACACCTCTCTGCTCTCATGGATCAGACATTCTACAGGGAAGCAGGGAGCATTTGAAAAACAAACAGAGATAAGGACTTTGTGAGGAGTTGGAAGAGAGCCACAAAGGAGACCCCTTTACACCCATCGGGGGGGCCATGGAGCCCAGGAGGGAATGTCAGCTGAGACAAAGCTGAGTGGGAATGCGCTAGAGGAGGATGGGGGGTGCGGATCAATATGCATGAGACCTTGACGGGGGTGGGCGGCGGGGGGATGGGTACACTGTTTTACCCACTACAGTGGCCCTCACGCAGCACCTGTGAGATCGGTTCCGTGGCCACCAGGAGACAGGGAGGCGGGAGCGGCGCGCCGTGCAGGCGGAGGCGGGGCCTGCTGTGGTGACACTGGGAGTCTTGGCATGCGACCCCTCTGGTTAGCCGTGGAGAGCTGGCGCACGAGCCTCCTACAAGGGGAGGTGCTGTGTGCGGGTGCAAGTTTCAGTGGAGAAGTAAGAATAGCACCTCCCAAAACCGGTTTGGCTCAGTGGATAGAGCTTCGGCCTGTGGACTGAAGGGTCCCGTGTTCGGTTCCAGTTCGGGGGCATGTGCCTTGGTTGCGGGCACATCTCCAGAGTGGGGCGTGCAGGAGGCAGCTGATGGATGTCTCTCTCTCATCGATGTTTCTAGCTCTCTATCCCTCTCCCTTCCTCTCTGTAAAAAATCAATAAAATATATTAAAAAATAAAAAAAGAATAGGACCCACTCTGTGTCAGTACCTACTCCGTGTCAGCTCCCACGCGGCCGAGGCCCCAGGCCCTTCGCTGCCTGAATGAAGCCACCACAGCCTGTGTGGCCCCAACAGCAGAACATTATTCTCTCCCGGATCTGGAGGCCAGGAACCCCAGCTCTAGGTGTCAGCGGGGCCATGCTCCTGCCAAAGGCTGAGGGGGGTGGGGGGAGCCTTCTTCTCTCTTCTGGCTCCTGGTGGCTCCTGGTGTTCCTTGCTGTGGCAGCATCGCTCTGTCTTCCCCTGGCCTCCTTCCCTGGGCCTCACTGTCATCTGCCTCACATAGGGACCCTCTCATTGGATGCAGGGCCCATCCTAATCCCCATGATCTCCTCTCTAGCCGGGCCTCAAGGATATCTGCAGAGATCCTTCTTCCCAATGAGGTTCTGGTTGGACACGAAGTTGCAGGGGAGGGGTGGGCGGATACACGGATACACTATTTTACCCACTGCAGAGGCCCTCACAGCATCCCTGGGGGATCCGAGGGCCACTTTGACCTTGGCCCAGTGAGGGCCCCACTCTGCCTTTGACCCCAGAGAGGATGCCCTTCCTCTGCACACACGCCCCTCCTCTAGCAGGCACACCTGCCCGCTGGCCCCTCGCCTCCTGCTCTCTGCCCGCTGCTTGGTTCAGGGAGACACCAACAATCTGGCCTCCAGCCGCTCAGGTCAGAGGTCGGGGCCGCAGCCATGGAGACAGGGAGCCCCTCGGCCACGCCTGGGCCCCGCTACCTGTGGCAATTCGGGGGACAGTGCTGAAGGCACTTACCGCTGGCCACGGCGCTCGAGTGGGGCACAAAGGAGCAGATCCCAGGGCGTTGGCATCGTGTCCACCGCATTTTCGATGTTTTCTGTTCTCTCCTTGCCACTCGCCTCGCCACTCCTAACAGCTGAGTCGGTCTCTTTGTGGAGAAATTTTGCTCATTCCCCTTCCGTGCCTTTGCCCCTGGTCTGGCTGCCACCAGATTCGCCTTCAGCTTGTGGTGGGCAGAGCGCCCGCTCCGCTCCCCTGGGGATTCGGCATGGCCCCTCGCCCTCTGCTTTTCAGTGACAGGGACCGACGTGCCAGCATCCCTGGGGGAGTTCTCCTTTGTGTGTTTCAGGGGATCACAATATCCCTTTGTAACACAAAGAGGAGAATTGCTGGCAATTTTCGCAAATGTGGGCTCTGGCAAGACTAATTTCCCCTGAATGATACGTGATTCTCCCTTTCAATCCTAACGCTGTCTGCGTGCGGTGCTGCCGCTTAGCTGGCATGAAACACTGGCTCTCTGATGCCCTCGGTTTCCACGCTGAGGGAGGTTAGTGCAAACCGGAAGTGCAGGAGGACCTTGGCCTCAGCGGGGTGCCTGGGCCTGCAGGCTGCAGGGGCACTGGCAGAGGCCCCAGATGAGGGGGTTAACTTAACTCCTAAATCGCCAAGCCTCCGCCCTTTCCTTTCTGCCTTTACCTTAGGAAGGCCTGGCAGAACCAGGCATGGCCAGGTGTGCCTGGAGGAGGGCGTGTGGTCACCAGGGCTCAGAGGAGAAGGCAAAGAGGCTAGACGTAGGATGTCTGTGTCTTTAAGAGTGCAGCCTTGGTGTCCAGGAGCAGTGACCTGGCACAATGGGCACCATCTACTCCTAGTCACCATTGCGATTCACCCACGCTCAGCTTTGCACGTCATATGCTATTATGTGTCTGGCCACTTGCTGGCCCCGGGTTATGTCCAGCATACAACCTAGTAGGTGAGAAATAAATCTTGGTTGAATTAATGAAATAATTCTCTTCCTCCTCCTCCTCCTTCCTCTTCTTTTTGGTCAAATTAATGAAATAATTCTCCTTCTTTCTCCTCCTCCTCCTCCTTCTCCTCCTCCTCCTCCTTCTCCTCCTCCTCCTCCTCCTCCTCTTCCTCCTCTTCTTGGTTGAATTAATGAAATGATTTTCATTCTTGATATTATTATTATTATTAATTTAAAGATCCATTACCTTAGTAAATATTATGTTGAGTGCCTAGCACGGGGCAGGTGTCTGTGCTAGCTGTTGGGGATGTGGCAGAGAATACACCAGGCAAAAGGCCGTGCCCTCCTGGGGCTGAGATGCCAGAGGGAGAATTTCAGCAGTAAAGTGCATAAGTAGGTCACCTCCAGGGGTGTGTTCAGAGGTGACAAGCCCTACGCAGAACAGGCCCAGAAGGAAGATGGGGGCGGGGTCCAGTTTTAAAAAGACTTGTCAGGGTGGGCCTCTCTGAGAAGGGGACCCATGAGCAAAGATGAGAAAGAGGGGAGAGAGCCACGCAGGTGCAGGGAAAGGCATTCCTTTCGGAGGAACGGCCAGTGCAAAGGCCCTGGGGCATGTTGGAGAAGCAACCAGGCAGTCAGAGGGGCCGGAGTGGACGAGAGGAAGAGCAAGAGAATCAGAGGGCCAGCCGTCACCCCTCCCACCACGGGCAGATGAGGCAGCTGAGGCTCAGGGAGCTGAAGGGGCATGTCTTGAGCCACCCAGACACCAAGTGGTGGGCAGAGTCCCGGGTTTGGGCTCCGTTTCTATGCCATCCCTCAGCAGGACACGAGGGTTCATGGGAAGACTTTTTGTGACCTGGCACCCTCAGCGCCTACCGGATGCCGCTGTAACTTGGAGACAAGAAAGAGGGCACTTCCCTCTCGCTCCCATGAGCCTCCTCGGCCCTGGGACAGGTCTCGGTGGCCGCCGCACTGTTTCCATCTGAGCCGTCCTCCACAGCCCCGAATACGTCTTTCTTCCTGGACCAATGTCACGGTGACTCCGATTCCTTCCCATATATTATTCTCTCCCGCGCTCCAAAACATTCTCATCTTCCTTCTGAAACCACCCTCATCATCTCTGAAACCACCCTCATCATCGGGGCCGGGAATAAATTTAATTCCGGGCTTCTGCCCGCACAGCCAGTAAATTACTTTTTGCTCATTCGCTCTGACAAAACCATCTTCCTTGGCTGACCTTTTCCGCTTTGCGTGCCGGCAACATTTTTCTTTGCTTAACTTCCCATCCCATCTCCCTCTCCACTTTCCCTCTTCGCTCTTCTTATCATTCTCACAGCCCGTCCTTCAGCCGGCGGGGGGAATCTGTCCTGTTTCCTCTGGCTGCCTCGTCTTCATTGCTCAAGGTGTTTGGATTTTTGCTTTCTACAGGCGATGCACCAGCCTCTTCACCATCGAGTGACCTTCCCCATTCTGGGTGACCGTTGACGTGATTCGGATTACCTGCTGGGGAGGGGGCCCGCTACCTGGGCATGTGCCCTGACCCACATTCAAACTCTGACCTCCTGGTTCATGGATCGATGCTCAACCTCGGAGCCACACCCAACCAGGCGAGGCAGGCGCTCCTGAGGACATGGAACCGTCTAGTTTTCCGAGGAAACCTTGACACCAGGCCTGTGGTGGGAAGCCCAGAGCTTCATGCAGCTGTGACTTGGCCAAAGGACATGGGCCACAGCCTTGTCCATCCCCGGGGTCGGGTTGTGGTTGGGAATCCACCTCAACGATGGCATTTCTCCTCTGACAGTGAGAACGCACATCAGTGCAGCCTTTCTGAAAGGCCCTTGCTGATGTCCGCTCAGGGAATATTATATGGAGTGCCTAGCACGGGGCAGGTGTCTGTGCTAGCTGTTGGGGATGTGGCGGAGAATATACCAGGCAAAAGGCCGTGCCCTTGTGGGGCTTAGATGCCAGGGGGATTAAATTTCTTAAATTCCTGGGATTTAAGAGCCACGAAGCAGGATCTGCAGAGGTCTGAGAGGAGACTGCCCGGCCACAGTGATGATAAGACCACATTGAAATCCTAATTGTCCATCAGCCCATCAGCAGGTTGTCCTGGATAGATAAGTAGTAAAATATAAACTCTGGAACAGGGTGAGGCTGTGGAAAATGGCGAGGGTTTAGATTTACATGGGCACACAGAGGTGACAGACGTCACTTTAAAATAAGCAAGGGGAGGACCCGTTTTTATAAAAATAAAATTGCATACTTGGGGAAGGGCGAGCATGCTGTTGTTATGAAAAGAAACTATGTGACCCAGCTGGATGGCTCAGTGGATGAGTATCGACCTATGAACCAGGAGGTCACGTTTCGATTCCAGGTCAGGGCACATGCCCGGGGTGCTGGCTGGATTCCCCAGTAGGGGGCGTGCAGGAGGCAGCCGGTTAATGATTCTCTGTCATCATTGATGTTTCTCTCACTCCCTCTCCCTCTCTTCCTCTCTGAAACCTACAAAAAACATATTTAAAAAGAGGCGCCTCGCCATTGCGTTGAGTGGTAATTCTAGTGTAGCTAACTCACAGGAAGGTACCGTACTTTCCAGTATATAAGATGACTTTTTAACCTAGGAAAATCTTCTCAAAATTCAGGGGTCATCTTATAGGGCGAGTACATCCCAAACTCTGTATTTTAACTGGAAAAATTGGGGGTCATCTTATACATCCAGTCGTCTTATACGCCGGAAAATACAGTAACTTTAAAGCCCTGAGGAGGGGCATCGTCATGGTCCCGGTTTGTCTGGATGGACGGGGAGCAATGCTCGTTCATGGGGGCCTTGCTTTGTGTTAGATAGGCATGGGAAAGTGTTACCTCACCTTCAAAAATCACACACCCAGACATTCGTACCTTTGTGGAAAAACAATGGCAGGACATGCCCGGCCACTCTGCAGGTGGCGCTGAGGATGGGCGGCTTGAGCAGGGCAGGGCAGGCGGTAAGTTCACAGCCTCCACTTCTGGATTGCTGAAACCTTTTACGATTAAACACAAAATACCTAGAGGGACAAATTATTTCTCTTTGCCTTGGATTTTGTGTCTCTGTCTCTTTAACTTGGACTGAGGAGAGCATGCAGGGAAGACAGCCTCGGGAGTGAACGCCCGGGTCCCATCACCCAGTCCCTACTGCTGTCACCCCTTGGCCAGTCCTGCCCCATCCAAATCCGGGTCCCTGCTCCCCGCCCCCCGCCCTGCTCCCGGGTGAGAGGGAAGCAAATCCCAAGGGTCATTGAAACATCGCCATCTCCGCCTCCTGACCCCGTTCATCTGACCCCGCTGTGGGCTGCATCCCCGAGGCTGAGCTCTGTCAACGAGGTCCTGACCTCCGGCCCCCACTGCCCGCTGTTCGTCCCCAGAGTGACCTTCTTACCCGCTTCTCTGAAATGTGCCTTAAAATGCATCCGTCAGCAGAAACCGGTTTGGTTCAGTGGATAGAGCGTCGGCCTGCGGACTGAAAGGTCCCAGGTTCGATTCCAGTCAAGGGCATGTACCTTGGTTGCGGGCACATCCCCAGCAGGGGGCGTGCAGGAGTCGGCTGATCAATGTCTCTATCTCATCGATGTTTCTAACTCTCTATCCCTCTCCCTTCCTCTCTGTAAAAAAGCAATAAAATGCATTTTTTTTAAATGCATCCGTCAGAGCCTTCTGACTGTGACAGCAAGTCACACAGGGGT
Organism: Lasiurus cinereus; assembly: GCA_011751065.1. NCBI lineage: Eukaryota > Metazoa > Chordata > Mammalia > Chiroptera > Vespertilionidae > Lasiurus > Lasiurus cinereus. The sequence goes on from JAAGEH010000378.1 coordinate 867,495, forward strand.
TTCCTATGTGCCCCTGTACCAGTGTCCTCCGTGGGCAGCGGGTGGCGTGGCCCAGTGAGCCGGCTCGATTTAAGGCCAGTGAGGTGCCCACGTGGTACCATGTGCCTGTGTGCTGTGTCAGGGGCAGAGTCAGAAGGACAGAAACATCCCCACCCTCCTGCAGAAGCAGCCCTCGATCTGCCCGTCCCTCTCAGCTCCCACCCTCACTCCCCTGCAGCCTTCTCTGCTTTTCCCACGGTGGCCCGTGTACCCCCAAGGTGAACATCACAGGTGGGTGTGGGGTGGTGTTGACCAAACGTGGCACCAGTTTCTGAAGGGCAATGTCCCTGTAGTGGTGCTGTGACGGATCAGTCTATTCATTCAGCCAGTCCCGCCACTGCTGTTAATGAGCATCTCCTGTCTGCCAGGCACTGTTCTAGGCACTGGGAATCCAGGCATGAGGGGAGCAGACGGGACCCCTGCCCTAGGGAAGTTTCTAGGCACCCCTGAGCATGGAAAGATGTTTGCCAACACCCGCCAGATCGGGTGCAAATCCTCACACTTCCGTCTTTGCAATTTTCCGTGCTCATTGATTTCTTTCAAGGGAGCGTGGTTCATTTTTAACACCCCATCCCAATTTCATTTTTACCAGGAAAGGGTGTTGTTGTTGTTGTTTTTCTTAACACAAAAACTCCAAAGAAAGAAAGCACACGGCACAAGAAGTTAACAGTGATTAATTCTGGGTGGTGAGGATATGCACAGTTATTTTCTTATTTATTTTTTATGTGCTTTTAAAATCCCCCAGCCAATTTTTTAATTGAAAAAACAAACCAACAATAAAACAGGCTGGCCAGGGAACGGAACCTGTGAACCCCGAAGTCACGGTTTGATTCCTGGTCAGGGCATGTGCCCAGGTTCAGGGGTCCATCCCCAGTAGGGGGTGTGCAGGAGGCAGCTGATGAATGATTCTCTTTCATCATTGATGTTTCTCTCTCTCTCTCCCTCTCTCTCTCTCTCTTCCTCTCCCTCTCCCTCTCCCTCTCCCTCTCCCTCTCCCTCTCCCTTTTCTTCTCCCTCTCCATTGCTCTCTGAAATCAATAAAAGTATATTTTTTTAAAATGGGAGAGCCGAGACCGGTTTGGCTCAGTGGATAGAGCGTCGGCTTGCGGACTGGAAGGTCCCAGGTTCCATTCCGGTCGGGGGCATGTACCTTGCTTGCGGGCACATCTCCACAGTGGGGTGTGCAGGAGGCGGCTGATCGATGTCTCTCTCTCATCGATGTTTCTGACTTTCTATCTCTCTCCCTTCCTCTCTGTAAAAAAATCAATAAAATATATTAAAAAAAAAAACGGGAGAAAGTGAATTTTTTGGAATTGGCAATGAATCAGCCACAAAGCAAGGGGTGGAGAAGATATGTTTTTCTTCTTCTGCCTCCACAGTGACCAGCGTCACTGCCTCACCCCAGGGCACAGGTGTGCTGTGGGGGCCTGTGACCGGGGTCCCCGCCTCGGTGGGCTCTCTCTGAACCACCTGCTTGTGGCCCTAACTCCACAGATGCAAACAATAATGGCCAACCTAAGGAGATGCCACAGAATGGCTCACATGCCTCCGGGTTCCCAAATGAGTCATATTATGGGGCTGCTCACAATTCATCTAGAAAATGAAGCGCATTGGTTCCTTCTTCCCCGTTTTGTGCCCAGATGACATTTCCACTAATTTATCGCTCGGGCCGTTATTTTCTACTTGCTGTTCCCATTTGTCTCCAGCACCGAAGCATTCCATGAAAAACGAATCCGTTTCCCTGCCAGGTCCCTTGAATCCCTCTCCCTGTCCCCTCCCTGCATGGCCCGTCCGCTTCCGTGGTCTGGGGGGGGGGGTCCCCCTTCTGTTCCCAATTCTTCCATGCTCTGCCTACCTTTTCAGTTTCTCCACAATCTCCCCTCGTCCTTCCTCACTTTGCTTCATCCATTTCCACTTCCCCTGTCAAGTTGGGGAGAAATCAATGCTGTTGCCTCAAACCCCCCAGCAGCCCAAGTGTTAATTGGGCGTCAGGAGAGGACCAAGAAGCCGGAGGACATGGAAAAATGGATTCAAAAAAGTATTTATTGAGTCCCTGCAAGTACAAGGCACATAGGCGTTGGTTGCAAAAAAAAAAAAAAATACTGTTTAACTGTAAATGCAGCGCAGTTTGGCCGGTATTGGTTACCCAGCTGCAGATAACGACTCCACACTCCCTCCCTTCCTCGCTGGGCACGTGCTGTGTGCCAGATGCTCTCATTCCCAGGCTATTCACCAATCGGGAACATTCTTCTGCCTCCTCACCCGCCCCTGAACTTCATGGTGTGTCCACGTGGGCATCACTTCATCGGGACCCGCTGCCCCAGGCCCCGGGGCACTTCGTGTTTCTCCTTTGTGGCACTGACCTCAACCGAGAACTGTCACTTAACTTGTGTCATTCTTCAGTGTTTTCCCTGTAAGCTGCAAGCGGGCAGGGGAGTCTTTTCTGCTTGTCCTGCTGTGTCTCAGTGCTACCAGCTGTGTTATACTGTCCCCATTTTGCAGATGCGGAGACCGCGGCTCAGAGATTTCAATGACTCCCACTAATCACCACGAGGGGGTCAGGAGGCAGGTCCCACCTTTTCATGGTTGTTTGGCATATCCCTGAGCTTGGGACTTTTCTTCTTTTATTTTAAATTGATTTATTTTTTTCAAGAGAGAGAGAAGCAGTGATTCGTTGTTCCACTTATTTATGCATTCATTGGCTGCTGCTTGTATGTGCCCTGACCAGGAATCAAACCCACCACCTTGACGTAAGGACGATGCTCTAACCACTGCTGAGCTCCCGGTCAGGGCCTGCCACTGCACTTTCCAAGCTGTGAGTGGCCTCCTGGGGGGGCTGGTGAAAATGCAGACCCTGACTCAGCAGGTCTGGCACAGCCCCAAAGCTGCATTTCTCACGGTTTCTGGCCACTGTGCTGTTTCTGGTCCTGGGCCGCTGAGAGGCGAGGCCCTGGGGACTGCTCGCCGAGCGAGGGCCGGGGCAGATCCAGAGCCGATGAACAGATCCGCACGGGGTGTCTGTGAGGCCCGGGACACCGTCCTGCTCCAGACCTCCCCGTGTCTGTGTTTGTGGTGATAGTCTGAACAGGCAGGCAGGCGGGGCAGGGACAGGGGCACATACTGAATGCCAGTGTCACCACACCTGCCACCCGCTGGGTGAAGGATGCTTCCGATGGCCAGTGCCCTGGGTGAGGCCCCCTTGGAAAGGTCCGTGAGCAGCCCTGGTGGAGGCAGCTGGACCTCCCGAGGAAGCAGCTCCCAGCTGGGCAGGGCCAGCTGGCGCTTGGGAGAGGTGCACCCTGCCACGCCACCCGGGGCACCTGAGCACGTATGGGGTCTGTGCGGGCTGTGTCAGAACGGCTGGATGGCTGCTGGATAGGAGACTGGTTCCTGGGAAGATCTAGATGGGCTCCACCCCCTCTCCTACTCTCTGTCCTCCTCCCAGGGTGGGGGCAGGGGACCTGGGTACACAGTGATCCCTACTCCAGAATCCTTTTTTAAAAATATATATTTTATTGATTTCAGAGGGGAAGGGAAAGGGAGAAAGAGATAGAAGCATCAATGATGAGATAGAATCATCGATTGCCCGCCTCCTGTATGCCCCCCACTGGAGATGGACCCCACAACCTAGGCATGTGCCCCAACCGACTGGGAATCAGACTTCAACTTCCTGGTTCATAGGTCCACGCTCAACCACTGAGTCACCATGTGCCAGAAACCAATAATTACCTCTTTAACAGAAAGTGGAGGAGGAACCTGGAAAGCTGGTCAAACCTTGAAGCTCTGAAAAGGTCAAAGCCAGCCACTCCCTATCTCATTGAGACAATGAACTTCCCCATCAAATAATTATGTAAAACCTTACTGCTAAGATAATCTACCTGTTACTGGAATTGCCTGCTTCTGGGCAAAGGGTGTCTCCCAAAATCCTGAATAAAAGGGATGGCAAGGCCAAAGGAAGGTGGCAGTCTTTCCACTGCACTGGTTCTCAACCTTCCTAATGCCGCAACCCTTTAATACAGTTCTTTATGTTGTGGTGATGCCCAACCATAAAATTATTTTTGTCGCTACTTCATAACTGTAATTTGCTACTGTTATGAATCTTAATGTAAATATCTGTGTTTTCCGATGGTCTTAGGAGACCCTGCTAGCTGTTCGTGACCCACAGGTTGAGAACCGCTGCACTAGAGGAAGACTCCCTCCTGGCCCCCCAGTGTCGCCAAATTAATGCTTTTCTAGTCTCTCTTTTCGTTTGCGTACGGCCTCCTCCAGAACCCGAACCCTGAACTGGGAACCCTGAACCACGAGGGACGTGGAAAGAGGTTTCCACAACCATGGGCAGGCCATACCTTGGGATTCTGAACCATGACTTAGCTCAGAATAAATCCTCGTTGGAAAAGTGTGTGGGGGATGGGAGAGGCAGGAAGCAGCTGTGAGCCTGCCAAGATGACAGTGCCCCCTGCGAACAGCAGCAGAACAGTGCACCCTCAGGTAGCGGCCATGCCTTTGGCCAGACCCCGCAGGAACTATCGCCCTAGTAACAGACCAGCAGCAGCGGCCTCACCTGGGAGCTGATGGCAAAGGCAGAGCTCGGGCCCGCCCAGACCTGCTGAACCACAAACCTGCCCTCCAGGGACCTGGATTCCGCTCAGGTTTGAGGACCTCAGACCTAGGTGGACCTGTTGAATCGCAACAGCAGGCCTGCGAGGTGCCGATTGCTGAAGCTTTTGGTCCAGAGTCAGCCCGCTGCTGAGCGGCGGCAGGCAAATTCAGACCCGGGTGCCTGGCCCAGAGGCTGTGCGCCCAGCCACTGTCTGCACAGGGACAAGTGTTTCTCCTGCAAACCCAGTGCCCGGTAACCATCAAACACCGCGAGGGCAGCACACAGCGACCTAGTGTTTCTCTCCTCTGATGTCTCGTTTGATACTTTTTTTAAAAAAATGTACAAAATATTGGATACTCCCCTCCCCAAAAGAAATGTTTTCTTTCTTTGAGGCGGTGCATGTGCAAGGGAAACGAAATAGGCCTTGAACTCGAACCCAGGGCTTCCCAAGTCAGTGTGTTCCCCATGCTCCAGGCCCCTCCTGCTGAATTCTTTGGACGCAGTAATTCTGAACTAAGTCCATGGAAGCCGATAGGCTCAGCTCCGGGATTCTCGGGAGTTGGGGGGAGTTTGCTAAGATGCAGATTCCTGGGATCCGCTCCGAGAGGTGCTGAGAGCATCGAGGGTCCCAGGAACCTGCACTTTAGTAAGTTGCTCGCAGGTTATTTTAACGCAGCCAGGTCCGAGACGCTTCTAGACGCTTAACTTCCTGTGTGTGAAGCCTCATCCGTGTGTGAAGCCTTCCTGTGTGTGAAGCCTCATCCCGTGTGTGAATCCTCATCCCGTGTGTGAATCCCCATCCCGTGTGTGAAGCCCCATCCCATGTGTGAAGCCCCATCCCGTGTGTGAATCCCCATCCCGTGTGTGAATCCTCATCTCGTGTGTGAATCCTCTTCCCGTGTGTGAAGCCCCATCCCGTGTGTGAATCCCCATCCCGTGTGTGAAGCCCCATCCCGTGTGTGAAGCCCCATCCCGTGTGTGAATCCCCATCCCGTGTGTGAATCCCCACCCGTGTGTGAATCCTCATCCCGTGTGTGAAGCCCCATCCCGTGCATGAAACCTCCCTGTGTGTGTGTGAAGCCCCGCCCCATGGAGTGACACTTATTAGCAGAGATCTGGAACCCACACACAAGCATGACAGCCTGGCACGACGCTCCGGGCCACAGAGTCGAGGCTCAGAGAGTCACTGTCCGGCTTCCTGCCACTGGCACTCACAAACCTTCTGACTCTGCACAAACCCCTGTGCCCCTCGAAACCTCAGTGTTCTCATCGGTTAGATGGGTGTGGCGAGAGTCCTTCTCTCTGTGGGCCTTGGAGAGGATGAAGCACCAGCGCATTAACAATAGAGTGTTTTAGTGGCTTCCGAAGGCCCCCTGTTCCGGCAACTGCAGGTAAAGATCGGGAAGTCCATTTCTGACGTGCCTTCCAGGTGACAGATGGAGAATCTCCCCCAACATGAACCCCGACACTTCCCATAGAGCTTCCTGCCCATTGTCTGCTCAGCGCTCCGGCCCAGGGCACGGTGGGGAAGGGGCATTGTCCCTGCAGGCTCTCCAGGCCCCTGGACAAGTGTGGGGCCTACAAAGGCCACACAGGGGTCAGCAGAGAGGTGAGGGAAACCAGGCTTTCTTTGTCCCCATGGTGATCCAGACAGGCTGAGGGTCTCCCTCATCTGGCTCTTTCTAGAACAACCTGTGGGTTGAGACCCCTTTGGGGGTTGTACGTCCCTTTCACAGGGGTCGCCTAAGACTATTGGAAAACACCTATTTCCCATGGTCTTAGGAATCAACACACCGCTCCTCGGTGTAGCAAAGTGTAGCAATGTAGTTTATTCTTGTCATATGAAGACTGTTACCCATGCTACACCACGATTCAAGACAAAATGTCATTTATTTGTAATTAGAAATAAATATTTCACCATATATAATTACATATTGTTTTTGTGATTAGTCACTATGCTTTAATTATGTTCAATTTGTAACAATGAAAATACATCCTGCATATCAGATATTTACATTACAGTTCATAACAGTAGCAAAATTACAGTTATGAAGTAGTAACGGAAATAATTTTATGGTTGGGGGTCACCACCACATGAGGAGCTGTCTTAAAGGGTCCCAGCATTAGGAAGGTTGAGAACCACTGTTCTAGAAAGACATTGCTGACCCCTCTCCTCAATGACCACTTTATCACGATGGCTTGCATTCATTCATTGGAGTATTGAGGTATGACTACGTATCTTTCCCATCTTTTAACTCCTTTAACCCTCTACCACCCTGGTACGTGTACTCATTGTACCCACTTTACCAAGGGGGCCACCGGCAGAGGGAGGTTCCTGTGATCTGCCTTAGACCCCGTGGCCAGGAGAGGGCAGAGCTAGGCTCAACCCAGACAGACAGAAGCCAAAGCTCACGCTCCCGGGAATGTACTAGCTCTCAGGACCAGCCTGCGAAACTTGATCCCGCCCGGCCTGTATGGCTCAGTGGTTGAGCATGGACCCATGAACCAAGAGGTCAGCAGTTTGATTCCTGCTCAGGGCACAGGCCCAGGTTGTGGGCTTGATCCCCAGCAGGGAGCATGCAGGAGCTAGACCATCTGATCTGTCGATGTTTTTCATTGATGTTTCTATCTCTTCCTCTTTCTCTAAAATCAGTAAAAAAAAAAAAAAAAAATTTGCGTATATGTGCCAAAACCGGTGTGGCTCAGTGGATAGGCCTGCGGACTGAAAGGTCCTGGGTTCGATTCTGGTCAAGGGCATGTACCTTGGTTGTGGGCCTATCCCCAATAGGAGGTGTGTAGGAGGCAGCTGATCAATGTTTCTCTCTCATCGATGTTTCTGACTCTCTCTCCCTCTCCCTTCTTCTCTGTGAAAAATCCATAAAATATATTTTTTAAAAAACACACGTGTGTGTGTGTGTGTAAAAAACAGCTTTATCCTCATAGAGAGCATCTGGCAGGTGGGTCCTTAATCTTTTCCAGGCTGATGCCCAGAGGGGCTGGTGCCTTCTCACCCCTCCTGATTTGCATATAAGTGGCAGCGCTGGGGCTGGGACCCTGGGGTCTGTAACCTCATCTTCACTCCACTCCTATTTTCCAGTCCTTTCCACCTGTGCACGGACTCTCTGCTGCCCACTTGGGCACCACGGGAAACCCGGATGCTCAGGCCTGGTGGATTCCAAGGTTCCCCGAAATGGCAGCCTCATTCATCCGGGAGGAAGGCCCTGCCCACTGTTCTGTTCTCTTTCCTTCGTGATGCATTGTTGCATAGGGGACTTATTTCTTACCAATGTCATTTCCAGCCCCTTTGATGGAATGGGCCCCTGGAGACGGCGTCGTTAGCATTGATAAACACTTTACAGTGCCATCATGAGCAAATGGAAATGCCTAATGAAGAGAAAAGAAGCACTGCGAGTAATTAAAGAGGCTAGTGGGCTTATTATTGTTATTTTTAAGCAATTATGACTAAAAGCCCTAATTAAGCAGCACCCATTTTCCCATCCATTTTGAACTCCGTTATTTAAAAAAAACACACACACAAAAAAACATGGTTATCAACAGGTCACAGTCAAGGTACACCAGCCAGTTTGGGGGAGCAGGGAGTGGAGGGTCCAGTCCTGAGTCATGGGACTCCTCTGTGGTCCTTAAAGTGTCTCTCTGAGGCCTGCCTCGACTCTTCTTTCCCCTCCCCTCCTCTCTCTTCCTCTCCCACTCCCCCTTCCCTTCCTTGGAGGTTTGGGTCTTCCTACCTATCTTTGATCCCTTGTCATAAAGACCATTTACAAAATAGCTGCCTGAGGTGCACAAACAACAGAAGCAGAGACAAGGGCCAGAGAAGCTGAAAAACTCCCAGAGCCGAGACGGGTTTGGCTCAGTGGATAGAGCGTCGGCTTGCGGACTGAAAGGTCCCAGGTTGGATTCCGGTTGGGGGTATGTACCTTGCTTGCGGGCACATGTCCACTGTGGGGCGTGCAGGAGGCGGCTGATCCATGTCTCTCTCTCATCGATGTTTCTGACTTTCTATCTCTCTCCCTTCCTCTCTGTAAAAAATCAATAAAATATATTTAAAAAGAAAAAAACCTCCCAGATACACAGCTAGTGAGTAGCAGAGTCTGGACTTGAACCTGTGTCCTTGGACGGTGCTGGGTGGTGGCGCTGGATTGTTGGGGATGGGGACTCACACTTGGCCTGAGTGTGAGTCCCAGCTCTTCCTGGTGACCATGGGCCAGGGCCTTGGCCTTGCTGAGTGTCAGTTTCCTCATCTGTCAAAGGGGATGATGGTAATGGGTGCTTACAGGGGTGGTGTGTACTCACGAAGTGCTCTGAGGCCGTGATGCCCGAACTATCCCCAAGGCCCCCCGGGTGCCAGCAGTGGAGTCCCTGAGGTGCCATGGGCGACTTTTAATTTTCAAAGAAAACATAGCAACACCCGTGAAGACACTCAGGGATCCACGAACTCCAGGTCATTCCTTGTTTCAACATGAGATTCTGCTTCATTCCTTTTTTAAAAATATATATATCTTATTGATTTTTTACAGAGAGGAAGGGAGAGAGATAGTTAGAAACAACGATGAGAGAGAAACATCGATCAGCTGCCTCCTGCACACCCCAAACTGGGGATGTGCCCGCAACCAAGGTACATGCCCTCGACCAGAATCGAACCTGGGACCCTTCAGTCTGCAGGCCGACGCTCTATCCACTGAGCCAAACCTGTTTCAGCTGCTTCATTCCTTTGGAGGACATCATTTCTTTGTGGAGCAGGGGCTGGGCAGTTCCTTTGATCAGAAGCAAATTGTAACAAAATCAGTGCAGAACAGGAAATGAGGTTGGAGAGTCCAATCTGAGTTCAAGGTGGAGGTTGCAGGGGTAGAGGGGAGGAGTACAGCGCCCAACAGGCACACACAGTCCGTGGGTACATATTGTGATTATTTCGGAGCCAGATAAACTGGTGTTTTCTTTCAGTGTAAGGGTAGTCTTTTCTTTCAACTGCCTATTACGTTGTTAGAACATAAATGCTTATTAAGTCTCTGGCCTTAACTACTTCGTAAACAAAGCCTTGAGGGATTTCTTTTGGCCTGTGGGTACCCTGAAAACATCGCTGAGACTCTGAGAGGGCCTTGAACTGAGAAAATTGGGCAACTTTTACCCTGAGGCACAGCCGGTGGCTTCCCAGCGTCCTTTGCAAACTAGCTTTCCCTGGAGATGAGTCTGAATGTGCAGAGACACGGAAGCACCTGTTTTCCTGGCCCAGCTCGCTGAGCAGCCCGAAGGGATGCCGCGTGACATCTGGGAGTAGGGGAGCTCTCTCTTCCAAAGGGGAGCGCTCCCCAACAGCACCAGGGTGGGGCAGCCTGGAGAAACCCCCTTCCGAGAGGAAGAGGGGCTGGGTGCTCACCTCCCACCCTTCCGGTTTCTCGGGGCCCCTTGCCGCACAGCTGTGGGCCCTGCTCTCAGCTCCCAGACTTTCCGACAAAGGACTTTGCACCCCTGCACCGGACGGGGGTAACGAAGCAGCTGGAGTGATGGCGGAATGGCTCGCGCGTGGTCCTCAGCCTGTGTTTGTAGTGGAGAGGCAAGCAGGGGGAGGCGTGCCCCAGAGAAACATAGCCGGCGAAGAGAGAAGGGTATTTGTTTCAAAGGAGCAGCCCTGACTTTGCAGTTCATGAAGGGGGGACGGGGTGCTTTTCCCATGCTGGGCCCTGACAAATGGGTGATCAGACCCCCGCAGCAGCTCAGCTGCAGGAAGGACCAGCAGACGCAGCCACCTGCTATAAGGTGGCACCTAAGAGCCCTGGGGTGGGAAAGATGCTCCTTGTAGGATGTTCAAGTGGCCCTTCTCTCAGGATGCTCAGAGTTCTAGAAGGTTCAGCACCAGGAGCTCTTCTCGAGGGTGGGTGCCCATGTCCTCCCGTGTGATGTTCAGGGTGAGGCCTCCAAGGAAGCCCAGCCCACGCCACGGAGCTCTGTTCGGCACCTTCTCGGGGGGTCTGGCTCCTCCAGACGGGACCTCCCTCTTGCCCACCAAGCCCTGGCTGGTCCGGGCACTCTCTGCTCCCGGCTCGGGTCGGGTGTGCACGGTGCCTGCGGTGACTCAGGCTGTTTCCTCTGCCCAGATGCCCTTCCTCTGAACACCTGCCCTTGGCAGGCACAGTTCACAGTCCCTTCCTCCTGCCAGAGCGTGTGGAGTCTGAGTGCCAGTCAGAACCTCCCCCTTCGTATCCTCTCGCGCCTCCCCCAGCTCCCTCACCCGTAGCCCGAGGATGACAGTGCGCCTCCCGCTGTCGCTGCACCAGGTCCCCTCAGGGAGCGGGTCACACGCCAGCTGGTCCTTTCCGCAGGCTCCCAGGTGATGCTGGTGTGACCGGTCCCAGGGCCACACTCTGAACCCCAAAGGCCTTTCTCGTCGCTTTACATGCAGTGGGGCAGGGGACGTGCTGGGGACCCACCCGGCTCATGGCAAGCCCCCCTGCTGCTGCTGCTCGTGTAACATGAGGCTTCCGGGGTGCACATGAGGCTTCTGGGGTGCATCCGCCCTCCCTCCGGGCCACGCGCGCTGGCCGTGTGTCCAAAACACCTCACCGTCCGACCTTAGATGTGCCACTGGCTCCTCCCTCCTCTGTGTACATCCCCCTGCACCTCTGTCGCTTCCCCCGTCTCCACGCTGGTCATAAAGTCTCCGAGGCCGGAAACATGGGCACAGCCATAGGGGTGCCGTGTGAAGACGCACACCTTGGCTCTGACAATGGGGGGCCGGTCGTGCCGCTGTTTTCAGAGAGGCATCTGAAATATCTACTTCAGAGAGGAAGGGAGAGAGAGGAAGGAGAGAACAGTCAGTGATGAGAAGCAGTGATCAGCTAGCTGCCTCCTGCATGTCCCCAGGGGTTTGAGCCCAAAACCCAAGCATGTGCCAGGGAATCAAACTGTGACCCCCTGGTTCCTGGGTCAGTGCTCCACCACTGAGCCACACGGGCTGTTGGGAAGGCGTCTGTTGTTGAAGGGAACAGGGGAGAGGAATAGGCTCTCCCCTCTTTCCGTCAGCCCTACCTTGAGTGTTTGTGGGGGCCCCACTGTCCACAAGGCCCAGGTCCAGAAGCCACCCAGGCCACCAGGCTCGGAGATAAGACCCAACCTCAGCGCATCCAGGGACGCGTTTCCGCCCGGCTGTCCCCCGATGGAGAGCCGAGCCCGGCACCTCGGCAGGCCCCGTCGGGGACGCAACGGGAAGCAGGCAGGCTGCTTATCGGCGCTTCCTATTACCCCCGCCCCCTGTTCCGATCCCAAAGCGGCATCGCTCGGGTCACAGCCACTCTCGCAGCAAAAAGGAGAAACGCCGAGGAGGCGTTAAGAGCAAGCTCCTTCTCTGGCGTCGGGTTTGAAGAGCTGTAAAGGGGGCGCGCTGGGGAACAGCCACTTCCCTGTCCCGGGGGGCCTGTGATTGGCAAGGCCGGAGCTTGAGCCGAGGTTGGCGAGGCTCTAGGTCTGGGGATGTGGAAGGAAGTCAGGCCCGGGGAAGGTGGGGCCACGGCGGATGGAGGAGTGACCTCCTAAGAGGAAAACTTGGAATTGCGAGCTGGCCCCCCTGGCTGCTTCTCTCCCTTTCCATGAGCTCGGAGTCTGCAGAGTGAACCCCAGTCCTGGGAGTGCAATTCCGTTCCAGTCGCCGGCTCTGCTTGTCCTCGGGCGGCGGGTGTCAGACAAGGTGTGGTCACCAGCACCGCGTCTCGGCAGCCACCTTAGATTCTACCTCCCGGCCTGGGTGCCAGAGTGCTTCCTGGTCCCTGGCCCTCGGGTGGGGTGGCTTTCTCCCATAGTGCACCCAGCTCCATGTCATCAGCGACTGCTTTTGCACCAGCCTATTCCTCTCCCCCGTTCCCTTCAACAATAGACGCCTTCCAGGCGGCCCGTGTGGCTCAGTGGTGGAGCACTGACCCAGGAACCAGGGTTTCCGGTAGAGACCCCTGGCTGAGACTGTGTTGGGATGGGGGTCCCAAAGCCACCAGCCGCCTCAGCGCCAGCCTGGCCTGGCCTCGGCCTGTGCAGGAACCTTCTCTCGGCTCCTGCAGGAGGGAGAGCCCCCCCCCTCCGCCAAGCTGGGGCTCTGTCCTGCGGGCTGAGGCGCGGATGACACAGCACGGCCGTGAACCCTGGCTGCCGCCCCAGCGTGCTCAGGCTGGATGTATCGACGCTGGCAGCCCCGGTGTATCTCGCCATGCCAATAAGGTAATTGAAATGGAATTGTCTCCCGGCGGCCAATTAATCAACAAATCATAAACCTGTGGCCATTCATCCAGGGAGGCAAAGAGGCTCCTCCTGGCTGCCTGGCTCTGCAGCAGGTTGAGCTTGGATTCCCTCCGACGGGCGTCCGGCCAGGAGGACGGTGGGCAGGTGACTCGGCGAGCGGTGGCCGCAGCCTCGATGGGCATGCTGGCCATGGGCGGCCTGTGCTTCCCTTGCAGAGGTGGGCACGCTTGCGTTTCATTCATAAAACGATCCTCCCGAGACAGGGATGATGAGCCGCATTTTACAGATGGAAACAGCCCCAGAGAGTCAGCAAAGAGCCAGCGCAAGGAGAGGGCCGAATCTGGGTCCAGAATGAGGTCCATCTGAGCTAAAAGCCACGTCCCCTTCACGCTTGGCTGTGCCAGCAGTAGATCTAAGTCAGAAGTAGATTCGGGGCTTGAGTCTAAATGTTAAGCCCAGGACTGGGCAACGGGAGAAGATACTCGAACGGCTGCTGTCTGCCCTCACTCCTGTAGCTTGTGAGGGGCTGACATCAGAAGTGGAAGCAATAGAGAGAAAGGAACATTCTCTGTCGGATTTATATTCCCGTGGTAGCACATTCTCGGGCTCCTATGACCACCAAACACCCCTTAAAAGCCCTTGAGGTCCCCAAACCCTCCATACGCGGAGTGCTCCCTGCTCTTTGGAGGGGTGCAGGAACGCTAAGAAGCCTCTTTGCCTTTGCTCGGAAGTAGGGGAGGCAAGCTCTTGCTTCGGGATGCTTCAGAGACCTTCCAACATCTCCTACTCTCCCTCCATTTTCCGTTCTGCAAACTTCAGATCAGCAAGCTAACGGGGTTAAAGGGTAAAGCATCCAAACAAAAGCACGGGCATTGGAGTTTCCTGAGTCTCAGAATCCCCGGATGTTGACCTGTCCCCCCTTACCCACAGCCAACAGGTACCGAGCCTGGGCCGAACTCCTGTGAACACGTAAGGGGTGTTGCCTGTGCTTTGGGGTTTCTACAAGCAGACAGAGGGCTTATTCTTAGGGTTTGGAGGGACCCCCGGAACTCTGCGGTAGGAAGTGTGCCCGGAACCCTCTGGGGGAGGAATGGGGAGCAATGCTGCTTTGGAGGGCGGTTTGCTGGGTGGTGGGAACAGAGAAAGACAGCCTTTTCCTGCCAGAGGGGAGGGGCCCTGGGAGGTTGGTCGGCTGGCCCCCAATTGGTGCCATCAGGGGGCTGCTGGCCCAGAGGGAAGAACCTGGGGAGGTTGCCTGCCTCTCCCTGCCCCCAATTCAGGGCCATGGGTGGGGCTGGATGGCTAGGGGGAGGAGCCATGGGAGGTTGGCCAGCCAGCCCCCAAATCAGGGCAGATAGGGAGGCTGTCCGGGGTGGGGGAAGGACCACAGGATTTTGGCTGTGGGAAAGCACTGACCATCAGGGGGCAGCTCCTGAGTTGAGTGTCTGCCCTCTGGTGGTCATTGTGCATCATAGCGACTGGTCGACCAGGTGTTCTGTTGTAATGGTCGCTTAGGCTTTTATATATAGAGATGTTGCCACCACTTAGCACCATAGCAGGCACAAAGCAGAGACTTGTTCCTTCATTGAGCAATTGTGTGCCGGGATTACTCTGGGTCCTGGAATAATGTTTGTTGACTTAACCAGTGCATTCATGTATGCACGATCAAAAGGAAAGGAAAGGAAATGAAAGGGAAGGGAAGGGAAGGGAAGGGAAGGGAAGGGAAGGGAAAGGGAAAGGGAGAAAGAAACAGTGAGCCAGTTGATCCGTCAACCAATAAGCAGTCATTTCCCTTCGTTCCTATTCGGGAGCAAAGAGTCTGGAGATTTCTCTCTCAGCACCTCTTCTCACTGGCTTTGATCTCCCTGACGCACTTTCCCTGCTCTGCATTCCAAAGCCCCAGTAAGAGGCATCTCAAACGGCATCTTTGAACCACCCCATCTGGCGAGAAGTGAACTCTCTTGCTTTGAATCGGTTTGCGGCGTTTTATCTCGGCCGTGGAGCACAGTTCAAAACCCCTTGCTGAGCCCCTCCTGCACGCAGCCAAGCTGGCAGGAACCAGGGGCGCAGAGGTGACAGAGAGCCTGCCCGGGCCTCGCGCGAGTTCGGCTGCATCCTGCCCGCCTGCCCGGCTCATAAAAGCGCCCATCGCTCCGAGACAGAGGCTTGCCCTCTTCGTAGCCGCACACAGCACCGAGGCCGGTCCAACCGAGGTCTGCACGCCCCCTCAGTGGATGGACACGAGCCGTGCAGCCTTTGATGTCTCCGCTCTGGTGGCTTCGACGTGGGAGGGAGAAGAGCGAGCCAAACTGCCCTGCGCTTAAGCGAGAGAGGGGACGCAGGGGGGGCCGGGACTGCAGGAAAGAGCCCGGGGTCCGGGTCGGACGGACCTACGTCACCTCCGCTAATAGGTACACAAAGGTGCTAATACCCTGTTTCCCCCAAAATAAGACAGTGTCTTATATTAATTTTTGCTCCCAAAGATGCGCTAGGTCTTATTTTCAGGAGATGTCTTATTTTTCCATAAAGAAGAATATGGTACACTTTTATTGTTGAACAAAAAAAAAGGAAATGTATGACCTGTCTACGGTACGGTAGTCGTTGTCATCACAAACCAGCTCACGGATGGGCCGCAGCGCAGCCGGCGCTGTTCAGGCAGGGCGAGGTCTCTTTAAATCAGGAGTCAGACGCCTGACGGTAGCTTCAGGGGCCTTATATTCCAGGGAGGCCTTATGTTCGGGGGAGGTCTTATTGTCGGGGGGAGATGCCTTATATTACAGCGAGAGGTAAAACTGGAAGTAGGTCTTATTTTCGGGGGATGTCTTACTTTGGGGGAAACAGAGTAGGTCATCGCAGTGGCAGGAGCGAGGACTTCTTTAATAGCTGCCGAACACTTGCTAAGCTTGCTTAACCAGAATAAAACAGAACTTTAATTAGGGCCCAGACCTGAGGGGCCAGGGTCGTTGCTGGCATGGGAGGTGGGGGGGCACATGACCCTGTGGCGGAAATCTGTTCCCTCAGCTCTCGGCTCTGCTGCCCTCAGAGTGGACCTTGGTTTTAGGCAGGCTGTTTTCCAGGAGCCCCTCTCCCCAACCCTCCACTGTCCCCCGCACCCTCCACTGTCTTGGATCATCTTGGCATCAGCAGGAGGAGGATGGAGACACTATACCAGTAGCTCCAACAAGAGTCCTGGGGTTGACTCAGGCCCCCTGCCGCCAAGAGTTCAGAACAGACTGATCACCAGCCTGGGTGAAGTGCCCCCCACGGTGTTGACCCAACTGCAGGGACTGAAAATGGGGGAGGTTGGTTCCCCGAAGCAAAGTGAAGGTGCTGATCCCAGAAGGAGTGGAGAAGGCAAGGAGTGGGCGCCCAAATAGCACTCTTGCTCAGGAGTTATCAAAAGAGGCAGGTGCGGCTGAAACCAGTTTGGCTCAGTGGATACAGCGTCGGCCTGCGGACTGAAAGGTCCCGGGTCGATTCCGGTCAAGGGCATGTACCTCGGTTGCGGGCACATCCCTAGTAGGAGGTGTGCAGGAGGCGGCTGATCGATGTCTCTCTCTCATCGATGTTTCCAACTCTCTAACCCTCTCCCTTCTTCTCTGTAAAAAGTCAATAAAATATATTTTTTTAAAAAGAGAGAGAGAGGCAGGTGCGGCCCAGCCGGCGTGGCTCAGTGATGGAGCACAGACCTGTGAACCAGGAGGTCATGGTTCGATTCACGGTCAGGGCACATACCGGGGTTGCGGGCTTGATCCCCAGTAGGGGCTGTGCAGGAGGCAGCCGACCAATGATTCTCTCTCATCATGGATGTTTCTCTCTCTCTCTGCCTCTCCCTTCCTCTCTGAATTCAATAAAAATATATTTAAATGGTAAGCAGTTCAAAACAAATAGTCGCAGGGAAGATAGCACAATAAGGTAAATATAGAATCCCCTGGCCCTCGCTGGTCAGGCTCAGTGGATAGAGCACTGGACAGTAGACAGAAGGTCATGGGTTCGATTCCAGTCAAGGCCACGGAGCTCGCTTGCAGGCTCAGTGATCCCCAGCCCTGGTCAGGTGGCGTGTGGGAGGCATCCAACCTACGTGTCTCTCTCACATCAGTGTTTCTCCCCCTATCTCTCCTTGTCCCTTCCACTCTCTCTAAAAATCAATGGAGAAATATCCTCAGCTGAGGATTAATCAAAAAAACTAAAAATAAAACTAAATAATCCCCCCAGAACACAGCGAGAGGGGCTTTGGTTTTCCTTCCTGCCAGTAGCGAAGCTGAGAGTCATGAGCAGGGTGAGAATGGGGGAGTGAGGCTGCCGCTGCCGCACTAATTAACAGCCACTGAGAGTCATAATAAAGCTGAAGGAGGCCCCTCCCCTCGCTGCGTGGAGGGACTGCTGGGGATGCAAGGCGCCGAGCGTTGGGGTCCACTCCTTCTTGGGGCCTAGACTTGGAGTGGATCCTTTCCTCGAAGCTCAGGTCAGACGGGAAACAGTGGTTAATAAAGAGTGGACAGGCAGGTCTTCGCCATCCCTGGAATTACTACCATCGATTACCAGCTCGACAAGGCACCCGCCAGAGCTTTTAGATAATAAGAGCTTTTCTCAACCTGTGGGTCTCGACCCCTTTGGGGGTCGAACAACACTTTCATAGGGGTCGCCTAAGACCATTGGAAAACACAGATACGATTCATAACAGTTGCAAAATGACAGTTATGAAGTAGCAACAAAAATCATTTTATGGTTGGGGGTCACCACCACATGAGGAACTGTATTAAAGGGTCGCGGCATTAGAGAGGTTGAGAACCACTGAGATAAATGCTGACTTAGACACTATTTTCCTGGCCTCTGTCACCATCATCCTCATGTGATACAGTTTGTCTTCTGCTGGGCAGGAGCGGTTTCACACGTCACCAGCTGGGTATCCCGAGCCTGCCCTGGGCACAGCCCTCTACTGGGCATCGGGCACGTGGGAAATCAGCCGTCTCTGCCCTCATGGAGTTGCTAACCCCGGAAGTTAACTAAGACAGAAGCTGGCCCTGGAGGGAGACTCTTGCCACTCGTGCAGTGTGATTAGCCGTGAACTCTAACCAGCTTGGTGTTAAAAGGCCATGTGCATACACCCCAAAGGAGGTTATCCAAGTTCAAAACCAGCCAGTCCTGCGTACAGGGCCGAGGGCAGTGCCTTCCGGCTAATTCACGACACACCGCCTGCCGTGTTGCGGTCGGTAAGGATAGCTGGTTTGCTCTTTTGAAAAAAAAAACTTTAAACTTTACTGAGTGATAACCGACAAATATAAGCATACATATTTCAAATGTACAATGTGATTTGATCTACATATACCCTGTAGAATGATTACCAAGATCAAGATAACGAACATGTGCTCTTCCCATAGTTAAAGCTGTGTGTCCACATGTACTAGTATGTGTGTGGTGTGGGGAGAGGGTGAGACCCAGTAAGGTCTACTCCCAGTCACTTTCAAATATACAATTCCTTACTATTACCTATTAGAGCAGTGGTTCTCAACCTTCCTAATGCCACATCCCTTTAATGCAGTTCCTCATGTGGTGGTGACTCCCAACCATAAAATTATTTTCGTTGCTGTAGCAAAATTACAGTCATGAAGTAGCAACGAAAATAATTTTATGGTTGGGGGTCACCACCACATGAGGAACTGCATTAAAGGGACGTGGCATTAGGGAGGTTGAGAACCACTGTATTAGAGGACCGGTGCACAGATTTGTGCACTGGTGGGGTCCCTCAGCCTGGCCTGTGCAGATCGGGCCAAAACTGGCTCTCTGACATCTCCTGAGGGATTCCGGATTGAGAGAGGGTGCAGGCCAGGTGGGGGGGGGACCTCACCAGTGCATTGTCCGGGCTGAGGAGGGACCTCAGGAGGGCTCCAGAGCATATCTCACCGATCTTGCCCACTCCTGATTGGTCAGACCCCAGCAGTAAGCTAACCTACTGGTCAGAGCATCTCCCCCCTGGTGGCCAGTGCGCATCATAGCAACTGGTCGAATGGTCAAATGGTCAGACACTTAGCATATTTAGCTTTTATTATATAGGAGGAAGGATAGTCACCATGCTGTACAAGATCCTCCGAACTTGTGACTAAAATGTGTACCTTTTGACCTCCATCACCCCACTTCCTCCTCCTCCCAGCCCTTGAAAACCACCATTGTGATCTCTGTTTCTATGGAAATGGCTTCTTTTTCAGGGTGTGTGTGTGTGTGTGTGTGTGTGTGAAAACACACATAACATTCACTTTACCCTTGGAGCCACTTTTAGGTGAACCATTTAGTGGCTTTAAATACCTTCACAATGTTGTGCAACCATTGACATGATCCATTTCCGGAACTTTCTCATTTCCCGAACAGAAGCTCTGCACCTATGAACACTAATACACACACACACACACACACACACACACACACACACACATCCTCCCCCCCAGCCCCGCCCCATTCCTGCCAGCCCAGCCCCTGACAGCCTCAAGTCTCCATCCTGTCTCTATGATCTGACTCTTCTAAACACCTCGTGTGAGTTCATCCCACAGCATCTGTCCTCGGTGACTTCACAGGACATCCTCACGCTTCACGCTGTAGCCGTGCCAGCATGTCCCTGCTTTTTAAGCCGAGTCGTTTTCCACCGTGTGGCTGTGCGGCGATTTGCTTACCCACTCGTGTGTCAGTGGGCATTGGAGTTGGTTCCTCCTTTGGCCATTGTGCGAGTCAATCATATGGCTGGGAATCCACCGACCTGGGTCCCTTCACCTACTGGTTCTGTGACTTGGGGCCAGTTGACCTCTTTTTTTGGTGGACGTGGGTGAAGTAGCGTCAGTCTGTCTCTTCTGGCAGTGTCTCAGGGCGTGCATGTGAGATGCAGTACCACTGGCTCGAAGGATAGTTCTGCATCTGACTTTGGGAGGAACTGCGCCTGGTTCCGCATCTATTTCCCTGTTTCACATCCCCCCAGCACACACACACGCACGCACGCACGCATGTACATACACACACACGCACGCATGTACATACACACGCGCGCACACACACACGCACAAGCATTCCAGTTCCTCCACGTTCCCCAGCACTTGATGTTTTTCCTGTTTCTCAGTCCCAGCCCTCCTGGTGGACATGGAGTAGCATCAGGTTGAAATCTGCTCAGACAGCTTTGCTTTAAGCACTGCGCTATCGTGTCCTGGTTTCCCCAGATTGCAACTTCTGTTCTTCTGCTCTCGGATAAAACGGTGGCGAGGTGACCAGGGCGCCAGTTGCCTTGGAGAAGCTCAGCGATGACTGGGAAAACTGGCTGGCCTTTGTCCCTCCTTCCTGCGGCTTGGACGGCAGTTGGCCTGGGTCTGCTGAGTTCTTTTCACCCAGGCCGGCAGATTTCTCCAGATCCCACCGGGCTTTCCCCCAGAAAAGCACCTTTTAAGAAATGAATCTCAGTGAGGCCTCCAGCCTACATGGCCCGAAACTCACACACGTTTCCCAGCGTTCTGACAGGGTTCCGTTCACAGCATGTTTGAGGAGCTCAGTGCGGGAACCAGGCCCCTCTGGGAAGCAGTGAGTAGAGTGGATGTCCCAGGATTGTGTGTGTGTGTGAGAGAGAGACAGAGAGAGAGAGAGAGAGAGAGAGAGAGAGAGAGAGAGAGAGAGAGA
>JAAGEH010000378.1:888031-906499 GCA_011751065.1 Lasiurus cinereus
GAGAGAGAGAGAGAGAGAGAGAGAGAGAGAGAGAGAGAGAGAGAGAGCGCACACACATAACTGTCAATCATATGGCTGGGAATCCACCGACCTGGGTCCCTTCACCTGCTAATTCTGTGACTTTGGGCCAGTTGACCTCTTCTTTGGGGGGAGGGAATCGTATGCTTCTTTTTTCCTTAACCTCTTTGTGCCTCAGTTACCTCATCTGTAAAGTGGGGGTAATAATGGATCCTCTTCAGTGAGGAAATAAATGCCTGTGAGTCCCCTGGGGCTGGCAGAGAGGGAATGCTGCATGTCCGCTGGCTTACATTAGCTCTGCCCAGTTGGTGCCGGGGCTGACAGGGCTCGTGTGTCAGAGGTCGGTGTGCAGACTGACACAGTGAATGCATGGAAGCTCTTGTCACAGGTCGGGTACGTCCCCAATTGTCTGATTAGCCTAAACCGTATGGTCACTGCCAGGATCGTTGACACGGACCTCCACTGCCCTGGACAGGTGACTGTCCACCCTTAGCTCAAAGGGCGGTGATGCTCTCCAAGCTCCGTTGACTGAGCCATAGCTGCTGAGAAGTAAGCTTTGCCAGCAGCACAAGGATCCCCTAAACTCTGGGGAAAAGAACACTAATTAGCACATACCCCCCCCCAAAAAAAAAGTCTTCCATTCTCCACTCCGTCTCCACTTTTCTGTTGGACCCCAGCAAGTCACTCCAATCCCTTGGCCTCAGCTTCCTGTTGTTAAAGGGCTCTGTCCAGGATGGGAAATAGACAGGACCCACGGGACACCACACCCCGCGGCAGACATTACCAATCGATCCCAGCACCTCTTCACCGAGCCCGGTGCTCCCCTCAGAATCCTGCTCCCCACGTTGCTCCAGGCGGCTGCCAGCACTCAGCGGCCGTTACTAATGCGTTGAACCTACCGGATGTTCTAAGTGGACACGGATGCTGCAGTAAGCTCGTTGCGTGCGCCACGGGAAGCGCGGGCAGGTGTGCTGAGGTTCCTTTAAAAAAGGCTCCTCACTTCTAACCACTGAATAACTTCACTGGCCAAGTGCCTGGGAAAACCCCCGCGATGGAGCAAGCAGTGCTGGCCAGCCACTCACAGCTCCCCCAGGAGCCGAAACCGGTTTGGCTCAGTGGAGAGAGCATCGGGCTGCGGACTGAAAGGTCCCGGGTTCAATTCCGGTCAAGGGCATGTACCTGGTTGTGGGCACAGCCCCAGTAGGGGGCGTGCAAGAGGCAACTGATCAATATCTCTCTCTCATCGATGTTTCTAGCTCTCTATCCCTCTCCCTTCCTCTCTATAAAAAATCAATAAAATATATATTTTTTTAAAAAAGAGATCCTTGAAAATGCATTTCACGATATCCACAGACAAGTTTCTCTGCCCATTCCCCGGAATCCAGGGTTTTCTGGAAGGAGACATTTTCGGCCCTGCGGTTCCAGCGCCCGAGCCTGACTCACTCCATCCACTGCACTCAGGTGCCCACTTTCTAGATGTGAACATTGAGGCCTTGGTCCGAGCAGCCCCGGGTACCCGGTAAAGCTCCGAACCCGCATCTTTTTCTTTTTCCAACCCATAATCTGGGATGCTCCGTAGCTTTCTATTCTAAAAGCAATCGCTGCTTTGTTTCTATACGTGACTATTTCTTTTCTTAAAAAAAAAACTTCAAAATCCATTTGTCTTCCATTCCCTCTGCACAGCTTTGAGGAGCCCACGGCCAGGGGAGAATTGATTCCTCTGAGGACTTGTTAATGACTCTGGCGTGGAGGGGAACCTCTCCCCCTGCTCTCATGCCCGCAGATGGCCTGTATATGAAGCTGGGCCACCCGGTAGGGAGGCGAGCGGGCTGTCTGCACTTTAGAAAACACACGGTTTCAGAGATCTTTGTCGGGAGGGTTCTCCCATCCTGAGACTGTCGCTGGAAATGAGCCACACGTTCTGTTGGGTTCAAGGCCAGGCCCAGCTTAAGCCCTGAGGGACTGTTTTGGTTCCCAGCTAAACGTGGTCCCTCATGGTCCTGGCGTCAGTGAGGCAGATGTTGTGTGGGAGTTCACGTTCAGTGTCGGGGACTCCTGCCGCTTTCCTGCAGAGAGAGGTGCAGGTGTGTGTTTGCTTATCTGTCGCTAGGTACTTATTCTCAGTTAACCCTAAACTCCAGCACCCAGGTATAATCCTGGTTAATGCTGCGAGCATTCGCTTCCCTCAGTGATCTGCAAACTCATGAGTCAGCAGAGCCAAATATCCACAGCGCAATGATGGACATTTCTTTGGAGAGCCACATTTTTTCAACTTAAACTTCTTCTAACGCCACTTCTTCAACATAGACTCGCCCAGGCCGTGGTATTTTGTGGAAGAGCCACACTCAAGGGGCCAGAGAGCCGCCTATGGCTGGCGAGCCGCCGTTTGCCGACCACCGCCCTAGATCTTCCCAAGCCCTTAGACACCCGTGGGTAGATACATGTGGATATGATGTGCGCGTGTGGGTGCGATGTGCGCATATGGATTTAATGGACGCTTGCATGCTGTTCTGGGGCCTTTTTCATTCGCATTGTTGGAGACCCGGCAGTTCTTACCTTCACCGGCATTGAATGCTAACCTTTGTACGGTGTCACCCTGGAATTTACAGCTGGCACATCAGTGGCACTTACTCAGGGCCAGGCGCTCTTCCCACAACTCAGATTTTTATCTGGTTTAAGCCTCATAACGCCCCTAGGAACTGGGTACTGATACTGTCTGCCTTTTACAGCCGAGGCTACGGAGACAGGGAGAAGGTGTGAGACTCGCCCAAAATCAAGGTGCAGGGCGGGGAATGGGCCCAGCCGTCTGGTGCTGGAGTCTGTGCTTAACGTCCTAAATCTGGGGGTCCCTGACTCACCCGGCCCTTCACTCACACAGAACCCCGTTCCCCGTGTTTCCACGGCAGGCATCGCTAATGGATCACAGCACCTTTGTGCCTGAGGAGCCCAGGCTGGCCTAGGACCCTTTTGGGGTACACCATCCTGGCAGCCATTGCTGAGCCTTGCAGACGCGTTTGCATAGTGATGCCTAAATACTTTTCCTGGCCCATTGCAGGCGGCTCTCTCCTTTGAGGAGCGAGGAAATAGGCCAGAAAGGGGAAAGCCAAAACTGGGGCGTGGCTCCCTCCGTTCCCAGGCCCACCCTCCTCCCACCCTCTGCCTCTGTTTCCCCAAATCTAACAAAAGAGACCACGCTGCCTGGGGGGCACCTTCTCATCAGAGATGGGTGCATTGGGCAGCTCCGAGTTAACCAGAGGGGAGGGGCCACGCAGAACCCTCTGGTCACAAGGCACTTTATGGAAGATGTTGCCGAGTGAGGCCGGCACTTTTAATGTATGGAGTGGCCGCAGCTCAGAGGGCAGAAAATCGGGTACGAGGTCAATTTATCGAAACTGCCCATGGCTGGAAGGCACCCAGCGGGACCCAGGAAGCGTCTCTTTTTTTTTTTTAAATTAAATCTTTATTATTCAGATTATTACATTTGTTTCTTTTTTTTCCCCTCCATAGCTCCCCTCCACCCAGCTCCCACCCTTCCCTCTGCCCTTACCTCCCTCCCATTGACCTCATCCATAGGTGTATGATTTTTGTCCAGTCTCTCCCTGCACCCCCCTCACCCCTTCCCCCCTGAGAATGATCAGTCCACTCCCTTCCTGTGCCTCTGATTCTATTCTATTCACCAGTTTATTCTGTTGATCAAATTTTTAATTCACTTAATTTTTAGACTCACTTGTTGATAAGTATTTGTTGTTCGGAAGCGTCTCTTTCAATAGTCTGCACACTCTCCCGGCATGCATTGGGCACCTCCAGTGTCCACCCGTGAAACCCTCGCAGAGAAAACAGGATGTCCCTATGGAGTTGTATTTGGAGAAGCCCCTTTTCTTCCCATCCCCAGCTCGGTCCCAGCGGACAGTGAAGGACATGGACAAAGACAAGGGGTGATCAGTCACAGCCCACAGAGCTGACTGGGAAACGGATTGGGTTTGGGCCGTTTCTTGGCCACAGTAGCAGGTGGGGCTCTAAGACTGCAGGCCCCGACTCTCCATCCGGGGAGCTGAGTCTTTCCCAGTCCCTCCCTGCGACAGAGCACAGACCAGACCCCTGTGTCCTGTGGGCAGGCAAGCTCCGGGCAGGCCCTTTTCCTCCTCCCAAGTTCACCGACAGACAGGAGTGCGTGAAGGGACAGAGGGGACCCTTCTGTGTGAGTGACTGGGGCTCCCTCCAGGGGCACTTGGCCAGGACCTGGGGGCCCTCCTCTGAGGAGGCTGTGAGACGTTGGCCAGGCCTTGAGGATTCGGAGAAGGAGGTCCATGTGGGAAGAGGTCTTGGTGCAGGTCCCTCAGGGTCAGGGCGGGTTTGGATGGACAGGGGGCCAGCCAGCACCCTGGGCTTGCGTGCAGATGGGGGAAGGACAGTGATTTATGTGGGGGACAGGGAGGAGGCCCGTGGAGGGATTATATTGGGTGTAATCAGATATAAAACACTGCCCTTTAAGCCAAGAGACGTGAGCGTGAATCTGCGAAATTCAATCCAGGAATCCAGCTTTTTCTAGGATAAGTTCCTGTTATCATGGCGATGAGGCTCGCACTTGGTGGCCTGTGGGAAACGTCCTTGTATAAGGAGGGGAACATGTGTTCAGGGGACAAAGAACGAACGGCTTTGGAGCTGGTAGATGCCAGCGTCCCTGCCTGCCAGCTGTGTGACCGTATGTAGGTTACTTAACCTCTCTGAACTTCAGCTCCTGCCTCCATTTATAAACTGGGAACAATGACATGAATTTCCCAGGCTGAAAAATGCAGTGAATGAATACTTGCCAAGTGCCCTGGCTGTGCCTGTCCCTGAATTCCCTTTCACACACGCCCCTTGCCCCGCCCCACCTGGAGCGCTTCCATGTCCGCTACCATCTGAACTCCCAGGGGAGAAGAATTTTTGAAACCTTTTTGTGAAAAGTTCTGGTCTCCTGGGGTAACATTCATTCGTTCATTCGGAGGGAGAAGAGGGAGGTCTCAGAGCCCATTCCCAAGGGCTGCCAGGAGGAAATGAGATGCACGCTGGGATTTGCATAATTGCCCAGGCCGGCTGCTCATTGGCCACTTGGCAGAGGCCTGGGGTGGAGGGCAAGCCCCTTCCTGGCCCGGATGCCCTCCATGCCCCTGCTCCATGGGGTGTCCTGGGAATGGAGCTTTCAGGGTCACTCAGGAAGCATTTAAGTCCTAATTAAGAGCAGGGAGGACAGCCCTGGCCAAGTGGGGTGAGTGTCCCAGGGACGGTGCCCCCTCAGGGGAAATCTGGAGAACGGGCGGGCACACTGAGCTGCCACTGGGCTGGAGCGAAGGCCTGGGAGGCCGTCGGACCGCCTGCTGGCTGGAGAGGAAGTCGGCTGCCCAGCTGACCTGTCTGGCCATTGTACCTTGGCCTGAACTTGGGAGGCCACGCCCACGATGTCTCCGCCTGGATGGGTGCCTCCTGCTTTCTTCCAGCATGCTGTGCTCTGGACCAAATGTTCCTGTCCCCCGAAATTCTTATGCTGAAGCCGTCACCGCCAAGGTGACCGCGTGTGGAGGTGGGGCCTTGGGGAGGGAATTAGATTTGGATGAGGTCATGGGTGGAGCCCCGTGGTGAGATGAGTGCCTTTAGATGAGGATAAAGAGACCTGAGTGTTCTCTCTCTCTCTTCCTCCCTCCCTCCCTCCCTTCCTCTCTCCCTCTCTCTCCCCCTCCCCACTTCCTCTCTCTCTCTCCATTCTTCGTGACCCACCTTCAGCCAGCTTCCAGGTCCTGATCAGTGAGGTTGTTAATACAGCACCTTTGGGCGTGAGGTTCTGGAAACAACCCTCCTGGCATCAGACAAGGCAGTGCCTTTCTTGCCCATTTACTTCCCGTTAGAATACACTTCAGGAGAAGTTGGCTGCGAGCTGACAGGGGGCGCAGAACCTACTTCCTGGGGCCCAGGGCTTCACTAGGCATCTGGGGACACCACCGGGGTCTGACATGAACCCGGGCCAGCCCCAAACCCGCACCCCGGGAATCCAGCGCGGGGCAGCGGTGGGTGTTGAATGTGTTCTTACCGGGGTATTTGCCCAGAGAACAATTCATCTCCTGATCATAACTGGCCTGGCCACATTTCAAGACTTAAAGGGAAAAAGCAGGCAAAAAAGAACAAAACCTTTTGTATTTCTGCCAGCAGAGGGGTAAGAGCTAGACTGGTCATTGTGTTCGAGCCTCATCCAGACCCACCCCACCCCCGATGCTCAGAGCTGCCAGCCGCAGGAGGGCAAGGCCAGTGCCACTGCTGTGGATGGCACACTCCTCAGACATCACCCAGCCTTGCTCGTCCGCTCCCGAGTGTCCCCTGGGAGTGTGTAGCTCTCCCACATGGTGTGGTGTTTCCAGTGTCCACGGACCGTACGGGACAGAACAGTGCATCGCCACAGCCCGTAGTTCACCGGCTTCTGTCTGTCCTGCTTCCTCTGCACGTCCCGTTTCTGAGCGAAGGCAGGGGCCACGTGGAGCTGGCCACCAGCGCCAGCAGCGAGGACTGGCACACGTGGGAGAGAACAAAGGCATTGCCATCTACAGACTGGGTTTGAGTGCCAGCTCTTCCACACACTGGCTCTGTGACCGTGGGTAAATCCGCTCCCACTCTGAGCTTCAGTTTCCTCATCCGTAAAATGGCAACAGTGATAACCAGCTTCTGGGGTTGGATGGGAAAAACAGACAGAATCTGTGGAAAGTGTGTATTGAAGGGTTACACAATATCAGCTGCTGTTAGGAGCTCTGTTACATGGAGGACAGTCCGGGAAGCAAACCATGCTTTCTGGGGAACCTGTTTGCCTGAGGCGAAAGGTTGTAATAGTTCCATGTCACTCTGATGTCATATTGGGAGGATCAGAATTTCTCCTTGGGGCTTGTGGGGGGTGGGGAGGATCGTCTCTCTTCTGATGTCAGCTCTGGACTATGGATTAAGAATTCATATTTTTAGCTGAAACCGGTTTGGCTCAGTGGATAGAGTGTCGGTCTTCGGACTGAAAGGTCCCAGGTTCAATACCAGTCAAGGGCATGTACCTTGGTTGCGGGCATATCCCCAGTAGGGGGCGTGCAGGAGGCAGCTGATCGATGTCTCTCTCTCTCATCCATGTTTCTAACTCTCTATCCCTCTCCCTTCCTCTCTGTAAAAATCAATAAAATATATTTTTTTAAAAAGAATTCATATTTTAGCATGCCCAGCCTAATTGCTTACATAATCTCTTATCATCGCGCTTTGCCTTCTGTTTGAGAAAAAGGGAGGAAGGGAGGGAAACATGTAGACAACAGTGAACCCATTGCATTGACCAGAATGTGTGGTCCCAAGTCCCCACTCCCTGGAACGGTGTTTCACATCCACAGGTTGCCATGGCCACGCGGTAGGCGGAAGGGACTTCCTCTTGACTTTAGCCCAACCATGTGACTTGCTCTGGCCAATGGGCTGTTAGCCACTGTGACTCATGGACGCTTGGGGTGAGCTCAGGCTGTTGAATCTGCTGTCCTCTCACAATCCTGGTGCCCCCATTCTTAGGGGGTGAGGAAGTAGAGGTTGGAGGTGGAACCTCTGGAGAGGATCTGTGTTGCCTCTCAGATGGTGACCAGGTATGGCCTTGCATTGGGCACTCTTAGTTTTTGGAAAACAGCCTTTTGCAAGTGGGATCATTGGAATAGAGGAATGAATGGAAGAGAAAGTGAACGTGAGTGCACATTAGAGAGAGACCCACACAGACTTTAAATTTTTTGTTGTTGTTAATCCTCACCCAAGGGTATTTTTTCAATTGATTTTTTTAGAGAGAGTGGAAGGGAAGGAGAGGGCCAGAGAGAGAGAGAGAGAGAGAGAGAGAGAGAGAGAGAGAGAGAGAGAAACATCAATGTGAGAGAGACACATCGATCAGTTGCCTCCTGCACACATGCAATCATGGCCAGGGATCAAACCTGCAACCCAATTTCATGCCCTTGAAGGGACTTGAACCCGAGACCCTTTGGTGTGCAGCCCACACTCTAACCCCAGCACCACCCCAGTCAGGTCCCACAGAGACTTTAATCTGACCAGTTCATCTGGACCAGGAGCTGGGCCAGGGCTAACCAGGAAACCCTGAACAGCTGATGGGACTTGTAAGAAGGGAGGCCGATCTCAGAGATCAGCTTTGGGCTCCTCTGGTGGAGTCCCGTTAGACTTTTTTTTTTTTAAATATATTTTATTGATTTTTTACAGAGAGGAAGGGAGAGAGATAGAAAGTCAGAAACATTGATGAGAGAGAGACATCGATCAGCCGCCTCCTGCACGCCCCACAGTGGAGATGTGCCCGCAAGCAAGGTACATGCCCCCGACCGGAATCGAACCTGGGACCTTTCAGTCCGCAAGCCGCCGCTCTATCCACTGAGCCAAACCGGTCTCGGCTAGACTTTAAATAAAAAGCCCGGTCGGGGCTGTGGCCGGCGGTGGCAGCCCTGGGCGCGGGACTCGGCACCCGGGCATCGCCTCCCACCCTGACATTCCCTATTTTGCTGACTGATGTGGCCGAGTTGAAGCTGTCACCGGCGAGCATCACGCCGTGACTCTGGAAGAGGCCTGGCTGTGAGAAGGGTGAGAAAGATCTATTTCCACTGTCCGCCGAGTGTTGTGTGATTTATTGCCGCGGCCACAGGAAATTCTTTGTCCCCCGCCCCCTCTCGGAGCCCAGGGTTTGCAGGCTGCTGTGAGAGACACTCCATAAAAGAAGTTCTGTTTCTCCAAACTTGGGTATTTTGATAACCTTCCTGGGCTGATCCGAGGACATTGAACGTTCCCGATGTTTATGACCATCATTTGTTTCTGATGGAGCGATTATGGCATGAAAGGACCATCTGCCGGAGCAGGCCCTGCAGGCAGCAGGAGGGGGCAGAGGGCTTTCATGCTGCGTGGCCAGGTCGTGGGGGAGGGTTTGCGAGGAAAGAGCAGAGGATGGGCTGGGAGTCAGACCAGGATGGACTCCTGACTGCCATTGGGGAGCAAGTCCGTGAGCCTCAGGCCGGGAGCCTCAGTCTCCGCATCTGGGCAATGGGTTTGTGTAGCAGAGACCACGCCACCCAGATGCCCTGGCATCCCTGTTAGCCTTTCTTATGCACCACACCCCCACTCCGGTGTGTTTTCACTTCCCACAGCCTGCACCTGGCACATCTCTTCCAAAAATCACCCTCTGCTGTGCCCACATGCCCACATGCCCACATGCCCATGGAGCTGGCAGTACATGGAGATTGATGTCTGTCCAGGGCAGCCCTCAGCCCATGACTGACCAGTAAGGGAAGGAAGCCAGCTCCTTCTTCACCTGAGGACGCCCTCTGAGGCATGACTTACACTTCAGGGACTACCCTGTGGGTTCAGGCCGAGGCCCCTCCCCTGAGGCCTGACCCCTCTCTTCCTGCCTGCACCCCCTTTCCCCAGGGAGATTCTTTCATGGGTCTCTCATGTCCCCATCCTTCTCTCAGAGTCTGCTTCTGAGAATCCCACCTCCTAGTTTTGTATTGTTTTTTAATATTTTTATTGATTTCAGAGAGGAAGAGAGAGATAGAAATATCAATGACGAGAGAGAATCATTGATTGACTGCCTCCTGCACACCCCACACTGGGGATGGAGCCCGCAACCCGGGACATGTGCCCTGACCCAGAATTGAACCATGATCTCCTGCTTCATAGGTTGATGCTCAACCACTGAGCCACGCCAGCTGGGCTCCTTGCCAATGTTTTAAGAACTATTTTATTAACTGTTCTTCAACTCTTAGGTGTGCCAGGCAGGGAATTAGGTGTTCAAAATGCATAACATCCTGTGAGGTTGTAAGGAAGAGCCAGGTCTCAGGGCGCACTGGGCACCATGACTAACCTGGAGCGGGAACTGGGCACACGCTGGCCCAGGCTGACCATGGCTGGTCTGCACCCCGAGTGGGAGGGAAACGGGCTCTTCACGGCTCTCCTGGTCCCTCCTGCCCCTGCCCAGCCCTCCTCCTCGCAGCAGCCACGATGGTCCTTCAAAACATACCAGTCAAATGTGTGAGACCCTCCAGTGGCCACTTGACTGACCAGAGGTTAAGATGCAAGCGTCCTGCCATGACCTGCAATGGAGGTTGGCACACTTGTCTGTTCCAGGCCAGGCAGTCAATATTGTTGTCTTCGTGGGCCATGTGGTCTCCGTTTCAACTCTCCCCTCTGCCAGGTAGCTCCAAGGCAGCTGTAGACAGCATGTCCACAAATGGACACTGCTGCTTCCAATAAAACTTTATTCATTCAAAACAAACAAAAAAAAAGAACAGGCCAAAATCAGTTTGGCTCAGTGGATAGAGCGTCGGCCTGCGGACTGAAAGGTCCCAGGTTCAATTCTGGTCAAGGGCATGTACCTTGGTTGTGGGCACATCCCCAGTAGGGGGTGTGCAGGAGGCAGCTGATTGATGTCTCTCTCTCATCGATGTTTCTAACTCTCTGGTTTTCTCCCTTCCTCTCTGTAAAAAAAAAATCAATAAAATATTTTTTTAAAAAAAAGAAGAAGTAGGCCCAATTTGATGAGCAGACGGTGGTTGGCAGACCCCTTGTCTGCAAGAGAGCAGACCCTGCCCCCCTCCCCAGCCACTGGCCTCACCCTGAACCCTTCTCCTCCCGTTGGATGCCTCCCAGAGAGCCCCAGCCACTCCTGCCTCCCTGTGAGGACTAGATGAGGTGGCAGCCGTGTTTATCCCGCCTCTGCTTGCATACAGCGTGTGCTTAATAAACATTAGCTCTTATTCTAGCTGTGGCTGCTAGAGCGGAGAGGTACACAAGGTCTAGGGCAGTGGTTCTCAACCTGTGGGTCGCGACCCCTTTGGGGGTCGAACAACCCTTTCACAGGGGTCGCCTAAGACCCTCAGAAAATGCAGATATTCACATCACGATGCATAACAGTAGCAACATTTCATGGTTGGGGGTCACCACCCCATGAGGAACTGTATGCAAGGGTTGCGGCCTTAGGAAGGTTGAGAACCACTGGTCTACGGGCACACAAGGGCTGGAGGGGCTCCATCTGTGGGTGCGAGGGGAGGAGGGGCAATGGGGCATTCACCGAAGACTTGCCTGCGTGCTGAATCTTAGTTCAGAAGGAATCGTGGAGCCTACACATCAGGAAAGTGGGCACAGCTTCTGCTTTCTTCCCACTTTACAGACCCGGGTAACTGAGGTCAGCGAATAATAGTTCATCATGGCGTAAGCAAGGTTATACTATGGGGATGGTGGGGGTGCAGAGAAGACTAGTGATTTGCCTCACGGCAGCAGCCTTCTGATCTCCCCAGGGTTGGCAGTTCCATCGCTTCTTTGAGTCTGGCCTGCTTTTTACCTGAACTGAAGGCGCAGTGGGAGGGACTCGTATGCAAAACCCACAGCCAAGGGAGCAAACGTGCCTTGATGGCTCTGTCTGTCAGATGGAAACAGAGAGGCTGCAGAGAGAGGACTTTGAATCCCATCGTGCACACAAGCGCCAGGCCTTTATTTCCCCGGAGATCTCAACCGGCTGAGCGGCAGAGCCCGGGACGTGGTGCCTTCCCTGGTGCAGGCACTCAGCTTTTCCTGAGGGTTTGGACTCAGTGCGGGTCCGTGTAACCTGCGGCGGTCAAAGAGCTGGACCCGGAAGCACGACCTTCTTGGGAAAACCAGCGTGGAAGAGGGGGTCAGAGCAGCCAGACCCCCCGGGGAAAGTGCCCTTGTGGAGGGTGCTGGCCGGGATGAGGTCCTGTCCACAGGCCCTCCCTGGCCTGGTCCCTGTGACCTGGAGCTGCGGGGTGCTCAGTGCCACCGGGGGTCAGGAGCCTGAGTGATGGATGGCCGAGGGTGGCCGAGGGTGGCCGGCTGAGCGCAGGTCCTCCCAGGCCAGGACGCTGGGATGTTAATGGAACTGCCAGGCTGTTGGAACGCAGTGCTGGTGTGATGGCCCAAAGGGAGTAAATGTCACTTTCATTCCGGAGAATATCACCAAGGTGCCTTCGAAGTTCAATTTCCCTTCCCAAGCCTTTTATTCAACCCAAGGGCCAGGTTCAGGCCTTAGACCGGTTCTGGTCCTGGGGCACCTCTTTGTCACCACTGCGACTTAAATGTTTCTTAAAAATCAGAGACCAAACACAATCAGGAAGTCCAAGAACCTGCTCTCACTACAGTATGACTTCCTCTGAGCTCTGGTGTAAGGAGCACGGATTCCTGTTGTCACCAAAACAAGCAAACCAAGCAAAAAAACAAAAATAAAGATGGAAAAACAATCTGGGTGTGAGGGTCCCCTGTGGACTACCGCTGTTTTGAGACATAACTGTTCGTTACGAGTGAACCTGTGAGGATACAAACAAGACTAGCCTTTGGACCGTATTCTTTGTCAGCCTGGTGTGTACATGGTTGGTATAATTTCGGTAACAGTTCTGCAGTGTGGTACATGGAGGCGGAATCGTTGCTGGTGATGTCAGCAGCAAGACGGCGAAGCTGGATTTTGGTTCTTGAGTTAGGCAAAGAAAGAATTCAGGGTCAAAAACTCCAATGAGCCGAAAACGGTTTGGCTCAGTGGTTAGAGTGTCGGCCTGCGGACTGAAAGGTCCCAGGTTCGATTCCGGTCGGGGGCATATACCTTGGTTGCGGGCACATCTCCAGTGTGGGGCATGCAATAGGCAGCTGATCGATGTCTCTCATCTATGTTTCTAACTATCCCTCTCCCTTCCTCTCTGTAAACAAGCAATTACATATATATATGAACTCCAATGATAAGAGAAAGTTTCTGTAGAAAACGATGGTGTTGGTAGTAGAAGTGAGCCAACCAGTCCGCTTAGACCCAGGAAACAAGTTACAGAAGCAAAGAGTCATGGGAGCATAGGAGACAGGCAGAGGTAACATGCTAGGGAGCTGGGGTGCAGGGGGCTGAGGGGTGAGGCGGGGAATGGGGAGGCTCACGCTCCTGGGAGGAGATTTGCTGGAGCCTTCCTCTTGAAGGTTTTAGAGGCCGGAGTTTAGGGGAGATCTTAGGGGAAGAGCTCAATAGACTCTTCACCAGCTTTACGCTGAGGCCCCCAAATGAGATTTGTTTCCCGGACTTTATCGGTCTTGGGTGTGGTTGGCACAAATGGCACTAATTGGATTTCTGTTCTCTATCTCCCTGATTAGCGGATTTAAGCTCTTTACCCTCTGGGGGATAAGAAGGACAAATCTTTTACTCTTAAGCATCTTCTTTGGGTAAGGAAGATAGGATTTGTCAATTCATTAGCTGGTTATAAACTGGTTGGCCATTGAAGGCTCTGTCTCACTTTCCCTGTTCCTGTCTTACTAGCCTGTCTCAGAAGCATGCCCATCTGACAGGTGCGGACACAGAGACACTTCGAGAATGTTAGTACCAAGACCTTGTGCTTGAACCACTGCTGTCGGTATAGGAAAAAGTTGCCTTGAGACTGGGTCTTTACAATAAAATGCAAAACCTCTGAGAGTCCAGCAAACATCGGCGTTCAGATGGCCTTCGCTCTCCCTGGTTTCCCTGCCCTCCCGGTTTTGGAGGGTGGCCCCCCTGGAGTGAGAGGCCCAGTCTGATATTTCCTATGCGATCCTCAAGAGCACTCTCTGGCCAAAACCGGTTTGGCTCGGTGGGTAGAGCATCAGCCTGAGGACTGAAAGGTCCCAGGTTCAATTCCGGTCAAGGGCATGTACCTTGGTTGCGGGCACATCCCCAGTAGGAGGTGTACAGAAGGCAGCTGACCGATGTCTCTCTCTCTCATCGATGTTTCTAACTATCTCTCTCCCTTCCTCTCTGTGAAAAATCAATAAAAATATTTTAACAAAGAGAGAGCATTCTCTGTTTCTGATTGACCTGTCAGTCACCCTAGAGCAGCATGAAATGCCACCTCCAGTGGGGAGCTGGTGGGGAGGAATGGATGCAGAGAGAGTCTCCCTGTCCATGGGAGCGCATGTCCACTCGGCTCCAGCTCCCTGCCGGCCTATGGAACTACGGCCAGTGTGGCTCAATGATTCATTTTTTCAAGAGAAGCGGGAGAGTTGGGATAGGTAAAATCTCCCAGTTTCTTAGCCAATGGCAACTCATCCAAAATCGACAACAAAATCTGTGGCGTTGAACTCGGTCCAGGTGCGCCACCTCTTCCCTGGAGCCTTGCACAGTCCCTCACAGCGTCTGCCTCTCCAGAAAGACTGTTTGTGTCAGTGAGTGGATTCATTCCAGGCAAAGAGCCCATTGGAAGGCAGAGCCCTGGGGACCTGCCTTGCTGTCCGTTAGCAGCATCACCAGCAACAGGAAGGAAAGGAACCTGTTATCCATCGTCCTCGACCCCGAGGAATGTGGCTTGCTCGTGGCGCTTGGGTTTTGCGTGGGCCTCGTCATGGATATTGCATCCTGGGTTGTAGAACCTGGCAGCCGCCTTGAGGGGGATTGGAAAGTCCCCTGAGTGTGGGATCTGTATGTTGGTCAGACCCGTGCCCTTCCAGGTCCCCAGCCTCACGTCCTACCAATAGGAGCTTCTCCATCAGTGTTTCTGTGGATGGATGGAGCCAGAGGTGGTCCTCATGGGTTCATGCTTTCGGTGACTAGGCATGGACCACCCTTTGCGCGCTGGTCGAGGGTCCCAGACTTGCGCATTGCTGACCATCTGGTGGCCAGGCAGAGGTGGAAGAATAACTCTGAGCTTGCTGGCTGTGGGGCCAGGCTATCGGGTCATAAGTGTCGGGGGTACATCACTCAGCTTGGTGGTCTGAGAAGGCCCTGCTGAGGAAGACCCCAGGACTTTTTCTTAAAGGGATAGACATGCTGTCCCCCACGTTCCCTTCAGAGGGTGTTTTCAGAACAAGTGAGACCAAGGAGACAAACTCATTCTGGTCTGGAGAACCAAGATGCCACCGGAGCAGACAGTGTCTCTGAGATGCCAAGGACGGAGGACGTGGCTCTTGCTAAGACGACACACTTACTTAACCTGGTGGCGGGAGCACGACCTTCCTGAGCCCCATCAGACCTTCTGTGCGTCTTCGACTCTGTCCCTTCTGAGCCTGCACGCAGCGTTTTTCTCAGTGAGTCCCCCTCTCCACAGCGGGGAGTGAGACAACACCAATGCCCTTCGGAAGAAAGACACCCATCCCTGCTCTGTCATTGGATGGCCTGGCCTCCCCGAGCCTCACTTTCCCCATCTGGGGATGGAAGAATGACCTTGACTTTGCAGGGCCCCGGGGAGACGGAAATGGGTTAAGGTGCCCTCCGCCACCAGGTGTCTTCCCTCTCTTCCCCTTGGGGTCCCCCGATCACCATGGCTGGTGCCTCTGTGTAGCCGGTTTCCGTTGGCATCAGTAGCCTCACAAAGCTGCTAATGGGGCTCCGTGGGCGGGGAGGGACCCCCCGTGGGCAGAGGGGCCCTGTGGTTGCGTTCTCTAATTAGCACAGCCAGCCCAGCCTCTGGCTCTCCTTCCTTCCAAAGAAAACACCCCCCTTCCAGCCCGAGTCGCGGAGGGGAGCTTGCAGGAGGCAAGGAGAGCCGTCAGCGCTCGTTAGGAGGAAGTGGTCCTTGCTTCGAGGCCTCCACCCGTCGCTCCTGCCAACGTGGGTGTCTTTGCCCGCTGTCCAGCCGAGTGTCGTATTGGAGGCTGCATCCCGTCAACCCAAGTTCCTGGAGACTCAGCACATGCAAGACCCCGATTGGTCCCCCCTTCAGCCTCACTCACCTCGTCCCCGATCCCCAGCTTTCCTCCCTCTTGTCTTCCCCTCGGGGGTCTCCTGAGAGGCAGTTGCAGGGGTGAAAAGTGATTTTTGAGTCTAGTAGGAAGTTGAACCCCAGCTTGGTGGCTCAGTGGCCCTGTGAGCGTGGCGGGTCACCTCTCTGAGCCTCACTTCTCTGTCCTCTTGCTTCTCGGCCCCTCTTTCCACTGCCCTCTCATCACTGCAACTCCTCATCGTCACGCAGTGTTTATTTAGTGCAAATATTCTGGACAGGCCCTCCCTGCATTTTGGCCATAGCAGCCCCTTCCAGACCCTGCTGTCACGTGACCCTCTCTTCCCCTCGAGCACGTGCTCAGAGCTGCAGTGATATCTGTCTTATCCGGCGCTCTCCCTGCTCTCGTGCCAGGGGATGTGGGCTCCTTAAGGGCGGGCAGGCCGCGCTGTGCCCGTTGAGCCCGTCTTCCCGGAGCGGTGCCCGGGACCCCCTTGGGAGCGGATTTCCTGCTCCGTCCTCGCCACTGCCAGGCCCCTGTTTGCTCAGAAGCCTCTGCTAAAGCTCCTGCGAGTCCTGCTTCCATGCGGCTCACTGACCTTTCGGCCTTCTTGTGTCCAGAGGTACTTGAGATGAAAAAGCCCCTTAAATGCCCCCCAAAAGGCAGAGGCTCAACACTAAAGAGGACAGCACTGTCCCTTTTCACAGCCCTCGTCCCCACAAGGGCCTCAGACGGCGCCCAAGGCTCACGCTCATCGTCAGTATGGTTAGCCCGGGGTTCAGTTCTCTCTTACCGCAGAGCAAGCACCCCCAGAACCGAGTGGCTGAAAACAGCCGTTTTATTGGCTCACAGT
Source organism: Lasiurus cinereus (assembly GCA_011751065.1). Classification (NCBI taxonomy): domain Eukaryota; kingdom Metazoa; phylum Chordata; class Mammalia; order Chiroptera; family Vespertilionidae; genus Lasiurus; species Lasiurus cinereus. The sequence goes on from JAAGEH010000378.1 coordinate 904,590, forward strand.
TCGGGGGGTCCGGGATTGTGGCAAGGTGGGGCTCCAGGGGGAGTCAGCAGGGGTTTCCCACAAGACTGCCTTCATAGGAGCCTGAGACTTCGCTTTTCTCTCTCCATGTGGCTCTCGTCACGTGACCAGCTTGGGCATCTTGGTCTTTAGGATGAGTCCCAAGAGTGAGTGTGGCCCCAAGTCAGTGGCAGAGATGGAAACCGAAGATAGATTTAGACCCAAACTTGAGAATTAAGCCGTTGACTTCTTTTTAATATATTTTTATTGATTTTTTACAAAGAGGAAGGGAGAGTGATAGTCAGAAACATTGATGAGAGAGAGAGACATAGATCAGCTGCCTCTTGCACGCCCCCTACTGGGGATATACCCACAATTAAGATACATGCCCTTGACCAGAATAGAACCTGGGATCCTTCAGTCCACAGGCCGACGCTCTATCCACTGAGTCAAACCGGTTTCGGCACTTCCCTTGACTTCTATTGGCCAGAACAAGAGACAGGGACCACCCAGATCTAAGGTCAGGGGAAATAGTCCCCGCCCCCCGTCACACAACACCACGTGGGAAGGGAATACTGTCCTGGTCATCTATGGAAACACTGCCCACCACCTCTAACTTCCCGATTAATTCAGACCACAGCCCGGGCCTTGGCGTGCCGCCGCCTGGGATGACAGACGGGACTCGCCTCTTGCTCCAAAGCCCATGAATCTATTTTCCTCTTGATCTGAGAATCGTCGCGGATTGGCATTGGCTCCTGACCTCGCAGAAGTATTGAACAAACAAGATGTAGGTCTGCGGGGCAATTGCTTTCTTCTTGATTTCCTAGGCTGATTGCTATTGATTATCTGCTGTGCACTTTGTTAATTTTCTTTTGACGGCCTTTCTTCTCGGAACAATTCCTGGGGAGGGTTTGCTGTGGTTATTTTTTCCTGGGATTAAGGCGCTGTGTGTGCTCAACCATCCGATCGTTCAGCAGAGAATTCGTGCCACTTCCTTTCTGTGGCAGCTGATGTAGCAGTGACCTCCCTCGGAGTGAAGTGACGGGCACAGGTCAGGCAAGAAGCTTACTCATCGGGACCAGCTACTGTGATGCCGGTGGCCAGGTATCCCTGGCCTCCTCCTTTGCTGATGCTAATGGCAGGTGCCCGGGTTAGTGCTAATTGTGCAATAACAGGGAACGTTTAGTTTGTGTCAGGCTTGCCGCTAACTGCTTGGCACACTTTATCTCATTTATTCCTCCCAACACACCCCGAGAGAGGCTCTGAGAGTGTCCCAAATGTTGGTTCCAAAGTGAGAGCTTCAGAATATGTGAAGGCTTTGGAGTGTCAGAGCCAAACATACTTAAAATATATCTATCTATCTATCTATCTATCTATCTACATAGATAGATTGATAGATAGATAGATAGATAGATAGATAGATAGATAGATAGATAGATACTAGAGGCATGATGCACGAAGATTCATGCAAGAATGGGCCTTCCTTCCTTCCCCTGGCTGCTGGTACTGCCTTCACTCTGGCCAGAGCCACCTTTCCGCTCCAGTCTGGAGCCACCTTTCTGCCTTTCCACACTACCCAGAGGCCCTGAGTGGCTGGGGTGGTGCAGAATGCCTTTGTCATCACCATGACGACGATGCAAATGTCCCACCCCACCCCCAGCCGCTTGGTGTCATGTATACAAATAATCCACCATCTTTGTTGAGTTAATTTGCATACGCACTCCTGATTGGCTGGTGGGCGTCACAAAGGTAGGGTCAATTAGCATGTTACTCTTTTATTAGTGTAGATAGGTATTAAATATATTGAACATCACTCAAGATGGATTCAAAGTGCACTAGGATACAATTTCTCATTTATCTGATTGGCTAAAATAGATGATATACTATCGGTGAGTTGGTAGAAAAATAGTGCT
>JAAGEH010000378.1:906599-928003 GCA_011751065.1 Lasiurus cinereus
GAGAGAGAGAGAGAGAGAGAGAGAGAGAGAGAGAGAGATTTCAGAGAAGGAAGAGGTATAGAGAGATAGAAACATCAATGATGAGAGAATCATTGGTTGGCTGCCTCCTGCACGGCCTACACTGGAGACTGTGCTTATAATCCAGGCATGTGCCCTAACTGGAAATCGAACCGTGACCCCCTAGTTCATAGGTCAATGCTCAACCACTGAGCCACACCAGCCAGGCATCATTAGGACTTTTGAACTTGATATTATCTCTGCTTCAAAGCCTTGGCCAATCTTGGCAATGTGCACAGTCTCTCCACGTCCTTTTTCAGGTCTCTGCTCGGGTGTCACCATTCAGAGAGACTTCCTCTGGCCAGCTAGGCCCTCCCCGCCTCGCTTCTCTCACAGCACCTGTGTTATTCTATTCCCAAGGCAGATCTCTAACCGGCAGGTCCCTCTTCTCTTTGGAGGTTCGTGGGGTCTCTCCCCCGTCCTGGTGCACACAGAAGAGCTGGTTTGTGGGCCTGTTATTCCTTCTCCAGCTCGAAAACCATTTGTTGAGTGAATGGATGATCCCGTTTCTTCCCAGTCACTCACTTACTCACATGATCCTGGCAAGTGACTGAATTGGGAGCCTCAGTTTTCTCATCTGTCAAGTGGGGGGAGTAATCAGCCCCTGCCTCATGGGCTGGTGTGAGAATCAAGTCAGATACTACACAGAAGTATAGCCCCTTCATGTATGTGGGCAGGTAGCAAGTAAAGCACAGTTCTATCCTGGATGCCAAGGGCACATAAGCAAAATGAAATTTAGAAAATATGGTATTTAGCACAGCGCCTGGCATCCTGTGAGTACCCAAAGGTGATAGTTGGGCAGGGTTTTCCTTCAGAGGACTTAGGAACAATGACGAAGGATCACCAGCCGGGCGTGGATTGAGTCCTGAGCTCTACTACAGACTGAGGTGGAAACCGATCACAAACCTTGAAGTTCAGAAGTGTTCTTTACCTTGACTTAGAAATGAAGACGGCGAGGAGCTCAGAGGATCCAGAGTCTGGCAGAGCACCGTATCCCTTGCAGGCCTGCAGCCCAAGTTCTAAAAGCCCCAGCATTGGGTTAGGGAGAGGGTGTGAAGCTGAGAGAAAACAACCTTCATTAAAAGGCATGAAACATCAGTTCCAGGTGCTCAGAAATCCTACCCCCATTTAAAAACCTCTGGGTCAACATCAGAATATTGACCGCTCTGAGCCACTGTGCCTAAGCAGACTTTACAGGATCTGTGTGTAAAATGGTGAAATTCATCTGCACAAGCAGGAGGTGAAAACAGAGGGAGTTGCCCTGGCTGGTTTGGCTCAGTGGATAGAGCATCCGCCTGCGGACTTAAGGGTCCTAGGTTCAATTCCGGATAAGGGCACATGGGCTTGATCCCCAGTTGGGGGTGTGCAGGAGGTAGCCTATAGGTGATTCTCTCGTCATTGAGGTGTGTATCTCTTTCCTCTCCCTTCCTCTCTGAAATCAATAAAAAATATATATATTAAAAGAAAACAGAGGGTGCAACAGGTCTTCAGACAAATTCAAGGTGGATGCTAGTGACAAGGCTCCTCAGCTCCCCCAGTCATGGTTTGTACCTTGAAACCCACCAGCCTCTTTGAGCCTCAGTTTCCCCGTGTGTAGAACAGGAATAATCGCAGCCCCCTCTACAGAGTGTTCTGAGAATTAACGAGAAGATAATGCAGGCAAAGCACTTGGCACAATCCCCAGACATAACCGTGCTCCATAAAGATAAGCTACGGTTATTTTTAAATTAATATTAATTCAATCCCCAGTAATAAAAAATCTTCACACACAGGCTGAACTCCCAGAGCCACGCCGTATGCCTGCCAGTCATGGCTCAAGCATGCCCAGCTCTGTGTGTGTGACACTGGGCAAGTCCCTCGCCTCCCCAAGCCTCAGTGTCCCCATCTGTTAAATGGGCATAAGAATGAAGCTTGCCTTGAGACCCGATGTCAAGGATGCCCACCGTGTCTGGCACCTGTAAAGATGCTCTCTACATGTTTGCCATGATTAGCATCAAAACGATTATTCCTCGGAACCAGCTGTTTAAAATGCCAAGAATGACACTTCCGCCCTCTGAGCAAATCTGTTTACCTTAGAAGTGAGTGGCTGCTCATTCATGCCTCTGAGCTTTTCCTGGACACCCGCCTCCCATGATAACGGGGAAGGTGAACGTGTGTTCCCTCGTTTGAGTAATTGAAGAGGTTCATAAAAGCACTAATAAATATCCTTAGGTTGCTATGGAAACAATTACCTAATTAGGTTTTCCTTTCATCAGAGGAGTCCAAATTGAGAGACTCAGAGTACATCTCCCGATTAAGGCCACCGGTGGCTTCCCGGAATGGAGGCATGGCCCCAACCTCATCGCACATGTTTTCCTTCGATGGCAGATGACGGCAGGAGGCCCGTAGCATTTTCAGAAGGGCTGATGTCTCCTGTCAGCCCTGCTCACAGCGGCTGATAACCCTCTTCCTTCTGGCAGTCCCGGCAGGCACAGAGCGGCCGCAGCAAGGACTCCGTCTCATTTCCCTTGATGGTGGCTTTTCAAAGGCCCGGGCGTGACAAAGAGAAAGCTGTTGCCCTTCGCGCCCAGCCTTAAAGCGCTCAGAGCAGCCCCGCTCAGAGCGGCTGTAATGTGTCAGAATGTGATGAGGCTGATATTTGGAGTTCGCTCCTCAACATCGGCCTTGCGAAATGCCATTTCCAGCACCTAATACCTGTCTGGAGAGAGATCAGAACATTTAGTTTTAATCTTAAAGGTCACGCAGGAATTTATCCCGATAATGGAGCCCCGGGCCAGATGGAGAAGCTGGGAAATCTCACCGACAGGGCTCCTTTTGCAGACCAAGCCCCTGCCCAGAGGAAAAGCTGGTGTGCGGAGATCTGAGGAGGACCAGCTGGTCTCTCTCAAGGTGACCCTGATGTGGTCAGACCACCTTGTGCTCCAGAACATCCCTTCTGCAAAACCAAAGGTCCTCGGCATGGACGTCTACATTCCTGCATTTATGGAACAGAAGTTGATCTACATGTCAGGTTTCTGAGCGAGGCGTTAGAGATAGGAGATGAAAAGGCAAACTCGCTGCCCTCAAGGCGAGATTCGCCAAGCCATGGATATAGGAAAATGATTAAAAACGATCCCACATTGCCGAAATCGGTTTGGCTCAGTGGATAGAGCATCGGCCTGCGGACTGAAGGGTCCCAGGTTCGATTCCGGTCAAGGGCATGTACCTTGGTTGGGGGCACATCCCCAGTAGGAGGCGTGCAGGAGGCAGCTGATGGATGTTTCTCTCTCATCGATGTTTCTAACTCTCTATCCCTCCTCTTTTCTCTCTGTAAAAAAAATCAATAAAATATATTTTTAAAAACAAAACAAAAAAAAAGCACTCCCACTGCCGTCAATCTGAGTATAGAGGGTAAAGCACCGCAGCTTCTCAAATAAGTCAGGGAAGGCTTTCTGTAGGGAGAGGGCCTGAGCTGAGTCCAGCAGGTAGGCATGGTGAAGGGATCCTGGCAGAAAGAAGAGCTTGAAAGCCTGGGAGGGTCCTAGGGGTGGAGGGCTATGAGGCTGAGTCTTGAGCCAGGGAGAATGTGAGCCATTAGAACTTCAAAGTTGGTCCTTGTCTACGGGTCTCAGGGGGCCCTAAGGAGGGTGTGCCGGGTCGTTCAATGAGAGAAACAGAACAAGTAGGATATTGATGTAAGTTTTATTATAAGACAATGCACTCATTACAAAGTAAGCCTGAAATCTGTAGGGCAGGCTGGAATTCTCCAGCACAGGGTGAAACTGCTGCCAGCAACATTCCATCTTCATCCGGGAAGCCTCAGTATGACCCTTAAAGACTTCCAACTGGTCAAATCAGGCCCAGCCGGATTATCTAGGTATAATCCTCTCCTTTACTTAAAGTCGACTGATTATGGACAGTAATCACATCTATAAAACACCTTCACAAACAACCCCTAGATGAGTGTTTGATTGCATACCTGGAGACTGTGGATGAGCCAGGTTGACACATGAGGTTGACCATCACAGAGAGGTTCTGGGGAAGTCACTCATGCGACTTACTGCTCCTGCACCAGAGAAAGCCACCCGTTAAAAAAAAGAGTGATTCTGGGACTGGCAAGAATAAATATAGGCGCTGTGCTGGCGTGAGGTCCGTCTCTCTGGGCAACTGGAAATGCATAGTCCTAGAAGTCCGGTACATCTTGATTTCAAGTCCACTTTGACTACGTACTTTTATTTTTTTATTCTATAAAATGAGATTATACTTTGGAGGTATGTTGGGAGGTTAAGAGGCAAGCATTAGTCATGCTTTTAGAAGGCGCTTCCCTGGCAGTGACGGTTGTTAACTAAAATTTATTTGGGTGCGTGTCACAGGGACCTGTGGGAGCTAAATTAAGTAGAAAAGGGAGTTCAATAGAGAGATATTGGAGTCCCAGAAATGGTGATGGCAAGCACAGGAAAACTAAGAAGTGGGGCAGCCCTGTGTGGGCTTCCATGGCGAGACTTTCTCGACCTTCCTTTGCCATTGACCAAACCCAGCAGTCAACAGGCATCAGGCTCAGTGCCTCTCAGTTCAAGGTCCTGAGAAAGGATCTCATTGGATGGTTGTGTCAGATGCTCACTATGGGTCCAACCAGCTCTGGCCTGAGGGTGGCATCATGGAGATGATGGCTGCCAAGTCTCAGCCCTTGAGAGAAGGAACATCTCAGGAGAGGTCCCTTCTTCTGGCATTATAGTGGGAAGTTCGTGCTGTTCCCTATCCCCAGTGACCTTCCTGCCCTGACCTTGACTTACAACTTCTCATCTCTCTCCAACTACCCCACTGCAGATCTGTCTGTATAGCCCAGGACCAATGAGTTTACCCTTTTTAAAACTCAGTCTCATTCTCTCTAAAATGGAGAGGGCCCTGGTTGATGTGGCTCAGTGAGCATCGGCCCCTGGTCAAGAGCACATACCTGGATTGCAGGTTCAATCACCAGGCCGGGTCAGGGCATGTGCAGGAGGCAACCAATCGATGTATCTCTCTCACATTGGTCTCTATTTATCTATCATCTATTTATCTTTCTCTCTCCCCTTCCCTCCCTCCTTCCACTCTCTAAAAATCAATGGAAAAAATCCTCAGGTGAGGATTAACAAAAATAAATAAAATGGAGATGAAAATACAGTGGTACCTCGAGATACAAGTTTAATTCGTTCCGTAACCTTGAGGCGTGGGGAACTATGAGACGCTCAAGTCGCAGTAAACTGGTGGGTCGTGTGCAGCCGGCTGATCCGCGAGATTACTCCTATCTCAACTGTTGCTCGTATTTCGAAGCAAAAATCGCTCACTCGACGGCTCGTATCTCAAAAATCTCGTATGTTAGGGCACTCGTATCTCGAGGTACCACTGTAATACCTATTGTGTAGAAGTACTGTGAAGATTAAATGATGTACATTCAGCTCTTAGCTCGTAAAATTGCTTTCGCTGTGATGGTTGTTCGTAGTGTAGCAGTGGTGGCATTTCTCACTGCCCAGCTGGGCTTGGGAAGGGCAGTGAGAGCACAGGGCACCGTAAAGAGGTGAGGACAGGCATGAGAGCGGCTGGAGCTGGGTTGCGGCCTGACCCCTGCCACTCAGTGTCTCTGTCACAAGTGACTCAGCATCTCAAGCGTCTTTCCTCACTTGCAACATGAGAGAACAGTCATGCTCTTGCGGGAGCCTCCTCCGGATCAGATGACTTCCTGGCATCGCACACTTCGCGAAACACCTGGTACATAGAAGGTGCTCAGTAAGGGAATTCTTAACATCATTACCATCATTCTCATCGTAATTCTCATTAAACCACTTTTTTAGTCCAATAGACTCTCAGCACATGATTCCCCAGCTCCATCTTACAACAGCCCGCTGATTATTTCTAAATCTGATGTCGCTTATGGCCCGGGCACCTGCAGAATGGGCTGGTTTTTCACAGTGTTGGCTCCTCTGCCTGCTCCCGTTGGCAACTCTCTAGCTACTATTCGCTGAGCTGGGCAGCGCTGTCGCTGGTGTCCCGGACATCTGTAGCTTGGGGAGTGGCAGCATGATTTGTGCACATGGCATTGGAATGAGCCATTCTGCACGGGGATCGGAGGGAATCGGGAGCCCACACTTGCTCCATCCCGCGTCCTCTGTGAGCACACAGAGCTGAGACCCCAGCCTGGGCCGGGCCTGGCTGGGCGTGGGATTCGGCACCCTGAATGGATGGCAAGAAATGAAGCTCAAACAAGGAGCCACTGTACACGTATTGGACTTTCACCTGCCACTTACAGAGAAAGGCCGCTGCCTGCCTCGGAGTAACCTGACACCCGTCTCTAAAAGGTGCTCCCTCGCTCGCCCCCTTTCCCAACGCTCTCAGGATCAAGACAAAGCCACCTTTGTGTACAGTGGAGCCTGAGCAGTGTGCGCACCCTGGATTCTCACACAACCCCGGTGCCGCCCCTGCACCCTGAGAAGACGATTACTAGGAGGCTGTCGAGCTGACGTCTGTATTATAACGATACTAGTGACCCGGTGCATGGATTCGTGCACATCGAAAGGAAATGAATTAATTAAATGGCCAGTGCACCTATATGGACTGGCCAGTCGGTGGCGTGCGATGGGTGCCAGTGAGAGCTTTACGTGTATCGTACAATGTTTATTTTTAAATTGCCAGTGCGCGTCCTATCTACCAGCTGGTCAGTCCGTCAGTCAGACGGTCGGACGTAAATACAGTTGGTCACTTAGCCTTTTATATGTATAGATTGTTACTCGACAGCAGGGGTGGGAATGTTGGCCTGTGGGCCGTATCAGGCCCGCTAAATCATTTGGTCTGCCTCTGCCAAGGCATTGGGGGTGAGTTAACTAAATGTTTGACCCAATAGAGCAGGCTCATTTTTTAAAAAAATAGGGGTTTGGGTACCCCTTTTCTTTTCTTTCTTTTTTTAAAATATATTTTATTGATTTTTTACTGAGAGGTAGAGAGAGGAATAGAGAGTTAGAAACATCGATGAGAGAGAGAGACATCGATCAGCCGCCTCCTGCACGCCCCCTACTGGGGATGTGCCTGCCACCAGAATACATGCCCTTGACCGGAATCGAACCTGGGACCCTTCAGTCCGCAGGCCGACGCTCTATCCACTGAGCCAAACCGGTTTCGGCTCATTTTTAAGCTGATCATTTTATATGGCCTGCGAGTGACGTTTTAAATATCCAAACGGCCCTTGGCAGAAAAATGGTTCCCCACCCCCGTCCGATGGCAGTACCCCACGGTGAGTTTCCTAGGAAACGGTCAAGTGCCACTAGATGCGCTTCAACATGACCCATTGCGGAGCCAGCACGGCATCCATTTAGGGACAAGAGTCAACACGTCGAATCACGTTCTTCCGCTTACTAACTGCTAACTCTTGACTCGGCATCCGGGATTGAGACTGACAGAGCGCTGGGCGGATGTATTCCGACGTGGCCCGTCTTGGTTCCCCTCCTGGAAGGTGGCATGGGGTGGGGGTCAGAGGTTAAATTCACAGGGCAGGAGGTCTGGTTTCTGGGCTTCGGCCTTCATTTGGCTACTTTCTACCCGGGTGACCTTGAGGGTGTTGGTATTAATGAGAGCCAGTCCATGTACAGTGTGGTACCTCGAGATACGAGTGCCCTAACATACGAGATTTTTGAGATATGAGCTGTCGAGCGAGCGATTTTTGCTTTGAAATACGAGCAACATTTGAGATAGGAGTAATCTCTCGGATCAGCCGGCTGCTCACGACCCACCAGTTTACCGCGACTCGAGCGTCTCATAGTTTCCCACGCCTCAAGGTTACGGAACAAATTAAACTCGTATCTTGAGGTACCACTGTATTATGGCAAGCATGATACTTTGTATATGTCAAGGGATGTTTGAGGTGCTTCATGGTGGCTGTGCTGCGATTCACAGCTGCTTTGTGGGGCCTCTGCCTTGCACATTTCAGGGCGCCCCTGGGGACCTTTCACTGTGACTGGCACCCCAGAATCATGCAGCCTGACAGCTCCATTGACTCGGAGCGGGCAGAGGCGGGAGGTGGGGGGGCTGTCAGGAATGCAGGGCTTTCAGGCAGCAGCCCAGGGAAGAGATCAGGCCACACGGGGGGCCGTGGCTGGGGGAGGGTGCGAGAGAGACTAATTCACTGGAGGGAGGTATTGTCACCAATGACCATTCCATTTTGTGAAAGAGGCGCCAGGCTCAGCGCCAGGCCCGTGGTCCCAGAAGAAAACCTGGCCAGATCTGCATGCAGGACCCACTCTCTAACTCCCAGGACCATGCAAAACGAAAACCTGGGTCCCTGTGTCAGAAAGGATGAAGGATTTAGAAACAGCGATGCCAGAGCATTAGACAAACACAGAGCCTTTGTCAGCAGGGGGCCTGGTGCCCATGCCCAGGAAGCCTGCCCTGCCTCTGTTCCTGCCTCTCTCCTCTCCTCCACCCCTCACCCCTCCAGCTCTCCAGCTCCTCTGTTGGGTTGGCCTCAGTCCCGTAGCAGGTGGGAAAAGATGGCCTGGATCCATCGGGGGTGGAGCACGGGAGAGAAATCTTGAGCCCAAATGGATTGTGATTGACCACGGGTGCTAAGGCGTGCTCCAGGGAAGCAGGGATGGGCAGACTGAAGTCTTGGGGGGAGAGCTCACAGAACCTTCAAGAAGGTTCATTTCTGAGAACACGGATGCAGCACAAAGGCTCCTAAGGTTTACTTCTCCCTCTGGCCGGCCATTAGCGGGAGGAGGCATGAGTGGGAGCCCCCTGCCTGCGTGGCTAGGACGTGCCCAGAGCCGGAGAAGGCCGAGCCACCGGGCACTGTGGGTGCGTGTAAAAGCAGACGGTTAGTAAGGCAGTGCAAAAGGATGCTTTAGGTCAGTGGTTCTCAACCTTCCTAAGGCCGAGACCCTTGCATACAGTTCCTCATGTGGTGGTGACCCCCAACCATGAAATTTTGCTACTGTGATGCATCGTGATGTCAATATCTGCATTTTCCGATGGTCTTAGGCAACCCCTGTGAAAGGGTCATTCAAGCCCAAAGGCGACCCACAGGTTGAGAACCGCTGCTTTAGGTGCTTTATGCAGATGATCCGTGGTCTTGCTCCCTCACCTTCCTCTTCCATCCTGTTCCATTTCCTTTCTTGCTCGCCATGCGCCTAACAGAGAACCCGGCTCTGGGAACGGCCTTGAGACGCATCTAAATCATCAGAAGTGACTCCTCTTTGAACTCCGTCCCATCGCCGTTAATCTGTTTGGGCAGCCTTTCCCCGGGCGCAGTTGATTAAGACTTCATTACTGGGCGGGCGAGTCCTCCTGCCACGTGGGAGGCCCGTGCCCGCAGCATTGACGGGGCGGGGGTGGAGGGGTGAGATGGGGGTGGAGAATGAGGTGGGCGGAGAGGGGAAGTCTTCACAGGTGACATGGGCACATGGGACACCACTCAGCCTGCCCCCTTTTGGTCCTGAGAGGTCCCTCTGGGCCTCACCCTCAGGGGACTCTTTCCCAGCTTGTCTTTAGCTCGTTAGCGCCACCTCCAGGCTTCTCCTGGGCTCCGATGGTCTAAGGAGCTGTATTACCCTGTTTCCCCGAAAATAAGACAGTGTCTTACATTAACTTTTGCTCCCAAAGATGTGCTCGGTCTTATTTTCAGGGGATGTCTTATTTTTCCATGAAGAAGAATAACGGTACGGTAGTCGTTGTCATCACCAACCAGCTCACTGATGGGCCACAGCGCAGCCGGAGCTGTTCAGGCAGGGCGAGGCCTCTTTAAATCAGGAGTTAGACGCCTGATGGTAGCTTCGGGGCCTTATATTCCGGGGAGGTCTTATGTTCGGGGGAGGTCTTATTTGGGGGGGGAGATGCCTTATATTACAGCGAGAGGCAAAACTGGAAGTAGGTCTTATTTTCGGGGGATGTCTTACTTTCGGGGTAACAGAGTACTAACACAGCACCGCCTCCAAACCCCATGTCTCAGGGCCTGACTGAGGAGCGTCGCTTGTTCCCTAGCCCTGCCTTCCTCCTCCATTGTCTCCTTCCGCTCGCCCACAGAGCCCCCGTCGCACTGCAGTGACATGTGTCCGGGACTTCAGAGGACATGTGTGTGGGCTCAGGCCCCGGGAGAGGGATGGCCGGCGTGGTTAGGGAGCTGGGCAGGCTCCGGAACACAATGGTCTGATCCATCCTGTCGCCGAGGATGGTCCCTGGGCCTCCCAGCTCATTGATTGACAGGCGGCCCGCTCTGATCTCCGCACAGGCAGGTCGCTTTCAGCGTCGCGTGGATCCCAGGGCAGTGGCCGCGGACCGTGGCTGCTGCTGTGTGATCGCGGAGGGGCAGCGGCCTCAGCCACGTGGCGGCTGTGCTGCAGGGACTTCCGTGGTCAGGACTGCGCCTGCCCTGGCGCCCTTCATGTGCGTCCCGAGTCTCACATACCCCTCTCAGCCACCCACTCGCAGAGCACAGGTGCCTGTCGTCCGTCAGCTGTAGGGCAGAACGCAGAACTGCCTCCAGGGGGAAAAGACGGGGAACCGAAGGCGGCTGGCCACTCCTTCACTCCGCCAGCCACTCGCTCGGTGGTTTTTTATCGAGCACCAAATACTAGGCTGGATGTTAAGGAAACAAAAGTGCATGAGACACTGCCCTGCCCTTGGGACTCCCCCACCCAGCAGGCAGTGACCAGCCAGTGACCACGCCCGGGTGGTGTTCTGTGACCCTCCCCAGGGTTCCGTGGCAGCCAGAGGGTCTCTCCCCTCAACCGGAGGTCAGAGGGTCTCCAGAAGGAGAGGAACTTGGACGAGCATCGTGAAGCATTCGTCAGTCCAGGCACGGGAACAGCATGTGCAAAGGCACGGAGGCCAGACATGTGGACGCAGCTGCTGTGACTGAGCTTCAAAGTACAGTGGTACCTCGAGATACAAGTTTAATTCGTTCCATAACCTTGAGGCGTGGGAAACTATGAGACGCTTGAGTCGCGGTAAACTGGTGGGTGGTGTGCAGCCGGCCGATCCGAGAGATTACTCCTATCTCAAATGTTGCTCGTATTTCAAAGCAAAAATCGCTCACTTGACGGCTCATATCTCAAAAATCTCGTATGTTAGGGCACTCGTATCTCGGGGTACCACTGTATAGGGGGGTGGGGGGCTGTCAGGCCAGCCAGGCCTGCGTGCAGTGATCAGACAGCAGGGCTCTTGATGGGGGAAAGCTGAGGGCGGCAGGGTGATGGCGTCTCTGGGGAAGCCTGGCTTTGTGGGGCGGAGGAGGGAGGGGTTTGGAGGCCCAGCACCCCGCATTTTCCCATTTCCTCTGAGAAAACGGACCCCACATGCCGAGGGCTTCCCAGGGCTTTACGGCTAACCCTTTGTGGGGTAACCTAGGACCTCTCCACCCCCTCCTGCCAGGCAGGGTGGTGGTTAGGGGTTGGGCATCTGGAGGCAGATGAGCGGGGTTCAGACCGCAGCTCTGCTCCCTCCTCGCTGTGTGACCTCAAACAAATGAGTCAGCCTCTCTGTGTCTGTTCACACGGCTGTGACATGGGGGTGAGGGGAGTGCGCGTGTCAGGTCATAAGGCGTTTGAGGATGACGTGTGTCTGTGTGTGCGCACACATAAAGTGCGTGGAACACGGTGAGTGCTCAGTAAATAGTGCTCCTATTTTCCGACGTGGAGCTTCCTTGCCCTGTGGCTCAAGGCTGACCGGGCTCAGTTTGTATTTGAAGCTGGTGGGAACTCCAGGACCAGGGACCCCTGGCCGGCCCCCAGGAGTGCCCTGTGGGTGACCCCTCTTTGGCAAGCAAGCCGAGGCCTCCGCTCCCATCAGCACCCTGTGCACCCTCCCAGCCTGCAGCCTCCGCCGGAGGAAATTAAAAGCTGGATTGGATTGTCGGCGTCATCAAGAGGAATGCACGGGGCCTGACCCTTTGCTCAGCAGCAGCTATAGAGTGTCGTTGGCTCTCCTCTCCGGCTCCTGAGGACGCAGCCTGGTATGAAGGTGCCCTCCACCCTCGTCACTGACCATCCCTACCCCCCTGGCGATGGTGGCCTTCAGGGGTAAGCAGGGGGGTCACCCCCTTCATGGAAAACCCACTGGGGATTCCTGGCTTTAATTGAAACCAAGCACAGTTAGGAACCCAAAGATGTGGAAATCCCTATAAATTCCCATGAAATCTCAGTCCACAGCCACGGGAGCGGCCGCTGCTGGCACCGCCCACCGTGGCCCATGTGCTGTCCAAGGCAGCAGGTGCCCGGGCAGAGCACCGCCATCCGCGGCTGAGGCAGAGGCCTGGGAGAAAGTCCGGCTCCGCCTCTGACTGGTTGTCGGACCCCAGGCCTTACCCCTCCAGGCCTCCGTGTCCCCCTCTGCAGAATACCGTCAGAACATGCCTCCTTCCTCAAGCAGTTGTGAGGATTCACTAAACGGTCTCATTTCCCAAGCCGACACTCAGAAGATGCTCGCGCTGCTTATTTATCCAACACGAGACCCATGATGCGCCAGAGACCTGATTCAGTTACTCCTCATTGTGTACCGGGAAGCAGAACTGTTATTTCCCCACTTCACAGATGAGGACCCCGAGGCACAGAGAGGTTAAGAAAATTGCCTGTGTCACACAGCTGGGGGAGGGCAGGCGGGCGGGCAGCAGATGGAAACACAGGAGTGTAACCTGTGTGCGCTCTCTGCTGCCTGTCTCCCTGTCAGGATCCGCTGCTCCGTGCCTGGCCCTGTGGCAAAGGTACCAAAGCCAACGGAAAGGAGGAAACCCAGTCCTGTCTGATATGGCTTGCAGCGTTCCCAGAGAGCTCGCTGTCTCATGAAGTCCTCTGCTTATAACAGAGAAAGCGATTAAAATTCTGTTTGTAAACACCTTTCCTTCCCTGCAGAAATCAGTAGTCTAATAGGTGAGCTGCCCTTTCTTTTTAGGGTTACCGGAACAGCTGCAGTAAGAAATAAGGCTCTGACCTTGGGGGTTTGGAGGGAGGCGGTTTCGGGATTACTTATTACTGCAGCGTAACCTCACTCATCCTGCCCACCCTCTCCTACCGCTGCTTTCTAAGTTGTACATCCTGTTCAGAGGACGATGCAGGGAACACCTGGAGGGTGGAGATGAACCCCGCCAACCGGGTCGCTCGGGGCCTGCAGATGCTGAGATGGGCGTGTTCCTCTCTTCTGCCCAGAGAGGCGGCATGGGGACACCCATGGGAATGACGGTTTGGCTTTTGTGTGAGCCGGTTTGTAAAGCTTCCTTTAGCTCTGATCAAGAATCCAAAAAAGAGGATCACCTGAAATCTCTTGAGGACAGTGAAATGGTCCCACGGTAAAGGGTTGGAAAAGCGCCCCCCCTCCGCCCCCCTCCCCTCCCCAGTTCATGGCTGACTTCCCTTTCATTTATAGAGGACCCTGTCCAGCTGTTATAACATGCTCAGGAGCAGGCGGGGCCGAGCCAGCTCTGCAAAGAGGAGACCTTATTATCTCCCTGACCATTAACTTCACCAGATCAAGTCGCGAAAACAAAACTCCTCCCGTGGCGAGGCCCAGGACATCATGTTTTATCCAGGACACGAGTAACAAGTGGGCTTGACTTTCTTAAGGAAGCCACCTAAGAATGTGTGTGTGTTGTTAATAGGCTTTAACGAAGTAAAAAATTTGAATCTACAATTTCGTTTCATTTCTGCAGTCCTACACGATATTTCACAGAAAGAAGTCTGGGGGAGGGTAACTCTGCGTCATGAGGTTGCCTAGAGACCCAGGTTCCTTCCACCTTGTTGCTCTATCACACATTGAGGCCTTGTCTCCTGGGTGAAAATGACTTCCTGTTTCCTTTGCCGTCCACCGGAAGGGGGAAGGGAAGTGGAGGCAGATTCTTTGACCAGCTGTGATGTGTAAGTCCATGAACCTCGACTGGTCACTTTTCATCGACTATGATATACCACATGGCCAAACTTGGCTGCAAAGGAAGCTGGAAAAGTGGAGTCTTGCCGAGACCGGTTTGGCTCAGTGGATAGAGCGTCAGCCTGCGGACTGAAAGGTCCCCGGTTCGATTCCTGTCGGGCATGTACCTTGCTTGCACAACTCCAGTAGGGGGCGTGCAGGAGGCAGCTGATCGATGTCTCTCTCTCATTGATGTTTCTGACTTTCTATCCCTCTCCCTTCCTCTCTGTAAAAAAATCAATAAAATATATATTTTTTTAAAAAAAAAAAGTGGAGTCTCAGGGCTCCCGTGTGTCCAGCTAGATCAGTAGGAGTTGGGGTGCAGAGGCAGGGGGCAGAGGGACACAATTAGCCGTCTTTGCCACTAGCGAGGGAATGCAATTAAAGAGCAATGAGCTCAGCCTTCCTGTGTAGTAAGGACTCAGTGAAGGGTAGCTGTCATTTGGGGGAGAATCATTCTTAGGAGGGACAGGCAAATTCTCTCTCATCTCAATACACCAGTTCTGGAAGCCAGGCCGGAACACAGACGTGAGGGCCCAGCCTCTGAGGTTCTTTCCTCCAAGGCCTTGGATGGCAGGGAGTTTCCCGTGGACCGTGCAGCCTGCAGGGGAAAGACCCCAGCCACTCCCCCACCCCCCAAGACGTGACCACACTTCACCCAGGTGCTCCAGGCACCTCTGCTCCTTTTGTCTCGGCATCCGATGCCAATTCCTTTTGGTCACGTCATCCCACAGGGACGGCTAGGCATGATTGGCACCCCGTGGGAGGGGTCGTGGCGACCAGCTTGGCCTTTCAGCCAGTGCTCTGCTGTGTTCATTTTTGTTGACATTTAATTATATTTCGATCCCATCAGCTGTCAGGCCAGCTTCCTGACAGGACACTGAATCGTGCTTGAAGCCGGCCAGCCCCTGCAGGCACGATCTCATTTGGGCTTTCTCGGATGGATGGCCCTGGGAGGAAACAGACAGGGGGTCTGATTGGCAGGGAAGACCCCAGGAGCCAGCAAGCACGCCGTCAGGCACCACCTCCCGTTTTCTTCATTGTCATCGGCTCCCCTTCAAAAACGCATGAGGCCTCTTAAGCGCTGTTATTAAGGAGTTTAAACATACTTAGTTGCCAGGACCGGTTTGGCTCAGTGGATGGAGCATCAGCCTGCGGACTGAAAGGTCCCGGGTTCGATTTCGGGCAAGGGCATGTACCTTGGTTGTGGGCACATCCCCAGTAGAGGGGTGTGTAGGAAGCAGCTGATCAATGCTTCTCTCTCATCGATGTTTCTAACTCTATCTCTCTCCCTTCCTCTCTGTAAAAAAATCAATAACATATATTTTAAAAAATAAATAAATAAACATACTTAGTTATTTGTTGATCTGCAGACTCTAGCACACACCCCCACCCTAACCACACCGTCTCTGTCTAATCTTAAGCTTTTATTGGGGAATAGCTTGAGAGGCACCATGAAACCATAATAGCAAACACTTCTATGGGAATTACGATGTGCTGACTATGGTTCTGTGTGTCTTACCTATCTAGGTTTTTCTCCCTATCTGAATCATTTCTGTTTCTGAGTTCCTGGTAGCAAGCAGGAAGGGTTTGTAACAACCATGGCAGGTTGGGTCCTATCACTATTCCCATTTTATGGATGAAGAAACTGATGCACGCTGAGTTTCGTGGCATGTTCCAGGCCACCAGGCTAGCGTTTGGCAGAGCTGGGTGTGAGCCCAGATGGACTGATTTAGCATTTGTACATGTGGCCACCATGCAGAGAAGTGGCTATAAGTACATCCATCCCACCCTCATTTTCATGGGCCTACCTGTCCTGCAGCGGTGGGAAAGCTGGGAATTTGGTGTCTAGACTCCCTTGCAGCTAGAGTTCTCCACGTGATTCAGGTTTGGCCACACAGATGAATTCACATGAGGTTGTGAAGGTAGATCTGAGGTAGAGGTACATTCCTGCTGCTTCTACAGTTCTGCTGAAAAGCATGTTCCTGAGGTACCTGCTTTCCCGGTGGTCACCTCAGTCATGGTCCCTGTGCAGGATGGGACCTAAGAGGTGGGCACACAACAGATCCATTTTGCTGGCGCTGGTCCTGGCAGGCACAGTGTGGTTTCAGAAGAAGCAGTAGGAGGGCAGCTTCCTGACTGGGCTCAAGGAGGTCCTGTTCTGGAGCTGCCAGCCTCTGATTTTTCGAGCAGCGGATCTCCTGGTGGCCCAGTTCAGCAGAGATGCTTTTTATCCCTGAAAGCTGTTTCTGCAGCTCCTCCGATAACTCCGTAATCCATTTAAAAATGTATAATAAATACATTCCTGCCAGAATAGCCTAGAATAAAGTCTGTTCTTTGAACTGACCCTGGTCACACAATGCTAGACCAAAATGTCACCTCCGTTCCTTAAAAAGCAAGTGGTGGAGAACGCGTCCTGTGTCCCCTAGCAAATGGGCCCCTTAATTAGACCTACTTCCCGACGCAGACACAGGTAGCACTGGCCTGGAGCAGGCTCTGCTCCCCAAGTTAGTGGAGAGCAGAGCAGAGTGCAAACCTCCTGTGGGCAGCTCACCCCCTGAGAGGAAGGAGAGAGAAGGGGCTGGCCATGGGTGCCCAGCCCTGTGTCCTGTGCCCACCAGGTACATACACCAGGCCTACCTGGGGTGGGAGGAGACGATGGACAACGAAGAAAGAGCTTATGGGGGAATTGGCTCAAAGTGCCGTTTGCCAATGTTGAGATTCTGTTGAGTCATGAGCATTAAGTTGAGATCGTGAGCATTAAGTCTCTGCGTGAAAGGGGAGACATCATGTGTCATAGATCATACGTTTCTCATGCAATCACATGGAGTAACTTTGTGGAATCCTCGGGGGTTGAGGGCATCCTTTCAGATTTCTAAATAACTGGTGACTTGTCCATTTCAGAGATGACACCTTTCAAAACGTTAACCTCTGGGGATGGACATCTTTCTGAGAGGTCTTATTACAAAGAGAAACTTTATTACTTAGGATGCTTTGGGCTAGGGCAGTGGTCGGCAAACTCATTCGTCAACAGAGCCAAATATCAACAGTGCAAAGATTGACATTTCTGTTGAGAGCCGAAAACCAATGAGGTACATTGGCAGGTATGGCCTTTCCCCGCCACCCTTCCCAGGCAGCGCCCCCACATCCGCCCTCTCTCTAGCCCCCTCTATTGCTTTACAGTGGTACCTCGAGATACGAGTGCCCTAACATACGAGATTTTTGAGATACAAGCCGTCAAGCGAGCGATTTTTGCTTTGAAATACGAGCAACATTTGAGATAGGAGTCATCGCGCGGATCGGCCGGCTGCACACGACCCACCAGTTTACCGTGACTTGAGCATCTCATAGTTTCCCACGCCTCAAGGTTATGGAACGAATTAAACTCGTATCTCGAGGTACCACTGTATTTTCTCCAGAACCCGCCACCCACTGAATGTGTCTATTTTTCTCGTTTGTTTATTGGCTCATTATTCGCTCCCAGCCCTGGACGCCATGCCCTGTGGGAGCAGAGAGCAGCTCTGTCTTCCTCACCACAGTATCCCCAACACGGTGCCCGGCTCCCACGGGGGGTTCAGCAGATATCAGCTGCACATGAGTCAGAGTTCCCATCAGGGGTTCGAATAGGAATCATTTAACAAACGACCCTTCAGACACGTGGCTGGCCGGTCCCCTGCATTAGCTCGGTCAGCCTTGCAGACATGGAAACTGAAGCGCAGAGACATCCCGTGACAAACAGCCGACCAGGAGTGATGGAGGGGGATGGAAGCCCGGTCCCTGGATTGCAAAGGGTGGCTTGTCTGGGGACGCCAGCCCGGCTGCCTCCCTGAGGACCTTGGGCGGCTGGAGGGGCTGCTTCCGGCCCTGCGGGTGGACCTGGACATCCTGAGCCAGGAGCACGTGGCCTTCCCGGGTTGACGGATCTGCTCCAGCCCGGCCCCCAGCCCAAGAGGACCCAGGAGTCGGAGCTCGTGTCCTGGCGCCTGGCACCGTGCCCAGGCCGCTTGTTCCGCTGAGGACACAGGACACTCAGGGTCCCTCGCGCTGACTCCTTTTCTCACGAGAGGAATTATGAATCAGCTGCTCCTTGGGCTTCCAAACTATGTCTCTTCCTTTCCAGAGGGAAACCGCAATCCAAAGCGCTCAGCCATTTCCTCCCTCAACAGGACAGGGGAATGTGGCCCCAGGAATCCCCCACCCCCTCGAAATTGTAGCAGAAACCTGAGATGGCACAGGATGTGTGGAGCTGTGGCTTCCCGCCCCTCCCCCCGCGGTAATTAGCACTTAGGATGTCTCTCCGGTATGTATGTGTTTAGACAAGCCAGTTCATTGTTTCCAAATGTGAGTCCGTTCTAAACTATAAATCAAGGCCCACATCTTTACTCCCAACTCACCAGCCGATTCTCCACCGAGACATCGGAAGAGGGCGGGATGTCACCGATGCGGGAAAGCGCTGTGGATCGGCTGCCTGAGGGACAGGGACGCAGTGGCGTGGGCCGGAGGCTCCCCCGCACATCCGTCTGTGGGAGGAAGGCACTTGAGAGTCCCCGGTCTAAGAAGCACGAATATTTTTAGTGCTATAAAGGTTACCAAGCCTTTGGGGGACATCATTTAGTCCGTTTCCTCCCAACTTCCTGTTGGTAGAGGTAGGCAAGCTCTGGTACTAAATCCCATCAGTTCCCGGACAGGCGATGTTGTCATTTTTATTTTTAATATATTATATTGATTTTTTACAGAGAGGAAGGGGGAGGGATAGAGAGTTAGAAACATTGATGAGAGAGAAACATTGATTCAGCTGCCTCCTGCACGCCCCCGACTGGGAAGGTGCCCGCAACCAAGGTGCATGCCCTTGACCGGAATCGAATCTGGGACCTTTCAGTCTGGAGGTCGACGCTCTATCCACTGAGCCAAACCGGTTTCGGATGTTGTTGTCATTTTTCTCTCAGAAGTCAGGCAGCATCTGAGAATCAAAAGTGTCTGCATGTCATTGGCGGCTTTATTTTCTTAGTGACCCATAAGAGAGGGCGGGTGTTATAAATAATAGTGCCTCAGAGCTAGTGAAACACACACCATTCCCATCCGTGTTTCACAGGGGAGGCTACCAGCCCTGAGATGATACATACATGGCCCAAGGTCCACGTGACTGGAAGGATCAGAACTTAAACCCCAGAGGGCCCGGATCTCTAAAGGGCCTATAACTGCCCCAGAGATGGGTGATCAGTGAGGTGTCCTCCACAGAAGAGGGTCCCAGTAACCGAAGAAGTTTTGTTTTTCTGAACTGAGGATGCACATTTGGAGCCACAGGGGAATTGCTTGAGGCCATAGGAGGGAGACCAAGATCGACACATTGACCTTCTCCACCTTTCCCTGGAGATGTTCAGGCTGCTGTTGAGATAGCACAGGCAGCATTGGTGTGAAGTTTGCCCCGGTCCTAGTTTCCTCGGGAAGGTTAGGTCTCAGTGGCGAACTTGAAGAAGTTAGGAAAAGGACTCGGTCCCACACCAGGATGTGAGGCTTGGAGGGAGGATTGTGGGCAAGTTCCCACCCCGTTGACCCCCCCCAAAACTGATCTGGGACAGCGCCCATCCTGAGCATCTGTACACAGCATACCGCACCCCCGTGTCTCCGTCTGGTCTCCAGTGGAGGGAGGTGGAGCAAGAATGCTGACAGGGAGAAGGGAAATCTGGACACATTCAGGAATGAGGGTGGTAGTCCAGAGCAGCGGTCCCCAACCTTTCGAACCTCACGGGCCACCAGTGGTCCAGATCACCTTCCTGGTTTGAGCTGGTTTTTGCGTGTGGATGAAAGCTTCGCCTGGGAAAACGTTGACCAAACTTGGCTCTCAGTAAAGGAACGGAATGGCCCTAGCCGGCTTGGCTCAGTGGATAGAGCGTCAGCCTGCGGACTGGAGGGTCCCAGGTCCGATTCCCGCCAAGGGCACATGCCTGGCGTTGCGGGCTCGATTCCCAGTGGGGGATGTGCAGGAGGCAGCCAATCAATGATTCTCATCATTGATGTTTCTCTCTCTCTCTCTCCTTCTCCCTTCCTCTCTAAAATAAATAAAAACATACATTTTAAAAAAAGAAAGAAAGAAATGGAATGCTTGGGGGAGCATACATAGTTGGAAGAAACCCAAACATGGCCTTGTTTTTAATGGGCTTTCTGTGCCCGTTTCGGAAGCCATTCTATCAGCTAAACCATCCCACCATTCGTATTGGCTGGCGGGTCTGAAGACCACTTCTTGGAGCAGAAAGCACTTGTGCGCAGAGCTTACTCAGAGCTGGGCTCAGAGGGGTGTCTCTGCTGCTCCAGCTGCCCACTGTGGGAAAGGGTTCACTGTCTATGGAACCTCAGTCTCCCCATCTGGAAGATGGGTGCGGTGGGTTAAAGAAAACCGCGTGTTCTTTGCTACGCCTCCCATGGAGAGGTAGAATTCCATGCCCTTCCCTTCGATCTGGATTAGACTGGAGGACTTGATTGGCCGATAGACTGTGGCTAATGTGATGTTCTGGGACCTCGGAGGTTCAGTCCCTTAGGAAGCCTTGTCGTTTCCACGTGGACATGTTGGACGTCAGCCACCATGTTGGGAGGCACCCAGGCAGCTCGGTGGAGAGGTCACGATGGAGGAAAACTGAGGCCGAGGCAGCAGCCATGCAGTGAGCCATCTTGGGGGTGAGTCTTCCCGCCCCAGCTGAGCTGTCTCGATCGAAGCCATAGAAAGGCTGGGCCTATGCCCACCGGGCAGACCTGTGAGCAAAGTAAGATTGTTGTTATTCCAGGTCAGCAGGTTCTGGGTGGTTCCTCATGCAGTGATGGGTCAGTGGGACACTGGGGACAAGGGATGTAAGTCCCGCCTCGCTCAGGGATGTTGTTGGGAATTAAAGGAGGTCCCGTGTGTAACACACTGGGTGTGCTGTCCAGCACACAGTAGGCTCTCAATCAAGCCGAGTTCTTTCCTTCCCCTTACATCTAAGTGCCTGCTCCACTTAGTTAGCAGCTGTTCTCTCT
This sequence comes from Lasiurus cinereus, assembly GCA_011751065.1. Classification (NCBI taxonomy): domain Eukaryota; kingdom Metazoa; phylum Chordata; class Mammalia; order Chiroptera; family Vespertilionidae; genus Lasiurus; species Lasiurus cinereus. The sequence continues at coordinate 927,561 of JAAGEH010000378.1, forward strand.
GAGGGGACCAGCCTGCCCATTCCCAGGAGATGGGGCCAGGGCATCCCCTCGATTCTGAGTGGATGAGACCCCACTTTGCTCTCTGGGCACGGGTCAGGCCGGCATCATCGTCAGCCATTGCCAAGTACACTTGCTATTGGGTGAAGCTCATCGTTAGTCCATTCACCTGATGCCCACTAGTGAGTTTCCTGGGAGTTAAAATGGATGACACTCTATGGTCATCGAAGACAGTGAGTAGGACGACACATTGAAGGCTGCATCTTATGTCTGTCCTTCTTCCTGTCTCTGCCTGGGGTCTGACCTTCTGTCTGCCCTACTGCCTGCCTCTGCCTGGGCCCTGACCTTCTGTCTGCCCTACTGCCTGCCTATGCCTGGGCCCTAACCTTCTGTCTGTCCACTGCCTGCCTCTGCCTGGGCCCTGACCTTCTGTCTGTCCTACTGCC
>JAAGEH010000378.1:928013-942160 GCA_011751065.1 Lasiurus cinereus
CCTGGGCCCTGACCTTCTGTCTGCCCTACTGCCTGCCTCTGCCTGGGGCCTGACCTTCTGTCTGCCCTACTGCCTGTCTCTGCCTGGGCCCCTCACCTTCTGTCTGCCCCACTGCCTGTCTCTGCCTGGGCCCCTCACCTTCTGTCTGTCCCACTGCCTGCCTCTGCCTGAGGCCCTGACCTTTGTCTGTCCTACTGCCTGCCTCTGCCTGGGGCCCTGACCTTCTGTCTGCCCTACTGTCTGCCTCTCCCTGGGCCCTGACCCTGAACTTTGTCTGCCCTACTGCCTGCCTCTGCCTGGGCCCTGGCCTCCCGGTCACGCTGAGACTTCCTCACAGACACTGGCCCAGAGCAGGGACCATGTGCTCAACCATCAGCACCCATGTGACCCGGGCACATGGGGCAGCACAGGCCTCCTGGGGCTCCTGGAGCCTGTTACATCTGCCGGGCCCCCAAGTGTGTATCCAGTGCTACAGCGTCTAGCAATGGAAGACACGAGGGGGGCGGTGGTAACAGTTGTGCGGGTCCACCCCCACCTGCGGGCCTGTTCCATTAGGGATCAGCCTTCCCGGTCCTTCAGATGGGGCAGGGCTGGCAGGGGTGTGGCCAGCTTAGACACGCCTGCTCAGCAACTAGACCACACATGGTCACTGGGAAGGCGGTCACATGGCGAGGGTGATGCCAAATGGTCATGGGATCGCTGGAAGGGAAGCCAGGAGCTGGCCCCTGTGGGTGCTGGCATCACCTGAAGCATCTCATAAGGTGGCAGCAAGCATTGGGCCTCCCCAGCCTCAGCTTTCCGCCTGTAGCATGGGCTGCTCAGAGCACCCCCCAACTAGGGTGTTATGTTCAATCCCTGGCCAGCCTCAGTGCAGTGGGGCCTGTCTGGGTACGGATTCCGGATAACGGTGACAATAGTCCTCCAACAACTTCTCACGTGGGTCTGGTTTTCTCCATGTGCCAGAGAGCTGGGGGCTCCGAAGACTCAGTATCAGTCATCCCGACCAGGGCAGGGCCAGGTCCACAGGAGGGGCCCAGTGAGTCCTGCTGAATGCTGAGAAATGGGGGCCACTCCAGAGAAGGTGCTGAGACCGGGTCAGGCAGCCGTCTCCCTCTGTACCCACAAACCTGGGCGTTATGTACGTCCACGCAGATGCTGAGCCTCTGCTTTGTCGCCCAGGGGCCATGTTGTCGGGTGGAGGCTCCACGTTTGTCGCTAGGCCTTGACAAGGAAGGGAACAGTTTGTTCCCGCTGGCCTCGCTGTCCCGGGTTCCGGGGAGATAACGGGTGTCCTGTCGTTTCTCCAGCGCCTCCCCTCAGCTCCACGGATGCAGCTGCCAGGGCAGAGGCGGGTGGCCCCAGAGTGCACGCGGCGGGGAGTCTGTCCTAGGACCTGCCCCCCAGGGTGTTTCTCATCAGTAAGGCAGCGGGGGGGACTCCTGCCTGGGGATCTCAGGGTGACAACTTAGGGGGCGGGTGAAGCAAGAGGCGGTCAGGGAGGTTAGGTGACCCATTCTGTGCTTGCTTTCACCTCCAAATTTCAGACCCTACTATGTGCCAGCTATCCATCAGTTATCATGCTGCAGAGCACATGACTGACGGGAAGCTTTGTGCCCTAAGACCACACCCCTTTATCATCTCACCACTGTCTCCTGGGGGTGAGGAGTCCAGCGCCGCTGAGCTGGGTGATCTGCCCGGGGTCTCACCAGGCCACAGCCAGGGGATGGACAGATAGATCAATCCATCATGACCTGCCTCCGAGCTCCCACAGGCTGCCAGCTCCTTCCTGTGGTGTGTGAGGCAGGCCTGGCACTTGGCTGCCCGTTGGCCGGAGGCCACCTCACTCGGGTCCTCGAGCTGCGCTCTGGCCACATGGCCTCCTCAGCATGGTGTGCTGACTGTGAGCCAGGAAGGAGAGACTCACTAGGTAGTGCAAGCAAGACTGGTAGGAAGATGTCAGTGTGTGTGTGTGTGTGTGTGTGTGTGTGTGTACAGAAAGATAAGCAGAGATGATAGATGATAGATAGATAGATAGATAGATAGATAGATAGATAGATATAGAGATGATACATACAATATATAAATTTAGAAAGATAGAAGAGATTAGATAGGTGTGAGTGGTGGTGGACAGATAGATCAATCCATCATAACCTCATCACAGGAGTGCCATCCCATCACCTTTACCATGTTCTATCTGTAAGAAGCAAGTCATAGGTCCTGTGACTGCTTCTCAGCAGCGGGTGAGATCCAGAGGACATCTGTGTGTGTGTGTATGTGTGTGTGTGTTACTGACCACCCTCTAACAACCACTCCCCATCAAGTTTTAAAAAACTGCAGACCTGCCGAAACCGGTTTGGCTCAGTGGATAGAGTGTCGGCCTGTGAACTGATTCGATTCCAGTCAAGGGCAGGTACCTTGGTTTCAGGCACAACCCCAGTGGAGAGTGTGCAGGAGGCAAGCTGACCTATGTTTCTCATCGATGTTTCTAACTCTCTATCCCTCTCCCTTCCTCTCTGTAAAAAATCAACATAAAATTTTGAAAGTAAAAAAAAAAAACTGCAGGCCCATGAAGGAGCCTCTGGGAAGATGGGAATTTTTTTTCTGGTTCTGGTGCATGTCAGTATTTCTCCACCTTTTCCGTGCCATAAAGTGTGATTTACTCAGGATACGGGAGTGCAGAGGAGGCTGGAGCTCCATTCACATGGCCGCCAGTTGGCCCAGCTTCTGCCCACACCCAAAAGGCTGCAGGGGTCCGCACTTCCGCACACGGTGACCGCTTCACTCCCCACACTGAGGACATCTCAGCTCTCACTGCACGTCCCTAACGGCCAGTGACGTTGGGCATCTTTTCATCCATCGGTGGGCCATGCATCTGCCTTCTTGGGAGAAGTGTCTGCTCAGGGTCTCTGCCCGTTTTTTAATTAGAGGGTTTGTTGTTTGGTGTCCAGTTGTGGTGTGTTCTTGGTATATTTTGGATCTTAACCCCTTGTCAGAGCTGTTGTTTGCAAATATCTTCTCCCATTTGGGTCGGTTGCCTTTTTTGTTTTGTTGGCAAATAGAAGGTTTGATTTGGGGTGGTGGGCACACCTTGCATTATTCAGATGATATATCGTAGAATTGTACATTAGAAACCTATATAATCTGCCGAAACCGGTTTGGCTTAGTGGATAGAGCGTCGATCTGTGAACTGAAAGGTCCCAGGTTCGATTCCGGTCAAAGGCATGTACCTTGGTTGTGGGCACATCCCCAGTGGGGGGCGTGCAAGCGGCAGCTGATCGATGTCTCTCTCTCATCAATGTTTCTAACTCTCTATCCCTCTCCCTTCCTCTCTGTAAAAAATCAATAAAAATATATTTTTTAAAAAGAGACCTGTATAATCTTACTAACCATTGTCACCTGAATAAATTTAACTTTAAAAGGGAAAATAAAATAAAATAAAAATGGCTACCCCACCCCCACTTCCCCCAAAAATCTCAGAATTCTGCCTGCCTTGAGAGTTAACATTATTCCCGCTTTCGAGATGGGAGCTGAGGTTTGGAGAGGTAACCTACCCAAGCTCCAACACTTACCCAGGGGTCAAGCCAGAGTTTCCCACCGTCCGTGCTGGCTCTGTCCGTGGGCATTTCTGAGACACCACGAGGCACTTCCCTCAGTGCCCGAAGGAGCAGTGCCCGTACCTGTGCACTGACATTGGCTCACCTGTGGCCTTCATCATGCTGATAATGCGCTTGTTCAGCATATACCGTGCCTCCACATCCCTACTGTGTGCTCCAAGAAGGCAAGGACTGCATCCATCTTGTTCGTGGTCACATCCCTGCACTCAGAGAGGTTCCTGGCAAACATTCATTCAGTCATTCAACAAACACCCATAGAGCTGGGCTGCCCACTTCAGATACAGAGATGATCAAGACACACCTCCTTCTCAGGTTTGCCTATCCTAACGTGCCCAGGGCCCACCATCGCAGGGGCTGGCACAAGGCAGACTGTGGCCAGTCCCGTTACTTGGCATGTCTTGCTCTCTTCTCTCCCGCATCGGGCAGAAAATAAAAATCATAAAAGATTAATTGGCCGGGAAAATCCGGAGAAAGTTATAAAAAAAAAAAAAAACACATAATAACATCCCATTCTGGGCTCAGAAGTTTCTGACGCAATCCTACATTCCGGCGCCTCCCTTTCTGAGCGGAACTTTGCATTTCAAAACCGAATTCTTCTAAAAAGGCTGTAATTATTAAAATTGTGTATATAGGAGAATTTAGCCTTTCATCGGAGGTGTCCTAATGACACTTCAACAACTGCGAAGGAAGATAATAGGGTTTAGAGCAATTACACAGCCCATCAAGCACCGAACAGGAGTGATTCAGCTTCAGGCTCGGAGCGGGAACAATTCTCAGCTCCTACACAGCTGTTTCATTTAAAACACTTTGGCAGAAAATTGCAAAGTGGGCTGTGCGGGTCATTCCTGCATCAGAAGCTTAACTCCTTGCAGACCCAATACCATCCATCTCTCACCCACCCCAGCTCCCCCACCTTCATCACTGCTTGGCGAAGTTTTTCAGCAACATGTTTCAGAGTCAAGACTTGGCCATTGAAAACGCTGGGGTTTCGTTGCTCCTGAACCCATTGGGAGACCCTGCGTCTTTCTCCCTGTTTCAGTCAGCAGGTATCATTCAGTCACGAGAGGGCCAGTCCTGTGTGTGCAACCAGAGTATTCAGGTCTGACAACCGAAAGCAGATGACTGGGTGATTTGGGGAGAGTCCTGTCTTGGTTCAAGCTGCCGTAAGAAAATTCCACAGGCTGGCGGCTTAAAAAGCAAACATGCATTTCTCACAGCTCTGCAGGCTGGGAAGTCCCATGGTCCAGCTGCCAGCAGGTTCCCCAACTGGTGAGGGTCCTTTCCTGGTGTCCTTGGTGGAAGAAAAAGAAACCATCTCTCTAGTGTCTCTTCTAAAGGGCACTAATCCCCCAAGTGAGGGCTCCACCCTCGTGACCTAATCACCTTCCAAAGGCCCCACCTCCTATCAGCATCACATGGGGGTTAGGGCTTTAACTTATGGGTTTGGGGAGACAAACACCCAGTCTGCAGCAAATTCAGGTGGAATATAGAGAAACCCACAGGGACAGTGCAGTCCCCTGGGGATGCCATGGCAGGGAGCTGACTGACCGCCCCCCCCCCCGAGGTTTGAAAGGGACACAGGCGAGGAGCAGTGAACAGCATGTGGAGAATGTACTATATGGAGTGGGAAGCAGCCCAGAGGAGCTGCAGCTTTGCGATCAGGACATTTAGCCAATGCCCGACAACAGTGAGGGTACCCCCTCCCTTCTCCTACCCTCCAAGCTCCTCCTGGTGTCTTCCATTGGCCAACGCAACTGTTGGCCAGAGGTCAGGGAGGGCCACTCTTCCAGTCCATAAAGGGCAGCCTTCCGGGTTTCAGAAGCACAAAGGAGGTCCAAGATAAACGTCATGTCCTCTGCCCTCAGGGAGTGGACCTCCAGCTACAGACAAGAACCGTGCATGCGCCTCGCCTGTGGTGGCCATAGAAGGGACACATTCCATCAGCTTGAATCATTGGGAATACACTGTGGGGAGCTGATGGAAACCCAGAAACCCCAAAGCTCGGATCCCAGGAAGGTCTGGAACTGACCCTCTGTGATGGTCAAATGTCTGTGTCTGCTGGCTACGCTCTAGTGCCCAGTGTCGCCAAATGCTAATCTAGATGTGACTGCGGAGATAGGTATTGAAGGTATTAACCGGTGTAAACAATCGGCTGCAAGTAAAGGAGCTTGCCCTCCATAAGGCAGGTGGGCCTTCTCCAATCAGTTGAAGGCCGTAGGAACAAAACCGGATGATTCCTGAAGGAAGTCGTTCTCCTCTAAGACTGTGAATAGAAATCCCGCCTGAGCTTCCAGCCTGCCCGCCCATCTGCAGACTGGCAGCAACTCCCATAATCGTGTGCGCCAATTCCTTAAAATAAATACATAGCTAAACATCTCCCATTGGTTCTGTTTCTCTGGAGAACCCCCACCTCATACAACTTCCTGTAACATGTAAGACAATCCCAGATTCCTTCCCATGGCCTCCGGAGTCAGTGTGGTCCAGCCCCGCCTCCCGGCCTCCTCCTTGAACTTGGTTACCTGGCGCGGGTCTGCGGCTTCAGGGTGCTCAGGGCCCACCTGGACAGCGTAAGGAGGGGCAGTCCTTGTGAGAAAAGCTTCCTGGGCCTCACCCCAGAGATGCAGGTCCAGGGGGAGGCCGGGGGGCCCGAGAATTTGCATCCTAACAAGCTCATACAACAGTGGTCTCAACCTTTCTAATGCCACAACTCTTTAATACAGTTCCTTATGTTGTGGTGACCCCCAACCATAAAATTATTTTTATTGCTACTTCATAACTGTAATTCTGCTACTATTAAGAATCATAATGTAAATATCTGTGTTTTTCCATGGTCTTAAACGACCCTACTAGCAGTTCTCAACCTGTGGATCGCGACCCACAGGTTAGGAACCGTTGCTGTAGAGCCTAAGACCATGGGAAAATACAGATATTTACATTATGATTCATAACAGTAGCAAAATTATAGTTATGAAGTAGCAATAAAAATAATTTTATGATTGGGGGTCACCACAACATGAGGAGCTGTCTTAAAGAGTTGTGGCATTAGAAAGGTTGAGAACCACTGTCATACAAGATGCCGATGCCACTGGGCTGAGACATGCAGTCAGAGAGGTGCTGTCTAATCCATTCAGCCCACGACCCCTAATGGTGTCCTCTCTGCGGAGCGCTTGAGGGTCACTTAGCGAAGGCATTGCCGATGCCAAGTGCCACGCTGCCTGGGTATCCCGGGAGCCTGCGTCTGTCTGCCAGCCTGGACGCAGCCCTGGCAGGTGGGGTGTGTTCCGAGGGCCCCTTGAGTGTGTTCTCACAGCCGCAGATCCAGGTCCTGGGCTGCACAGCCGCCTGGATAGGGCTGGAGCCTCCAGAATGACAGGCACCAAGTATCGGGCCGGGCTTGCCACTCGCACTTGCGCTAAGTTGGCAAAGCCTGGCTAAGTGAGCTCTACAGTCTGTGAACTGGATGTTGGAGGGTAGAGTTTTAGATGAAAGAGGAGGGCCCAGCAAGGAGGCGTTCTGAGCTTGAACAAACCACGCAGGCAGAAGGTGCAGGCGAGGTGCAGGAGATGGTGGCGATAGTCTGGCTTGAATGATCCCTGGAACGGCAGTGGGCGTCAGCTGGGGTGGACCCTGAGGGACAGTGAGGAGCCCCCGGAGGTCTGATGCAGGGAAGGGGTGTGCTCGAGATGGACAGAGGGAAGAGACGAGAGACAAGTTGAGCACAAGATGGAAGGCTTCCAGAGTGTTCTGACATTGAGGATGGAGACTTCCGGATGCAGCAGGACTGTGGTCTGTTCTGTGGTAGACAGATGGGAGCAGGCGAAAGCCAGGCTGCATGATTCTGAGTCTAGCTGCCTGCACACTGGACGCCCCATGGACCAGAGTACAGTGGTACTTCGAGATACGAGTGCCCTAACATATGAGATTTTTGAGATACGAGCCATCGAGCGAGCCATTTTTGCTTTGAAATACAAGCAACATTTGAGATATGAGTCATTGCGCGGATCGGCTGGCTGCACACGACCCATCAGTTTACCACGACTCGAGCATCTCATAGTTTCCCACGCCTCAAGGTTACGGAACGAATTAAACTCGTATCTCGAGGTACCACTGTACTAGATTCTGGAAGAAAAACGGATAGGTGGTGGCTTCTTGGGCTTGAAAAGATCCTTAGAAGTCTCTGTGATGGGCCTAGCCCTGTCCCTCCCCAAATTCACATATGGAAGCTCTACCCCCAGTCCCTCGGATTGTGCTGGATTGAGAGACAGGGCCTTTAACGGGGTCACTGAGGTCAAATAAGGTCGCTAGGCTGGGCCCCGATGCAATGTGACGGGTGCCCTTTGAAGAAGAGGAGATGGGGACACAGACGCGCACAGAGGGGAGACCACGTTGAGGACACGGGGGGAGGCTGGCCGTCTGCGAGCCCAGGAGAGAGGCCTCAGAAGAAACCCAGCCTGCCGATGCCTTGGCCTTGAACTTCCAGCCTCCAGAGCTGGGAGCCGCTACATCTCTGTCGCCCGAGCTCCCCCGCCTGGCCCGCGGCTGTGACAGCCTAGAAAACAAACACCGCCCCGCAGCCGAATCTCATCTCGGAAACGGGACCGGGCAGGCGACAGCATCACTCCCCGGGGCCCGTGATGCCGGGCCGGTGGCTGTTTGTCAGCATCCGGGCTGCCTCCTTCGCCGTGAAATATTGACCAGCGCTCTGTCTACGGTTGAGTTTGCGCAAACAGTTTGCGGCCACTAAAGCAAACCTGCCTCTGTTTGTGCCTTTCCGTAATGATTTTCTCCCACAGTTCCCCGCCCTGCTGGATTCCTGGTCCCGGTGCCCAGGAAAGCAACGCTTTCCTCCCAGCTCAGGGCCGAGGCCGGAGTTTGACCTGTGACCCCTGGGGGTGGGGGTCACAGGTCCAAACATTCCGTGAGGCAGTCGGAACAGGCCTGTGGGCGGGAACGAGATGGGACTGGAGATGCAGATGTAGGAGCTGAGCTGTCAGCGTGGAGGTGGGGTGGGAGCGTTTTGTGAGGATGTGGAATCAGAGAGGCAGGAGCCGGCGGGAGAGCGACGAGAAAAGGTGTCTCCACTGAGGCTCCGGGTCTGGAGCAAGAGAATCCACCTCCGAGTTGCTTGAGAGTCCTTGTGAAAAGGCTGTGTAGGGTAGTGGTCAGAGCCAGGGTCTCTGGCGTGCCCCGCCTCTGTTCAAATCCTAGCCCCGTCTCTTCACTGGCTGAGAGACTTTAGACACGTTCCCTCGCCTTCCCTGCCTCAGTTTCCACTTGCGGGGGGTTGAGAAGGCTCCCTGTGAAGATTAAATGAGGATAATATACCCGGCCAGCGTGGCTCAGTGGTTGGGTGGCAATCTATGAACCAGGAAGTTACAGTTTGTTTCCTGGTCAGGGCACATGGCTGGGTTTCGGGCTCCATCCCCAGGAGGAGACAGTCAGTAGATGATTTTCTCTCATCCATGTTTTCATCTCTCTCTTCCTCTCTGAAATAAGTAAAAAATGTACAGTATTTTAAGTAAATAAGTGAGTGTAATACATGGTTAGAACAGTGTCTGGCGATTCTAGGCAAAATTTTAAAGTAAAATAATAGCGGGAACACACCCAGCAAACTCTCTTGAGCAAAGTTAATTTTTAATGAACACGATCTATTGATATGGCTGTTATCATTAACAGAAAACTCCTAGGCATCCTTCAAGGCCCAGCTAAGAAATCCTGAGTGCCCCTTCCCGCCTCTCTGTTCTGACAGCATTTAATCCCATGTATCCGGTTGGGTTCTAATTTCCCTGTTGGTAGTTTTGTTGCTCTCTCTTTCCCTAACGAGACCGTGATATCTTCCAGGACATGGGACTGTTTTTTTCTTACTCTACCCTTGACGGCCAGCACAGAGTAGGTGCTCAGTTTGGGAAACAAAGGCTCGTAGAGGCCTGTCAGGGCTGCTGTCTCACTCGGTGGCAGAGCAGGCCAGAAGGCCTTCGCTGGGCTGCAGTGATTTTGAGGGAGGAAGAGCCAACTGGTCTTCGTCCTGCATCCTGCCCTGCGCCTGTACCTGTCAGTGCCCCCGGGAGTCCCAGCCAGATGCCAGGCTGGGCCTCCAACCCCGCCCCCAGCCCTTGATTTCTTCTGACCCTCCCCACCAGCTGGCACCACCGGAAGCTGGCTGCCCTCCCACTGTGGGGTGCATGTTGGCCGCTCCAGCCTGAGAATCCCTCTGGTTCTTCACTGAGTCCAGGAGAGGACGTGCGTGGTGATTGCAGATAGAAGAATGTCCCTCCGTGGAGGTCAGCGCGTTCTTTATTTCAGTGACAGCCCCAGGAATGATGGGGTGGCTGGGCACGGAAAGCCTGGGGCAGGGGGGTGAACACACACTCGATGGCGGGCAGATCCCCTCCTTTCTGCCTTTTCTCCCTCATCACAAGCTGCTCCTCCTCTTTGATTTTTTTAAAAAATATATATTTTATTGGTTTTTCACAGAGAGGAAGGGAGAGGGATAAGAAGTTAGAAACATTGATGAGAGAGAGACATCTATCAGCCGCCTCCTGCACGCCCCCTACTGGGGATGTGCCTGCAACCAAGGTACATGCCCTTGAGAGGAATCAAACCTGGGACCTTTCAGTCCGCAGGTCGACGCTCTATCCACTGAGCCAAACCGGTTTTGGCTGCTCCTCCTCTTTGGAACACTTGGGCCCTGCTGTCCACCTCCACCTCCAGACCCGTGTCTGTGGGAGGAGACGCTGTTAGCAAGCGCGTTCAATTTCTCTTCAACACAGACTGGAGGAGGAAGGCTTTCTGATGCCAAGAAGAGAGATGCTGTGAACAGCCTGGGGAGGTGGCTCTCAGCCGCTCCTGGAGGCACAGAGGGCCCTGGCTGGGATTTCTGAGCTGTGAAGTAGGGGGTTGCCATTCGACCACAGGCTGCCCTCAAGCCGGAAATTCCAACCTCATCCAGGAGGAAAGAGCCACTCCCACCTGGTCAGCGGGTAGAGAGGCTGCCTCTCGTTCATCCACCGTGCATGCCATTACTCCTCGAGGGAGACAAATGGTCACATCTCTGCAGGGAGTCATTTACTTACCAGCCCTTCTTGCAGATAGCAGGCAGAAGGGCCATGGAGTCATATTTATTAAAGGCATCCCTTCTATACACCAGGCATGATCTGGGCACGAGGGATGTATAGAGCAATGCAGATCCCAGGTTCCAAAGGCCATAGTCTCCGTTGTACTATAGAAGATGATAGAGCCCTAGCCAGTTTGGGTCAGTGGATAGAGCGTTGGCCTGTGGACTGAAGGGTCCCAGGTTCAATTCCAGTCAAGGGCACATGCCTGGGTTCAGGGCTCAATCCCCCATAGGGTGAGCATGAGGCAGCCGATCAATGATTCTCTCTCATCATTGCTGTTTCTCTCTCTCCCTCTCTCTCTCTTTCCTTCTTCCTTCCTCTCTGAAATCAATAAAAATATATTTTAAAAAAAGAAGAAGATAGGTAGATAGATAGGTGGGTAGATGATAGATGGATGGATGGATAGATAGATAGATAGATAGATAGATAGATGGATGGATTACGTAGGTAGATAGATGGATGGATTACGTAGGTAGTAGGTAGGTAGGTAGGTAGGTAGGTAGGTAGGTAGGTAGGTGATAATTTAATTCAGTGATCAGAGCTTTGAAGAAAATTGAAAAGGGTCGTGTGAATAGAATCATGGCGGACAGGGGAGACCAGAAGGGCCCTCAGGAAGGGACAGAGGGACTGAAATCTGAATGTTGAGAGGGAGCCAGCCATTCAGAGACCCCGGGAAGCGCATCCTAAGTGCCAGGAACACGTGTGAAGCTCGTGGTGCAGTGAGCTCGGCACATGCGCAGCCTGCGCAGACGCTCACAGGTACTTCCCTAGAAATGGAGCCGAAAATGGGCTTACTCCAAGCCACAGGCTCAGACTGAGAAAAGGATGAATTTGCCCAAAGCATTTAATTGAAGGGTCCCGGGGTGGGGTTCCTTTTTAAAACCACTGTCATGTTAAGGCAGTCGTTCTCAACCTTCCTAAGGCCGCGACCCTTGCATACAGTTCCTCACGTGGTGGTGACCCCCAACCATGAAATTTTGCTACTGTTAAGCATCGTGATGTAAATATCTGCATTTTCCGATGGGCTTAGGCGACCCCTGTGAAAGGGTCGTTCGACCCCCAAAGGGGTCGTGACCCACAGGTTGAGAACCGCTGTGTTAAGGGGTCAGAGGCCATGCCCAGGCAGTGGGGGGCTGGGGCTGGGTGAGGCTGGATGGGTGAGGCCCATCCCTTCCCAGCTCTGCTTTCGGTGCCATCACCACAGAAATCAGCAAGCGCTACAGACCAGGGATTTATTTTTTTAAGCCTGTTTTTAAACACTTAGCAGCACCCCACGACTACAGGGACCCCCGGGAATGAACACGTGGGCATGGGTGGAGTCTGCCTGGTGACCTCCCTCACCTTCTGTCCTCTCCTCTCCCCCAGCAACCCCGATCTCGCCACCCCAGCCCCGGGCCAGTCCCCAAACAGGCCGGAAGTGCGTGGACTGGTGCTCCTCTCTCCCCAGACACCTGCCCCTCCCGGCTCCCTCGCTGCCCCGTCTTTCGCTGTCGTACTTACCACCGTCTTCCTTGCGGTAGCTTTTACTGATTCATCATGTTTTTACTCTCTGCCTCATCCCCAGCTGGAATTAAGTGCCCAAAGGAAAGGGAGATCTTCATTCACTAATTTATACCCAGCATTCTGTGTTTTACTATGGTGCGTGCGTGTGTGTGTGTGAATCACAGATATTTGAATCGTTTATGGAGGATGTTTTCTTCTAATTATTTTTAAGTACAATGAATAAGCCTATAAGGCATCTAATTAAACCTGTCTCATAAAAGGTTTTATTGGAAATTATCTCCCAAAGTTTCTGATTTGGCGCGCAACTAAATGTCCTAATTTTTTTAAATCGTTATTGTTGAGAATATTACAACTGTCCCTTCCTCTTTTTCTCCCCCTCCACCTGGTCCCTGCCCTGCCCCGCCCCAGGCCTGCACCACCCTATTGTCTGGGTCCCTGGGCGATGCTATATGGGTGTAAGTGCTTTGGTCATCTCTTCCTGCGCCCCTCTTCCCCCCTTTAAACCACGCCTGGCCCTCAGCTGGTGTCTGTCCGTCTCGTGTGGAATACATGGCTGAGTGGCCTGGCCTGTGTTTTCTTCTTCTCCGTCTACCCGTTCTGTCTGGTGTTGTCTCTTACTTCCAGAACAACATGGGGTGGACATGTGGGGTCAAGCAGATCTCGATGAGGAAACCGAGGCAGCACCACGGGAGGAGTGAGGGTCTTCGCTGCAGCCCCACATCCGGCCCCAGCCGGAGGCCTGGGCAGGGCCCGCTGCCCTGCCGTGCGAGGTGGCCGCCCCGGGAACCCTGCATGGTCCCCCGTGGTTACGTGAAACACGCCCCGCGGGACTGGCTGTCTGAGAGTCACTCCTGCGCCCGAGCGGTGATGACACGTGTTTACATTCCTCTGCCCCCGCTCGTTCCCTGCGAAGTCTGCGGGCTTTGATGCCGTCCCGTCATTTCGGGGATGTCCCACGGGAGGATCAGAGGAGCCGTCCAATTCGCGATGGGATTTTTTTTCCCCTTGGCGCTTTCCTTATTTTTAAAAACGTTTTTACTTTTACCAAAGTAATACATGTACATAATTAGAAAATAAATCAGAGAGTCCTAAAAGACGTACGATGAAAAGCGCCGAGCCGTGCCCAGCCTGCCGCCCCTGGAGCCAGCTCACCTCCCACCCGCCGGCTCTTCCTCCTGCCCCTCACGTCCATCCTTCACACTGTGTGCTGCTGTTCCTAGGCTCGTCCGTTTCAGACACCGCCTCTGGGCATCCTGGGTGCCCTCCCCCTGCCCCTCCCTCCCCGATCTCCCCATACAGGCGGTCCCCCGTCTTAGAGTTCGTCGTGGACAGCATCACAGCCACGCACGCTGTCGACTCAGGGAGTGCCCGGAGCCTCCCTGTGTCTGCTGTGTGCATACGTGTGCGCCAGACTCAGGGGGTGGGGGGACGGGGAATCCAAGACAGACACAAGTAAGAGAAAGAATCATAAAGGACCCATGGGGGGGAGGAGGAGGGGGCGTTAAAGCTGAGCCCAGGGGGGTGCCGGGGATCGAGTTGGCCGAGGGCCTCAGTACAGAGAGCGGGGGCTTTGCAGGCGTGGAGAGGGCGTAGGAGGCTCCGCATCTCAGAGCGTCAAATCTCACCGGGCAGCGGCCAGAGGTGAACCCAGGCCACTGGGCGGGCAGGCCCATCAGCTGGGTGCTGATGCTGAGTCAGGGTTTTGGGGGACAGGCCTGGTGGGGAAGAGCGTTAGGACTCCGGAGCCGGCGTAGGCCAGGACCCAGAGGGGGGGCCGATTACTGCACCCCTGTCACTGGGTGTGAAGAATATCTTCATTTATAACTTACCAATTTTTTTAAAAGGAAATAACCCTGCCCTGACATATTTCTCTCTCTCTCTCTCTCTCTCTCTCTCTCTCTCTCTCTCTCTCTCT
>JAAGEH010000378.1:942170-957951 GCA_011751065.1 Lasiurus cinereus
TCTCTCTCTCTCTCTCTCTCTCTCTCTCTCTCTCTCTCTCTCTCTCTTTCATATATTTTACTAATTTCAGAGAGGAACAGAGAGGGAGAAAGAAACATCAGTGATGAGAGAGCATCACTGAGCCTCCTGCACGCTCCACACTTAGGATGGACCCCCCAACCCAGGCATGTTTCCTGACCGGGGATCAAACCTGACCACCTCGTTCTTAGGTTTACCCTCAACCCCCGAGCCACGCCGGCTGGGCACGTTTATTCTCCACGTCCCCTTGTAGTCCTCCCTCTTCGCAGACACTTTTACGTGGTTGTCATTGTCATTGGCCTTGAGCTGGCTGACCCCACAGAGGGGCCTCCAGGTGCTCAGACAGGGGGCTCTCCACTCAAGTCTCACCTGGGTGTGTCGTTGCCATGGCAGCCACTCAGCCAACCGCAGTCACTTTAAAAAACATTATCTGTGCCCTGGCTCAGTGGATAGAGCATTGGCCTGTGGACTGAAGGGTCCCAGGTTGGATTCCGGTCAAGGGCATGTACCTGGGTTGTGGGCACATCCCCAGTAGGGGGCATGCCGGAGGCAGCTGATCGATGTTTCTCTCTCATTGATGTTTCTAACTCTATCCTTCTGCCTTCCTCTCTGTAAAAAAAAATCAATAAAATATTTTTTAAAAACACACACACATTATTTGCCCCTCACCTTCCACCTGACAGGTACGGAGACCAGATAAAGATCCTCCAGGGGGACCCAGCTACCTTTCCCGAAGGGTGTGCCTTGAGCTCTCGTTAGAACCTCCGACATCCAGCCTGGATGGAGCCGGTTCCTACCTGCGGCCTCCCTGGCCCAGCCTTGGAGCCGGCGTGCGGCCTGTGTGGGAGCCCCGCCCCAGGGAAACCCTCACCCCACTGTCTCCCTCCGGACTCACCTGTTCGGCCGGTGGCTTTGCCTCTCTGAGCCTCAGTCTTTGCACCTGTAAACTGGGGGTAACAAGTGGACCTGCTTCCTCTAAAGCAGTGGTTCTCAACCTTCCTCAGGCTGCCACCCTTTAAGACAGCTCCTCAAGTTGTGGTGACCCCCAACCATACAATTATTTTCATTGCTACTTCATAGCTGTAATTTTGCTACTGTTATGAACTGTAATGTAAATATCTGATAGGCAGGATGTATTTTCGTTGTTACAAATTGAACATAATTAGAGCATAGTGGTTCATCATAAAAACAATATGATTATATATGGTGAAATATTTATTTCTAATTACTGTACAAATAAATGAAATTTTGTCTTGAATCGTGATATAGCATGGGTAACAGTCTTAATATGACAACAGTAAACTACATTGATACATTTTGCTACACTGAGGAGCCGTGTGTTGGTTCCTATGACCATGGGAAATAGGTGTTTTCCAATGGTCTTAGGCGACCCCTGTGAAAGCGTTCGACCCCCAAAGGGGTCTCGACCCACAGGTTGAGAACCACTGCTCTAAAGGTTGCCGTGGGGCAAAATGAGGTGCCGTGAGCCTGGCTTCTGGCTCTTTCTCCCCCTCCCCCATTACGAACAGTGACTCCCCGAAACAGGCTGCGCTTGGGGTGGCAGCCTCCTCCCTGGGCCGTCAGCCCGGCCCGGCATGTGTGGGAAGGCATGTGTCTCGCAGGCTTCCCCTGGGGGCACCGAGCCAAGATTTCAACGAAGTTGTTCTCTAAGAAGAAGGGGGCGCCGCCATCGGGTGTATTTTTATCCCAGCTAAATGGGAACCCACTCGGACGTGAGTCTCTCCCCAACGGGAGGAAATGAAGCTCCTTCCGGTCTCTTCCTGACCTCCCCGGGTCGCCGGGCAGCTGAGGGGGGTCAGGGGTGTGTCCACCAGCCCCTCAGGGCGTGGGGTTGGCTTGGCGGTGGGGCGGGTAAGCGGATGGAGGGCTGGATGGAGGGCTGGATGTGTGACTGGATGGACAGATGGGGGGGGTGGATGGATGGGATGGATGGATGGATGGATGGATGGATGGCTGCACGGATCAGAGGAAGGGAGGGGTGTGCAGCTCCTGCCTTTCGTTTGGAATGTCCTGCAGGGCTGGCTGTGGGTCTCTCACATGGTCCTCTGTGCTACCCCTGCATTCCTGGGGATGCTAACAGATCCTCTTCCAGAGGTGGGCATAACTAAAACCGGTTTTGCTCAGTGGATAGAGCATCGGCCTTTGGACTGAAAGGTCCCAGGTTCGATTCTGGTCCAGGGCATGTACCTTGGTTGCGGGCATATCCCCAGTGGAGGGCGTGCAAGAGGCAGCTGATGTCTCTCTCTCATCGATGTTTCTAACTCTATCCCTCTCGTTTCCTCTCTGTAAAAAATCAATAAAATATGTTTAAAAAAAAAAGAGGTGGGCATGAGTGCAGGTCCTCCAAGGTGGGATGAAGCGCATCAGGATTTTATGGGGGACATGCCGGTGTGAGGGAAAGCAGAGAGAGAGCTGGAATCGGCTGGTGATCCATGACACGAGTCGGACCCCAAGTGATGGGGAGAGAAGGAGGGTCGGGTGGGAGCCTCCTAGACTGCCATGCAGCCTGAGGCAGGTTTGGCAAAGCTGGACAGGAATCCCCAAGCTACAGCTGGCCATCAGGGGAGTCCCTGTCTCCGAGGGGTGGGCGTGGCTTTGTTCCGCAGCTGGCTGGGAAGCAGAGGGCAGCTGGGCCCTGGGCCAGCTCCGGGCCCCATGTTTGCACGTCATTGACATGCATCCCTGTGCCAACATGCTGGGAGGGGTGTCCCTCAGGCATGCCAGTGTTGGCATCCCTGCATTCTACAGCTCCTGGGGCCTCGGGTGCACCCTGGCAGAGCAAAGCTGCCACAAAGCCTGCAGGCAAGAACAGCTGCATTCAGCATTTTCTGAATATATCTGACTATGGAGCCTTTTATTAATAGTAGTAGTAATAGTAGTGCCGAAACCAGTTTGGCTCAGTGGATAGAGCGTCGGCCTGTGGACTGAAAGGTCCCAGGTTCGATTCCGGTCAAGGGCATGTACCTTGGTTGCGGGCCATCCCCAGTAGGGCGTGTACAAGAGGCAGCTGATCGATGTCTCTCTCTCATCGATGTTTCTAACTATCTATCCCTCTCCCTTCCTCTCTGTAAAAAACCAATAAAATATATTTTTTAAGAACTCAATAAAATATATATTTTTTTAAAAATAGTAATAGTAGTAGTATTGATTTCAAAGAGAAAGGGAGAGGGAGAAAGAGAGAAAAACATCAATGATGAGAGAGAATCATTGATCGGCTGCCTACTGCACACCCTGCCCTGGGGATGGAGCCCGTAACCCAGGCATGTGCCCTGACCAGGAATCGAACCATGACCTTCTGGTTCTTAGATAGATGCTCAACCACTGAGCCATGCCATCCGGGCTAGAGCCTTATTTTAATCGGATGGTCCCCAATAATAAGACTTAAGATCCGGTGGTCTAAGTGTACCCCAGGAGTCCTGAGGCTGAGAGAGAGAGAGAAGAGAAAGAGGTCAGGGTGAGGGAGCGAGAAAGAGAAATAACTACAGGCGAACAGAGGCGAAAGGAATACGAAAGCATAAGACAGGGGAGAAATAGAATGTCGCTGGTTGTTTCCAGCAGACCACGAGATACCCAATACATACATATGCAATCCCAGGAGTTATTGGTCAAGGCTCAAGGCTGGTACAGGAAACAAAACCATCTCACCGGACTTCATAGCAATAAAGCTTCCTGTGCGGCAGCGCGCCGCCGTTTACAAAGCCCCTGCCGCGCTTGCCACCTCCCATGAGCATCACCCCACCCCTGCAAGGGAGCCCGGGCTGCAGGCTTTTCTCCCTCCCTTTGTCCCTGACGATGACCTTGGCCGTGGTGACGAGAACTGCCTGCCAGGCGCCAGCCTGAGCAACTCCACCGGCGTGGCCTTTATTCTTCCTGTGGCTCAGAGAGGTTCAGGGGCTGACTCAGGGTCACACAGCCAGCCAGTAGCCGAAGCAGGGTCTGTCTGAAACCACAGTCTCCGTCAGGGGGTGAGCCGGGCACCCCCGCCAGCTGGGCAGCGGCCCCCTGCACGTGGGTGTTTACAACCCGCTCTCCGTCACGGCGAGGAGGAGGCTCGAGGAATGTCAAGCAGTTTCGCTCCCCTCTTTTACTGCCTTTGTTTATGGAGGGACAAATCACTGCTGTTTGCGTGTGTGTTTCTGGCACAATAAAAGTAAGAGAGATGCCAGCAATCTGTTTAAAAGCCTATGCGATTCCAGAGTCCGTGCTGGCGGATCCACGCCGCATGCTGATCTGAGTCACCGGCGTGCCCGCCGCCCGGCTGCCCGGGCTTCTGAAGCCACGGTCATCGGTCAGCGCCAGGTGGCCAGGAGCTCAGGGGTCCACCGTGGCCGCCTCCCTGGCTCAGCTGAGACCTGGGCTTTATGGGGTCACAGGTCTGTCCCTGGCCGGCTTGGTGTCATGTGCAGCCGGGGTCGGGCTGCCAGAGGAGGTCCCGGGCCTGGGCAGGACCTGCCTCGACTCCTGCCTCCACATTCCAGTCTGAGCCTCGGGATCACAATGAAGGATGCAGGTCTGCACCCCACGGCCTCCGCCACCGGCGTCTCAGCCCCATGAGGCCGGGACTTGCTCTGCTCCGTGCAGTGCGGGGTCCTAGACGCAGAAGGTCCTGGACGAATAAGCGAATGCCCCATGCAGGCGACAGAGTTCACCGTGGAGGACGGGCCAGGGGCCAGCTGTCCACTGAGGACGTATCCCTCGCTCTCCTCCTGCTTCTCCCGTTCCTCACTCACGCCCTCCTGAGCCTCTCTCCCGCCTGCCTCATCTCCTCTCTTGTCTTGTCTCTCTTTTCTGCTGCCTTCCTCAGGCTGTCTTCTCCTGCTCCCCCAGATGCTGTCACCAAGCTCAGAACCTGGGGATGACCCCGGGGGAGACGCTGCCAGAAGAAGGAGACCCCAGTCTAGCCCTGCCTCTGCTTGGCTTTTTTTTTTTAACATATTTTATTGATTTTGTACAGAGAGGAAGGGAGAGGGATAGAGAGTTAGAAACATTGACGAGAGAGAGATATCGATCAGCCGCCTCCTGCACGCCCCTACTGGGGATGTGCCCACAACCAAGATACATGCCCTTGACTGGAATTGAACCCGGGACCTTTCAGTCCACAGGCTGACGCTCTCTCCACTGAGCCAAACTGGTTTCGGCTGCCTCTGCTTGGCTTTGAGCGTCAGTTTTCTCATCTGTAAAATGGAGCGAGTGTCCACCACTCCTGCCGAGGTGCCTTGGGGACAGGTGGGCCGGGGAGACCGTCGGGAATGTTAGGGAACCGCCTCGTGCTCACCAGACGCCTCCTGTGGGAAAGCAGCACTCTCCCTGTAGGGCGTGCGTGTTGGGGTTTGGTGTGGATTCAGTGGGGGGACCCCGAGCGAGCGGGCTGGTGAACATTCACTCTTAAAGTCTGAAGCTGAGGTGTCACCTGTCAGTGAGATGACAGTGCCATAGGCAGCTGCCCGTGGGCCCGGGATGATTAAAACGTCACATCCATCCCACACAGGTTCCATTGTCTCACTGGCCAGGACTTCCCTTAGGGCTGTTCTCCTCATCTTCCTCGGGCCACAGGGAGGCCGAGTTGGTGGGAGACATCTGTGCGTGGGTC
This sequence comes from Lasiurus cinereus, assembly GCA_011751065.1. Taxonomy (NCBI): domain Eukaryota; kingdom Metazoa; phylum Chordata; class Mammalia; order Chiroptera; family Vespertilionidae; genus Lasiurus; species Lasiurus cinereus. The sequence continues at coordinate 947,800 of JAAGEH010000378.1, forward strand.
CCCGAAGCATCTTGGGACACAAAAGCTGGTGGGAGCTTGAAAGGCAGCGAGAGGCCAGGGAAGGGCCAGCCAGCCATCAGGGCCCAACGTGGGCGAGAGGCCAGGGAAGGGCCAGCCAGCCATCAGGGCCCAACGTGGGGCTGCGGGGAGCAGAGGCCGCTGCAGAAGAAGCTGGGGACAACCAGTGCCCGCCCCCATCCTGCAGACCAGCAAGCTGAGGCGGAGTCCTGGTCTGACCTCTCTCAGAGAGCAGGGTCATCCCTTAAGTTCTGTCTGCCAGGTCTCACTCGGTTCAAGGGGCCGGTGGGTGTGGTCCTTCTGGAGATGCAAGAAGCCGTTAACCGGAGCCTCCAGGCCAGTGGCCGCCCCGAGGTTAGCGCTGAGGTCTCGTTCCTCTAGTGAGTGTGCGTTCTGCATCTGTTATTCGTTCTGATCAGCATCACCCTCCGCACTAATCCCAATAACAGTAAGGACAGCGCTAACTCTGAGTGCTCACCCTGCTAAGCTCGCCACACGGCGACACAGCGGTCCTCACTGTGACGTCACAGTGTGTCCCTGGAAGCCATCCTTTCTATAAAATCCCGCCCTGGAGACAGCAGGGCTCATGGGATGAGGAGGGGGGTGCGGTGCCCAAACCCTCCAGCACTTTGTGACTACGCCTTACACCGAGAACACTCTGACAAGGAGACATGCGCACGCACACACCGTTGAGTTGGTACCCAGTGTCGCCCGGGGTCACTGGGGCCCATCCTTAAAGGACACAGTGAAGGGCTTGCGCTTTCTCTTCTCTCTTTGGAGATGTTGGTCCCGGAGGGCATTCGCGTCTAATAGAGACGATTTTCATCAAAATTAACAATCCGAAGAGGCTGCCACCTTTATCTTTCATCCGTGGCCGTCACCCAGGAGACGTGTCTCCAAGCTTTGCCATGTGGCTCAGAGCCCCCAGACAGCTTAAGTGAGGGGGCCGCCCGCAGTTCTGGGGTTTGAGGCGTCGGCCACAGCTCGTGATGAAGGAAGGCGCTAGGGTAGATGTCCCCCTTCTCTTGTGGTGGTTGCTGTGGCTGCTGTTAGGATCTTTGCTGCTGCCGAAACCAGTTTGGCTCAGTGGATAGAGAGTCAGCCTGCGGACTGAAAGGTCCCAGGTTCGATTCCGGTCAGGGGCATGTACTTTGGTTGCAGGCACATCCCCAGTAGGGGGCATGCAGGAAGCGGCTAATCTCTCATCGATGTTTCTAACTCTCTATCCCTCTCCCTTCCTCTCTGTAAAATAATCAATAAAATATATTTAAAAAAAAAAAAAACACCTTCACTGCTAAGGCTTTCTCCTGGATTTTGAGAAAGCTTGGCCCTAGTTGCTTTCAATCCTCAATGTACAGGCAGCGGAGCAGAGGGGGGTCAGGGTGGTCACCCATAAATCAACATCGTAAATCAACAGGACCCCAGCCTTATGGACCGACCACCTTAGTGGAAGTCCTGGCAAACAGACGGTATCTTCTCAATCTTTTCATGACCCCCAGGAGGAAGGTTCTACTAAAATCAGGCCCACTTTACCGATGGGAAAACAGGTTCAGCGGTTTGTCACTTGCCCAGAGTCACACAGCTGGGAGGGAGGGAGGGCGAGGATCTGCCCCTGGCTGGTGTGGCTCAGCTGGTGGGAGCGTCGTCCTCGTACACTGGAAGGCTGAGGGCTGAATTGGAGTCCAGTCAGGGCACATTCCTAGGTGGCTGGTTTGGTCCTGGTCAGGGTGCATATGGGAGGCAACTGATCGATGCCTCTCTCTCTCTCTCTCTCTCTCTCTCTTTCTTTCTGATGAAAATTTTTTAAAAAAATGTTGATGTATAAAGCAGGGAGACCAGTGACTGCCATATATACAAGCTCAAAACATGTCCTCTCTCCCCATGGACTGCATCTTGGAGGTGTATCTCCCTCTGGAGCTGGATCTTGGGGGGTTCCCTATCCCCCTCTTCTCCTGGGCCAGCATCGGAGAGCTCCAGGTGTCCCTGTTTGAGAGTTTGGCTTTCCTGGGGCCTCGGGGAGGAAGGGTGGGGGGTCCAGACAGCCCTGGCAGCTAAGGGCCAGCGGGTATGGACACAGCTTCTGTCCACCGCAGCCCAGCTGCCTGGTCAGCCACGTGATGGCCGGGCGATGCCAGGGGCCTGCAGGGGAGGGGGCAGGAGTAAGAGGGGGTCCCACCTGGAGGGCAGCAGCTCTGTGACCAAAGGGTCCCAGCCCCCTCCCTACCTGTTTCCTGACCCCCACCCACTGGGGCCCCCACGTCTAGGCTAGGTTTGCATTTCCAGCTTTGCCCACACCAAGACTGGCCACGCTGGGCATATTTCCAAAGGGCCAGATGGTCTCACTAGGTACATTTGCCCAGAGTTCATGCCACTTGCAGATGACGACAAATCTGGGCCTCGGAAAAAGTGGCTTTGAAATGGGGCTCCGGGGTATGGACTTCAACTCCTGTGATCAGAAGCGTTACTTCTTCTGGCCCTGGAATAAGATGAGAAGAGTTACCTTTTATGGCGCGCCCCCAGGTGCCAGGCTCACGGCGGCGAGCTGAGACTCTTGCTACCCCCGTGTGGTTCCTGGGCAGCAGCATCCACATCACCAGGAGCAGGTTTGAATGGGGAGTCCCAGGCCCTCCCACACCTGCCGAACCTGAATCTGCCTTCTAACCCGACCCCCGGGTGACTCTTGAGCTCTTGGGGGTTTGAGAAACACTGAGCCAGACCTTGCAGTCCGCCCCCGTTTCTCTGATGGGGCATCGGAGTCAAGCGCATCCGTAGGTGGTGCCAGTGGGATTTGAACCCACGCCGTCTGGCTGCCATCCCCCGCGGTGCCACCTCTGGGCACCGGAAGGAGGTTCCAGGCAGAGGGAAGAGCATGAGCGAAACAGCGTAGTGACCTTACCTGGTGGGTGGCGGGCTCCGCCGTGTCGCTCAGCCCCTCGCCCAGCCAGGCCTGACCCTGGCCTGGAATCAGGCTGCTCGGGGTACGTTGGTGGCCTGGCCTGGGGCCACCTGGCCTGAATGGGTGACAGCCAGGAGTTCTCCACCTGCTTCCGGAGTTCCCACGGGGAAGGAGAAGCAGCTGGTGGGGACCCGTGGCCCAGGAGCACAGAGCGGAGGCAGGAGGGAGACAGCCTGATTGAGCCCAGGTGCGGCTCAGGCATTGGGGAGCTGGTCTAAGGGGTCGTGGGGTTACTTCCCCATACCTGGATGGCGGGTTCGCTCCCTGCTCCTGATCAGGATGCATGAGGGAGGTGACCAGTGGATGCGTATCTCTCACATCGATGTTTCTCTCTCTTCCTCTCTCCCTCCCTACCTCCCCTTCTCTTTCTCTCTCTCTCTCTCTCTCTGAAAAAGCAATGGAAAAACTCTCCTCTGGTAAGGATTAATAACAACAAAAACCCACAAAATGCCAAAACCAGTTTTGCTCAGTGGATAGAGCGTCAGCCTGCAGACTGAAAGGTCCCAGGTTCGATTCCGATCAAGGGCATGTGCCTTGGTTGCGGGCACATCCCCAGTGGGGGGTGTGCAGGAGGCAGCTGATCAATGTTTCTCTCTCTTCGATGTTTCTAACTCTCTATCCTTCTCCCTTCCTCTCTGTAAAAAAATCAATAAAATATATATTTAAAAAACCACACACACACAAAATAAAACCACAGAAAGAGACAGCCTGACCTGGGAACACGGATATGCTTCTGGGTCGGCTGCCCGGGCTGGAGCCCGGGGGAGTTGCAGAGTCTCAGAGAGGGACCGCTTCCTGCTTACCTGGCCCCCGGTGGGCTGGCTGTGGACGCCCCCTGACCACCTGGCCTAGCAGGCCACCAGGGGACTGGGATCAACATGGGTTCCCCAGGGAGCCCATCTGGCTCTGTGAGTGAGCGCCCCCACCCCATCTTTCAGAGGCAGGGACTGAGCACGGAGAAGAAGCGGGACTTGCCGAGCACATTTTTACTGAGCCTGCAGGTTGACTAGTCCTCGGGCTACTGCACCGGACGGATGCGATATGGGGGAGACATGCATGCTGGGTCTCCCTTGCGGTATTTGAGTCACCTCTCCTGGTTCCCCACGGGAAGGGAGGGATCCTTTCCTTGAGCCCCAAGGCCCGGTTCCAGGAGGGGAGGCGTATTTCCCAGGCGCTTAGCTGTTCCTGAACTGGTTGGGCCCAGCCGGTGTTCTCAGGAGGTGGACTTCAGAATTAGCAACAGGACACCAGTCCTGGGCTGAGACTCGCCCAGTGGAGGAGGCTGTGGCAGGGACACGGGTGCCTTTATTCGGGGAGCCACACGGGCCCCCGTGCAGAGAGGGTGGGCACCCGCAGGTGGCCGTGGTTTTTCATTTAGCCCTGCTATCAGGGGTCCAGGAACAGGACTCGGGAAATACAGTGGTACCTCGAGATACGAGTTTAATTCGTTCCATAACCTTGAGGCGTGGGAAACTATGAGATGCTCGAGGCTCGGTAAACTGGTGGGTCGTGTGCAGCCGGCCGATCCGCGCGATGACTCCTATCTCAACTGTTGCTCGTATTTCAAAGCAAAAATTGTTCGCTCAACGGCTCGTATCTCAAAAAAAAACTCGTATGTTAGGGCACTCGTATCTCGAGGTACCACTGTATTCGAAGGTCATTACGGCCTGTTTCCAACCTGCCAACCGGATGCAGACTTTCAGAATACACCCCTTCTCTCCCGGAGTCCCTGCCCGAGCCGCCTCCCTCCCTGCTGCCCCCGGGGGTTTTATCTGCCGCCCCTTGTTCTGAGGGGCATTCTTCTTTCTCAGCGCCAAGGAGGATTCTAAATGAACGTGCACCCTGAGGCCTTCGGTGATTCTGCCCACAGCCCCCAGCTCCGCCCAGCACCTCCCCGGCACACACAGCCCACCTTTCCAGTCGGTGCTTCTCAGCCCCGAATTCATTTGTTACCCAGATGCACCAGCGACCAGGGGCCGTCTCGCCCTGAGATGGATCGCTGGCATGAAGATGGGCCGCTGGCATGACCGTGTGCCTGTTCTCCTCCCCCAGGCCAGTGCCTGGGACCCAGGTGACATGTCCTCGGGTCCTCCCTGGCCTCGGCCTCAGCCTCGGACACAGAGCTGGTGGCTCTCTTGCTGCCAGGAAGGGAAGCGACCCGAAATGGGGGGGAGGGGCACACTTCGCACAACCCAGCAAGGACTGACCTGCTTCCACGGGGAAACACGAAGCCCGGGCCCAATTCGCCCAAGTGCCCGTGGCCAATGGCGGGGTTGAAGCCGGACCCCACTCCGGGGGCCCTTGCCCTGCCCTGAGCCACAGTCTGGCGGGGCCTGGGCTACTGGAGCAGGCGTTTCCAGAGGGAAGCGGAGAGGGGGGCTGTTCCCCCTTTGGAAACAGGGAGCGGCTGCTTCCAGGGCTTCTGTCTAAGCAGCTCTGTCCAGGGATTGATGTTCCAATAAGCCACCAAAACGATGGCGCGTTTACTACCCGCGTCCCTGACAAGGAGCGCGATGTAATTGGACGAGGCCGGAGGGATACGGCAGGCGGGTAATGCTGTGACTTACACCCCGGGGCCCGGGTTTCAGTTTCGCAGTGGTTACTGCCGGGCCTGCGCCGTAAAATCGGATGGAGGCACGCGCCACCGAGGCGTGCGGAGATGCTGAGGCGCTTGTAGGGATGGTGGCGGGAGAAATCGGGGAGGGAGGGAGTGCGGGCAGGGGAAGGAATAATTCCCCTCGCTGTCATTTACCAAGTCCACGTGAAGAGCCCACATTCCCAGCGTAGAGGAGCCTGTGTTTGTCATGAGCTTCTTACATCTCAGGTTGTTCTCTGGACCGCAGCGGCCAGGCGCCCCTGGTCCCCGGCTAAATAGGAGCGTGGATTGGTTGCCAGGCCCTCGCGGGCACAGCCGGGGGTTTCACTCACTAGGAGCTCAGATTCCTCTTCTCCTGGCACCGCTCCTGGCTTCCCTTCAGGAGGTGCGTCGCTTCATTAAGCAGAGAACGCCGAGCGATGCTTTGCAGACCATCTCGGCAGAGGACCCGGGTTTGTACTCGGAGCAGAAGGAAGGGAGCTTTAGGTGCCCCGGGAGGGACTGGGGTGGGTGTTGGGAGAGGAGGGGTCGAGGTAAAGAAGGCACAAAGGGAAGGGGCTTGGGTGCCGGAGTTGATGGGTTTGGGGTCAAGGCCTTGCAGCTGCCAAGTTGCTTCTCGGAGATGCGTTATCTCATTTGTCGAGTGGGGGTGACCGTGCCCCCTTCAGAGGTTGTGGAGAGGGTACAGTGAAATCATGTGTGGCAAGCACTCAGTGCGGCCTCTGGCCTGCGGCTCACCATCAGTATCGCCGTTGATGACCGCCCAACCATCAGCACTTTGGGAATGCTGGAGACATCTTCAGAAAGGAGACAGACCGGCGTGGCTCAGTGGTTGAGCGTAAACCTATGAACCAGGAGGTCACGGTTCAATTCCCAGTCGGGGCACATGCCTGTGTTGTGGGGTGGATCCTCAGTGTGGGGCATGCAGGAGGCAGCCGATCAATGATTCTCTCTCCTCATTGATGTTTCTCTCTCTCTCTCTCTCTCTCTCTCTCTCTCTCTCTCTTCATTTCTGAAATCAATAAAAAAAAAAATATTAAAAAAAAAAAGCAGACTGGCCCAGAGACAGATCACGAGCATTTGGACCGAGCTGGCCACCCAACCCTGGGGCTAGAGGGTTCTGCAGACCGAGGCCAAAGGGGACTAGACAGGGGACCCTTAGGTAGTGAGGGGCCTAACTCTCAATGCCCTGTCGAGGCTGCCCACAGGTTCAGTCGCATTTCGGGGACTCTCTCCCAGTGACACCTGTGCCCACTTAATTTTCCCTGCAGCTATTTCAGTGTATAGCCAGGGTCGCCTTTGTTTTGCCTATTGCAGTTGTTTTATGGAGATAAAATTCACGTACATACAATCCACCCGCAGGACAGCCCTCGGCAGCCACCGCCTCATTTTCTATCTGTATAGATTTATTTGCCTATTCTGGAAACTTCCCATTCACAGAATTACACGGTACCGGCCTCTTGCGATAGCTTCTTACACTTACCACGGTGTGTTCAGGCTCATCGAGGTCGTAGGATGTGTCGGTCCTTCCTTCATTTTTACGACAGAATAACGTTGCCGGACACGCAGATAGCCCATTCGGTTCATCCGTTCGCCAGCTGATGGGCACTTGGGCTGTTTGCACGTTTTGGCCATTGCGAACTGCCAGGAACACGCACATACCAGTGTTCCGTTCTGCTTCTCCCGGAAAGTCAGATCTCCATGGAAACCACTAAGTATTGACAATAGGAACTGGAATTAAAGACCACGTGCTTTAAAGAGATATAAATTTCGAGAAAGCTGCCCAAATACCTCTCCTTGCATTCTTATTGCACCGAGAGGGCTTCGCAGAACCAACAGCCTCTGAAACTCACCGGTAAACAGGCCCCTGCCTCATGGCATCCTGTGAAGATCCATGACGTGAACTTTTCTCAAGTCCATGTAACAAGCATATAGTTCTCAGGCATTGGTCCTTTAGCTTAAGGATGCTGAATCGCATGGCTGTGCATGCTTGCCTCTAGACCAGCGGTTCTCACCCTTCCTAAGGCCGCGACCCTTGCATACAGTTCCTCATGTGGTGGTGACCCCCAACCATGAAATTTTGCTACTGTGATGCATCGTGATGTAAATATCTGCATTTTCCGATGGTCTTAGGCGACTCCTGTGAAAGGGTCGTTTGACCCCCAAAGGGGTCGTGACCCACAGGTTGAGAACCGCTGCTCTAGGGTATCTGGCGGCAAATTTCCAGGCCAGCTCTAGTAACTGCTCAATTTGGGGTCTGAGCTTCATACATTCACCCATCTTGTCCTCCAGCGAGCCCTCGAAATGCCGGTCCTCGTAAGACGCTTGTCTCGCAGATGAGAAATCAGAGGTAGATGACTTGCCCAAGGTCACACAGCAAGAGGTGACAGAGCTGGGATTTAAATCTAATGCTCACCCTGGCTGGTTTGGCTTAGTGGATAGAGCGTTGGCCTGCGACTGAGGGGACCGGGGTTTGATCCCAGTCAGTTTGATCCCAGTCAGGGGCACACAGGCTCGATCCCTGGCCCTGGTAGGGGTGCATGCGGGAGGCAACCAATCGATATGTCTCTCTCACTTTGATGTTTCTCTCTGTGTATGTCTCCCTCTCCCCTCCTTCCACTCTCTCAAAAAAATCAATGCTGAAAAATATCCTTGGGTGAGGATTAACAAAACAAAAATTAATAGTAAGCCTAATTCTTTTTTATTCTAAAGCCAGAGCTCTGAACTTACTACCACATACCTGTGTGACAGTATGCATTTTTTAAAATCCACCCAGGTCGTTTCTGAGAAGCAGAGGTGAGATACAGATCTCCTTCATTTCACCGATCTGACCCCAGATCTGATTTTCACTCACCTACTGTGACCCTCATTAGAATGTTCTTTGGGATCTTAAGGCCATCGGGGTAGCCTGACAGCAAAGCCCTTATCTGTCCCTGTCCTTTCCCTATCGCAGCCCACGTCAGCCAGTCACTCCCGCTAATAGAGGGCAGGGGTGGTCTGTCCTTCTCGGCTTTTCTGCGTGCCTAAAGCATCCCCGCTATTCCTCCTCCTGCTCCCTCTTCTATCAGTCATCCAGCATCAGGAACAGGAAGTGATGAGGATGTAGTGATGGACCATCCTTGAAACTTCGCTGGATGTTTCCCACCACCACCCCCTCTTCCCTCCCCACCCCCCGCCCCCGTATTCTCACTTCCTGGCACAGGATCCTGGATGCCAGGACAGGTTAGGGGCATAGCATGGCCCTCTCAGATGAACACAGAACCCCTGCTCCCTGGGCTGAGAGACCCTATACCCTTCTCCAAGTGCAGTGTGAACGGACCCTTCTTCAATGTTTCCTCTCTTTTCTGGCTTTGCGGTCCGGGAGGGAGGCCTGGAGACTCTGCCAGGATTTATACAGATGTTTCTTGTGGACCAGGAGGTAAAGAGTCCATTGACTTTTGAAAGAAAATCGATGTTGTCTGCTGGGTACCCACCAATTTACACTACACGCATGAACATGCACATACACACACATACACATACACACATGCTCAATTGAGTTTGTTCATTGTGTCCTTGGGATACATCTAAGGAGCAAAGGTTATCAACCGATAGGATGAAGGCTTCCCTCAAACAGACCTAAATTAAATCCTTGGGAGAAGCTGCTTCCGGTTAAGGATGCTTCTGTCCGCACTCGGGTGCTGGGGTTAGTCATCAATTACTTCTTATCAGATTCAAGCGGCCCAGGGGGGTTCTGCCTTCACTCAGCCTTGCTGTCCTTGGTGAATGTGATGTTCAAAGCCCTTCCTTCTAGAAGGAATAGCAGGACAGAATCCCAGACAGAATCCTGCCCTGGAGTGATGGATGGAGCGGGAAAAGCGTTAACAAGAAGGTGTTACTATCACTGCGCTTTTAAGGAATTCTGGCCAAGGACACAGTGTCCTCCTTGGTGTCTTTTCTTACTTCGTGGCCTGCTGACGTCGACCTCCTGGTCACTCCGTTCCTCTGACCTCCTGCCAGGGATCCCCCTCCCACGGTCAATCCATTAGTTCAGGTGCTGGTCAGCCCTGAGTATTACAGTCTCCAGGCCACACCGAAGGGTCCCAGGATGGGCACTGACCCAGTCGGAACTAGAAGGACACATTGAGGCTTCTGCTGTGACCACTGGACAAGAGGTGCATGCTTCCCAGTGAACTTGAACTGGGAGAGGATGAGGTGGGAGCTTTGGGCAGCCTTCTTACCACCAGGAGGAGGGAAGCCGAGGAATGGGGAGAGAGAGAAACAGAGGCTGCGGTACAATCTGAGCTCCTCGCTGAGTTATAAGGGAATCTGTTCCTCTCCTGGGACTTTCCGGTCCCGTGAGCCAGGGATGTTCTCTCTATTTGGGCCAGTTTGGGTTGTGGTTGTCCGTCATTGGTAATTTCAAGTCCCGGATGCACCTGCAGAGTGTGCTGGGCACACGAGTTAACAATAGAACAACAGAAATCTGAAATCACAATTAAAATGCAACCTGACCGTTTGTGTAATACATGGAACCAAGAGCCGAAACCGGTTTGGCTCAGTGGATAGAGCATCGGCCTGAGGACTGAAGGGTCCCAGGTTC
>JAAGEH010000378.1:957961-969047 GCA_011751065.1 Lasiurus cinereus
GTGGCAGGCAGGCAGTGACAAAGGACCTTTGGCTGGAGTGACAAAGGACCTGAATTTTTCATTGTGTTCCGTGTTAATGCGTGTTAATTTGAATGGTCACCTGTGGCCAGCAGTGGCCATATTGCACAGTACGGTTACCGACCACTCGATAGGATCATGAATGTGAAATTGCCGTGTAAACGGTGAAGTGCAGTTAGAGGGGTAGCCATGCATGTGTAAATGGAACATCCATGGAGACGCCGGCCAGATGCTATGTGAAGACGTCAGGATCATGCTTGTGATGCGTGTAACTGCTGAGCTCGGGGGGCCTCCGTGGGAAGCCAGAGGTGAATTTTGGGAAAAGGAGAGTGGGACCTGGTGCAATCTGTTTAGGCTCTGGTGCAAGGAGAGCCGAGGGCTCCGGTGTGGCTCAGCGGTTGAGCGTTGACCTATGAACCAGGAGGTCACAGTTCGATTCCCGGTCAGGGCACATGCCCCAGGGTTTTAGGCTTTATCCCCCGCATGTGGGGCATGCAGGAGTCAGATGACAAATGATTCTCTCTCATCATTGACATTTCTGTCTCTATCTCCCTCCCTTCATGTCTGAAACATATATATTTAGAGAGAGAGACCCTAGGGAGGAAAAAAGCAGAACGCGTGACAAATCAGAAAGCCGTTGCAATAATCCCAGAAGAGATGATGGTGGCAGGGAGCGGTGCAAGGTGGGACAGAGTGATGGGCCGGGTTGACTTTAATGTAGAGCCATAGGACTCTCTGGTGGATCAGATGTCAGCGGAAGGAAAAGAAATCAGGAGTACTCCGGATGTAAACTCAAGCGCCTGAAAGGAGAGCACTACTCTTTATTGAGATGGAGAAGACGGGGCAGAAACAAGTTTACCGGGTGTGATGTGAGGGAAATCAGGAGTTCAGCTGGTGACAAGTTAAGTTGGCAATGTCTATTAATCACCCAAGAGTTTGAGATTCAAGAGAGAAAGCCGGAGCTGGTCATATGCCTTTTGGAATGGTCAGCATAGATCTGGCATTTAAAGCCACCGTACCCCCAGGCAAGGGTGTGTGGATGCAGAAGAGGCCTGAGGCTTGAGCTCTGGGGCCCCCCAACAGTTGGAGAACGGTCAGGAGGAGGAAGAGGCACCCACAAAGGCTATTGGCACAGAGCAGCAAAGCTGCAGGGAGCGAGGGCCCGGAAGTAAGGTGTGTCAAGGAAGAGAGGGATGAGCAGCAAATGCTGCTGGGAGGCTAAAAGGGACTGGAAAACTGGCCACTGGGTGTAACAATGTGAAGGTCATGGGTGACCTTGGATTGTTTAGAGCAGTGGTTCTCAACCTTCCTAAAACCGCGACCCTTGCATACAGTTCCTCATGTTGTGGTGACCCCCAACCATAAAATTATTTTTGTTGCTACTTCATAACTGTAATTTTGCAACTGTTATGAATCGTATCTGTGTTTTCCAATGGTCTTAGGCGACCCCTGTGATAGTGTTGTTCGACCCTCAAAGGGGTCGCTACCCACAGGTTGAGAATCACTGATTTAGAGGAATCTGAGCATGACTTGCTGGCTGGCTGGATGAATGGATGGATGGATGGATGGATGGATGGATGGAAGGATGGACGGATGGAGGAAAGGTTAACTTAACGAATGCAGCTGACGGCAGCATCCTTTACTTCTAACAGCACATAAGCAGGTGTTGCCTGGCACCCCGGACGCCAGAACCAAACCTGTCCGATCAGTCCCCTGCTCGCTGTAACATGAGAATCTTGGCACCGTCTGGTTTGATTCTTCCTCTTTGGATCACCCATAATGCTTGCAGTTGATTTCTTTTTCTCTTTTGGAGGCTTGGGAAAGGAAAGGAAGGGAAGGAAATGAGAGAAGAAAACCAGCTCTGGGATTCTGGGTGTACTTGGTTTTGTGCTGCATTGGCCAAACTATCTGTGCTTTGCCCAATCCCCCAGCTTTTCGGGGAGGTCAGCAATGCAGAGCCACTTACTTCCACAAGGGGGCGCCCCTGCCAGTTCTCCTCCACTTGAAAGCCACCTGAGAAGAGGTTTGGGGTTAGACTTCTCAGTCGTAGTTGGGGATGTGGAGATGTAATGTAACGTGTTACTTACCTTTCCCTGGAGCTATTGGGTAGTTGCCATTCATGAGTCCAGGATGGAGGATGAGGCCTGTCTTGCTTTACCTTCAAGCCCTGATTTCCATGAAGCAGGTTCTGTCTTCTCAGGATGAAAGTCAGGGAACAGGGGGCTGAGGCTCAGACCTCAGGCTCTCCGCCCAGAGTGCCCTGGAGTCGGCTCTTTCCGACTCCTGAGAGTCACGAGAACATTCAGGAAACGCTGAGCCTCACATCGGTAGGTGGAAACGGACCATCGATGATCGTGTGTTTACACCACGGCAATTGGCAACCACTACACATCAAGGCTCCGCCCACCTGCAGAGCTGGTTTGGAACATTCACCAGCACGCCACTGCCCACAGCCCCCAACACAGGAAGGAGATCCTCTGAGATCCATCCGAAGAGCAGTCTCGGCAATTCCCTGTTTTCTCACCAGGAAGGGGTGTCAGCTCGGGCGGCGGCCGCATAAACAGGTACGCTCGGGTGGATGTGTTGCCTGCAGACTTTCAGAGCGGACCTCCCAGCTTCAAGCTCTGTGCGGTGACAGCGTGGTGGGGGAGAGAGCCGCCCCTCTGGTGGTGAGTGATGAGATTAAAAGCAGTTGCTCGGCTGAGAAAGAGGAGGAAACCAAGACGAGCAGAGCGCGACTGGGGTCGTCATCGACGTTAGGACTTCATCTCGTTAGGGCATCTCAGACTCGAGCTGCGAAGGCAGAGGCAGCAGATGAGGCGATGCTGCATGGAACTGTCAGTGTCATCTGCTCCCTGTCCCCCATCTTATCTGCACACTCACCGCCTCTGCTTGTTCAGTTTCCAATCGGCGGTAGCTGTGAGGAGGACACGCACAAATGCAGCCAGCAGCCAGGACAGCCTCCTGGTTCTAACTGCCGTGGGCTCCTTATAGTGCAAGCTGGAGAGGTACCCCTAGGCAGGTGGTGAGCGAAGCAGTGGGCAGATAGGGGTGGAGAGGACAGACCTGGGGTGTGCAGGCAGGAGCTCCGGCTTAAGACCATCACTTCTCTGCAGGTCTTCGCAGGGTAAGCAGACACGGTGTTGAAATTAGTTGAGTGTGGGGAGGGGCGGGAGAGTCTGGATCAAGATTGCTTGGGTTCCAGTCTTGCTCTACCACCTACTAGCTGTCACCTGGAGCACATTTCACTTTCGGTGCATACCTTACTTCTAGGCCCTCTATAAAATGAGGTGATGCTGGTATAAAAAATAGCGATCTTGTGAGGATGAACATGTCGCCTGCCTGGCACTTAGAACTTAATGAATGTTAGCTGGGATCATTCTCTCCCGGGCCTTTTTTCAGCTAGGCAGGTCTAAAGATGCAGAAAGCCTGGTCTGCCACTTACGACACTACAGAGCCATTCACATTGAGAGCAGCGCTTAAAGGAACAAACGGGTCTTTGGGCAGGTTGAAACCCATTCGCATTCGTCAGACATCCTTGATTTTCTGGTGAAAAGAAACTTAAGCCAAACTATCTAAAGCCAAATTTAAAAAAAAAAAATCAATAGATGTGGCTCGGGTCATTGAAAATACCGAGGTGGGTGCTTCAGGCATGGCTGGATCCAGCAGCCGAAGCCTACATTCTCTAATACACTCCTCCCACCGCCAATCTTGTGGCTTTGCTCCCCTCTGTTCCCCTGGTAGGTTAGCCCCGTTCTCGCCCACTGAGTGGCCTCCTTCCATGAGCCGGGAAGGGAGCCTTAAGCTTTGTCCTGACAGCTGGGTCTTGATCCACATGCTTGGTTCTTGTATGATTGTTTGTAAACATTTGCAGTACAGTGGTACCTCAAGATACGAGTGCCCTAACATACGAGATTTTTGAGATACGAGCCGTCGAGCGAGCGATTTTGCTTTGAAATACGAGCAACATTTGAGATAGGAGTCATCGCTCGGATCGGCCGGCGGCACACGACCCACCAGTTTACCGCGACTCGAGCGTCTCCTAGTTTCCCACGCCTCAAGGTTACGGAACGAATTAAACTCGTATCTCGAGGTACCACTGTACTTTCTGTATGAACAACTGCAGACCTACTTGTGCCCACCCCTGTCTGTGCTGATGGAGAAGTGGGATTGTTTAAAGGCGTCGCTTGGTGCACACTGTTCAGGGCCGCATGGGAGAGGAAGTCGTTCTGAGATGCTATCTCCGCTGGAAATATCACTCGGCCCGCTTCCCGAGGAACAGAGCCGGGCCTGCTCTCTTGCTGTCACCGTCCATCAGCAGCAGACGCTGCTTGTTCTGGCCGCAGGGTCCGAAACAGCCGGACCTCCAACTGGAGCCATCATTTAGGAAGGCAACCGGTTGGCTCCGAGAGACTCCGAGCCTCGCTCTGAAAACTCCACACCGCGGAGCGGGGCCCGTCAAGGCCAGCTGGGCTCCAGAATGGATGGAATATAACGGGGTGTGTGTGACTCGAGTACAGATGCGCCCGCGGGGAGCAGACATGCCTACCACGCCGCCGGCCTCATTCATGTCGGCCCAGAGGGAGCGGCCATGTGGATGGGCCCAAGTGTGAGCAGCCATACTCGGTCTAAGGTGTGCATTACCTCATGGACCTTACCACAGCCTACTGACCCCAACCCGCACGGCTATTGGGTCTGAACCAGCTGGAAGAGGAGGTGCTATATATGCTCAAGGGGGCCTGAGACAGTGGGGGCGGGAGAGAGGATAGGACACATGTGAGGTGCCCCATAAAGATCTGAGCTGGTGCCGAAACCGGTTTGGCTCAGTTGCTAGAGCGTCAGCCTGCGGACTGAAGGGTCCCGGGTTTGATTCTGGTTGGGGGCATGTACCTTGGTTGCGGGCACGTCTCCAGTGGGGGGTGTGCAGGAGGCAGCTGATGGATGTTTCTCTCTCGTGGATGTTTCTATCTCTCTATCTCTCTCCCTTCCTCTCTGTAAAAAATCAATAAAATATTTTTTTTTAAAAAAAAGATCTGAGCTGGTGATAACGCAGCAATACCAGACCAATACCAAATGCTTCCTGTACATGTCCCCACTGAGTGCCTGCAACAGCCAGCCCTTCTAGACAGAGTCCCTGTGGGCGCCCATTCTGCAGAGGGGAAAGCTGAGGCCTGCAGGGGTTCGGTGATGAGGAAATGTTTGTCACCATGGATGGGGCTGGGCTTTGAACCCAGGCAGCCTGGCTGTCGAGCTGTTCTGGTTCCCATGGCTACATAACAGCGTTAGTGATGTCAACACCAGTCATTTCATGGTGCTCAGGAATCTCGTGGGTCAGGAAGCCGAACAGGGCCAGGGAACCTTGTTACTGCTTCGTATGGCGGAGCCCCAGCTGGGGGGACTCTAAGAGCTGGGAGAGGGCCTGCTGGGTCAGGGGTCCACTTCCGAGATGGCATCTTCACCCACTGAGAGATGGGGGCTGCCGGCCGGCGTGGCTCAGCAGTTGAGCATCAACCTATGAACCAGGAGGTCACGGTTTGACACCCAGTCAGGGCACAGGCCCGGGTCGCTGGCTCCATCCCCAGTGGGGAGCGTGCAGGCGGCAGCCGATCCATGATTCTCTCTCATCATGGATGTTTCTGTCTCTCTCTCTCCCTTCCTCTCTGAGATCCATTGACAAAATATATTTAAAAATAAAAAATAAAGAAAGCAGTGGCCAGGACCCGTTTGGCTCAGTGGATAGAGCGTCAGCCTGCGGACTGAAAGGTCCCAGGTTCGATTCAGGTCGGGGGCATGTACCTTGCTTACGGGCACAACTCCAGTGGGGGGCGTGCAGGAGGCGGCTGATCGATGTCTCTCTCTCATTAATGTTTCTGACTTTCTATTCTTCTCCCTTCCTCTCTGTAAAAAATCAATAAAAATATATTTAAAATAAAAAAATAAAGCAAGCAGTGGATGGTGGGGCTCTAAGCCGGGGCTGCTGCTCCGAGCACCTGGGTGTGGTCCCCAGGTCACCTGGGAATCTTCGAGCAAGGCAGCCGGGACCCCAGAGAGCCAGCTGGAGGGGGCGGGCCTCTTAGGTCTCGCCTTGCATGTCACGGGGCATCACTTCTTCTGGACCCTACTGGTCAGAGCAGGCCCAGGCCACCTGGGTTCGGAGGCTGGGGCATCACTCATCCTGGGCTCCGTGCTGGTGCCGGGATTGAGAGAACAGGTGCCAAGCGCCTCCCCATCTGCGTGCCGAGAGCCAGGGCATCCACACCAGAACCACCGCACGGCTCGCTGGCGCTCCCGGCCTCCGTGACGTGCTGTGGGCGGGAGCTCGTGCTTGGAGCGGGCGGTAACTGTACTCCAGGCCTGGCTGCCAGCAACGCTGTATTTTTGGTGACTCGTGACCAGGTGAAATGGGCCGCTGCCGAAAGGCAGGCCTCCTGCGCTCAGCAGGGCGTTTTCCAGTTGTGCCGGATAAGCCGGAGGGACTGGTCGGATGGCTTCTTTGCAAAACACTCCCAACCCGGTCACCAGCGGGAGGTGCCAAACAGGAAGCAGCAAACACCGAGGCCCGAGAAAACACTGGCCCAGGTTTCTGGGGGAGGCCCTGGAGGCTCGGGGAGGACCGAGAGGCTGGGCTTTTGCCACCGATGTGATGGCCCAGTTGACCATCTTGCCCCCTTTTCTATCGTGCATGTCCCCCTTCGTCCCACCAGTGTGTGCTGAGTGCGATGAGGTGCCTGGCATTGTCCTCAGCCCTGGGGATGGGCGGTGAGCACAGCAGCCGTGTCCCTGCGTGGCGCCTGCAGGTTCAGGCTCTGGAGTCAGATCTGCTGGCAGGCTCTGTCCAGCCACCTCCTGGCCAGGACACCTGGTGCGTCGTTGAGCCTCTGCATCCTGCTGGCAGGAAGGACAGGACCCGCCCCGTGTGGTTGTTTAAATGAAGTTAAATGAGGTTCCAGTTGGCACATGGGGCTGCTGGTGCTGGTGGGGTGGGATCAGCTTCAGCCCCTCCTCTGCACTCCCTGTGCGCTCCCACCCCCACCCCCGCCTTCTCTCCGTCCCCTTCCAGCTGGCCTGGGAGCCGGCGCTCTGTGAATACCTGTTGGGTTAGGACGGCCGAACCTCACATTTCACCGCGACTTTGAAGGTCATTCTGAACAGTTGTCATATTTAGAAAAACTTCCTCCCCCCCCCCCCCCCCCCCCCCCCCCCCCAAAAAAAGGCCATTGAAAACTCTGAAGGGGACCCTGGCGAGACAGTCCTGAATTGGAATTGAAACGTCTCTCCCGCCCGGCCGGCGTGGCTCAATGGTTGAGCATCGACCTATGAACCAGGAAGTCATGGTTCGATTCCTGGTCAGGGCCCAGGCCCGAGTTGCAGGCTCGACCCCCAGTGTGGGATGTGCAAGATCACTGATCTCTCCCATCACTGATGTTTCTCTCTCTCTCTCTCTCTCTTCCTCCCTCTCCCATCCTCTCTGAAATAAATATAAATATATTTTTTAAAAGCTCATCTTCCATGGGTTAGCTTCTCACCTGCGGTGAGTTGTTTCTCTCTCCAAACCCCGGGTTCCTGGCCTGTGGTGAGCGGAGTGGCCAGCCAAGGTGGTGAGGATGTGAAGGGAGACCCGGAAAGCTTTGCTCGGAGTTGGGTGAGACCTTAAATCTCTCTCCCCACCCCCCCAGCCCAGAGCTGCAGGTGGCGGAACAAAAGAGCTTGTGCAAAGCGAAGCTGGGCCTCGGAGGGGTCAGGTGGTGATGGAGCTCCGTGTAGAGTTCAACTCCTCCTCACCCCCCACACCCCCCGCCCACCCTCCTCTCCATCAAAGCCTGGCTCTCCCACACACCTTCATCTCCCTGCGCTCAGAGGCGAGTCAGAACGATGCCAGGAGAGAAGCAGTTCTGGGGCGTGAAAATATTCATCGGCACTGAGTGGGCACCTCCCGCTTCCAGAGGCTGTTCTAGAAACTTTAATGTATTTTTTTATTCATTTCCCACAGAGAGGAAGGAAGAGGGACCGAGAGTCAGAAACATCAATGAGAGAGAGACATCGATCAGCTGCCTCCTGCACACACCCCACTGGGGACGTGCCCGCAACCAAGATACATGCCCTTGACCAGAATCGAACCTGGGACCTTTCAGTCCGCAGGGCGATGCTCCATCCACTGAGCCACACCGGCCTCGGCTGTTCTAGAACTATAGATGGATTATATTTCATTCAAGTCTCTTAACAACCCTGCAGAGGGGGCACTGCCATCCCTCCCCTTCTGCAGATGAGGAAACTGAGGCCTGAGCGGTAAAAAGATTTGTCAGGAGTCATTCAGGGACCAGTGGGGAGCTGGAATTCAAACCCAGACCTCTCTCTCCCAGCTGCTGCCTATGTTACCGACACAGGGGTCTTTAAACTCTGTTGGCAAGGGACACAGGTCTCCTTAGGTTCTTGTAAAGAGAGGACCCCTCCCCCAGAAAGTGAGCACTGGGCATGCTGTGCCTGGAGCACCTTCCCCGAAGCTGGGCCCTTTCCTAAGGTGAGACTGAGATATAACCGAGATGGGGGGACTCCTTTGCCTGCAACCCCTCTTTTACCCCCCAGCTAGAATCTGGCATACCTTCTTAGATAAATGTATAGAAGCACAGCGTTGGGTACCGTTTCAAGAAATTCAACACCCTTGCCGAAGCCAGTTTGGCTCAGTGGATAGAGTGTCGGCCTTAGGACTGAAAGGTCCCGGGTTCAATTCCCATCAAAGGCATATACCTTGGTTGCGGGCACATCCCGAGTAGGGGGCGTGCCGGAGGCAGCTGATCGATGTCTCTCTCTCATCGATGTTTCTAACTCTCTATCCCTCTCCCTTCCTCTCGGTGGAAAATCAATAAAATATATATTTAAAAAAAAATTCAACATCCCTCTGTCCCCCCACGCCAGCTCCTCCCCTCCCATGTACACTGACAAGCATTTCAGTTAAGACTCAGAAAAGTATTTCCTACCAGAGGCCGTTAGAGCTGGCATTCTGAACCGAGCATGCCACTCATTTGCATACCGCCGACTTGGGAATCACTTCCTCTCTCGGAGTCATTAGTGAACGCCCCCTGACCTTACTGTGTATAATTAGGAAGCCCCTTCTTTATCCCTTAGCGCCCCTCCCACCCCCACCCCCAAGCTGTTTTTGCAGAGGAACAGAGCAGGCAAGAAGGATTTGGGGGCAGGCATTTTTGTGTGTAGGCTCCAAAGTGATCCCCTTCTTTATTTTTTTTATTTTTATTTTTTTAATATATTTTATTGATTTTTTTTACAGAGAGGAAGGGAGAGGGATAGAGAATCAGAAACATCGATGAGAGAGAAACATCGATCAGCCGCCTCTTGCACGCCCCCTACTGGGGATGTGCGCGCAACCAAGGCACATGCCTCTGACCAGAATCGAACCCGGGACCTTTCAGTCCACAGGCCGACGCTCTATCCACTGAGCCAAACCGGTTTCGGCTTGGGTGCAGGCATTTATACTTGTGCCCGCCTCCTTGCATGCCCACACTAGCTCGGGGCGGGAGATGGGTTCCTTCCCATTCACAGATGAGGAAACGGAGCCGGAAAGAGGTGGTATCACTTGCCCAGGGTTTCGCTGCCGGTAAACAAGGAAACCCAGCCAGCATCCCACGCCAAAGCATCGCCAGCCCTGTGCCGTGGAATGAGGGGGTGAATTAGCATCCAGCGCCGTGGGTAGCCAAAGCGTGGCCTGCGTGGCCGTGCTGAGACGGGACACACTGCCAAGCTCTCCTGTCGGGGTGTTCGTGGCTGAGTCATAGACGCCCAGAGCCAGTGCATTTCTGAAGGTCGTTGACAGCTGAGCATCTCACCTCGATGTGAATGCCAACCACGTGGGCTCTTGTGAAAACGCAAAATCTGGTTTGCTAGCTCTGGAGTGGGGCCAGGATTCTGCATTTCTAGACATTTCCAGGTGAGGCCCGCACTGTGCTGTGCACAGCTGGGGGCTGGGCCATTCCTGGCCTTTCACCCCACCCCCTTCCTCCCCCCCCCCCCCACCTCACCTCACACACACACAGCTGATCTCAGATACAGGCGATGCTGTATCTGATCTTGCCAAAGAGAGCATGGCCGTGGCCACTGAGCGCTGTGCTCCCCCGGGAGCCAGCCGGACAGGGGCCGTGGCTGTCCACGGGAAAATACAGTGGTACCTCGAGATACGAGTTTAATTCGTTCCGTTACCTTGAGGCGTGGGAAACTATGAGACGCTCGAGTCGCGGTAAACTGGTGGGTCGTGTGCAACCGGCCGATCCGCGCGATGACTCCTGTCTCAACTGTTGCTCGTATTTCAAAGCAAAAATCGCTCGCTCGATGGCTCGTATCTCAAAAATCTCGTATGTTAGGGCACTCATATCTCGAGGTACCACTGTACCGGGAGGGAGCTGTTATCTGTCCGTAGCCAGGCTTCTCCGGAAACATTTTCCCAAGAAATCGAGAACCAACACCAAGAGCATTCCCTCCAGGCCCCCTCATTAACCCGAATGAGAGTAATCTCCACTCTCTCGCCGATTAGCCCGGGCATCCAGCCTGCGAGGGCGCCACGCCGGCCCTGGCCCCCCGCTCCCCGACAGTCCGGCTCCCCGCCGGCTCTCCCAAGCCCCCCGGCCTCTGCCACCTGGGACTTCGGAGCTCAGCGCCCCAGAACGCCCTGCCCTGCTCCCCGTCTGGCTGGCCCCGCCCTCATTGGGGGTCCCCCCCTGCAATGCCCCCCCCAGAGGTAGTCTCTGATTCCCCCGTCTCACTCAGGCCCCAAAGACACGGCCCCTGCCCCTTGTCTTCCTCATGGCGTCCAGGAACAGAGGCGCACCCCTTCCTGCGCGTGCCCGTGCGTCTAATGCCACCTCGGCCCCAGAGGGTGCAGGTGCTGGTCCCCACCGCCGGGTCCTCAGCCCGCAGCACCGCCGCAGTGCGGGCTCCCGGCGCTCGCTGACACCCCTCCTCCCCGGCCGCCCTTCTGACTCTCATCCCTCTCTGGCTGCATCCCATGTGAGGGAGAATGGGGGGGTGAGTATGTGAATGTGGGGGGGGAGATGTATGTGTG
>JAAGEH010000378.1:979095-1006119 GCA_011751065.1 Lasiurus cinereus
TTGTAAATCATCCAGGAAAAATATCAAGACATCGAGTAACACATTTACTGCAGCCAGACATCTTTCCTCAGGACCTATAAATTTATATTTATCTTAGAATTCCTGATGTCAAACTGAAATCTTTCTTCCCTTCGTCCCCCTTCTAAAAATACAAGGACGGGGCCCTAGCCAATTTGGCTCAGTGGATAGAGCGTCAGCCTGCAGACGGAAGGGTCCCAGGTTTAATTCCGGTCAAGGGCACATGCCTGGGTTGCAGGCTCCATCCCCAGTGGGGGGCATGCAGGCGGCAGCTAGTCAATGATTCTCTCTCATCATTGATGTTTTTATCTCTCCCTCTTCCTTCTGCTCTGAAATCAATAAAAATGTATTTTACAAAAAGAAATAAAAGTCTTTTTCTTTTAAATAAAAATAAAAAATAAGTAAAAATACAAGGATGGGTTTTTTTTTCAAATATTTTTATTTACTTCAGTGAGGAAAGGAGAGAGTGGGAGAGAGAGAAACATCATTGATGAGAGAGAATCATTGAATGTCTGCCTCCTACATGCCCCCAACTGGAGATGGAGCCCACAAACTGGGCATGTGCCCTCATGAGTCAAATGGTAACCTCCTGGTTCATAGGTCGACACTCAATCACTGAGTCACACTCCAGTCTAGGATGGGTATTTTTATTTTTATAATATATTTTATTGCTTTTTTTTTTACAGAGAGAAAAGAGGAGGGATAGAGTGTTAGAAACATCGATGAGAGAGAAACATCCATCAGCTGCCTCCTGCACACCCCCTACTGGGGATGTGCCCACAACTAAGGTACACGCCCTTGACTGGAATCGAACCCGAGACCTTCACTCCTCAGGCTGATGCTCTATCCACTGAGCCAGACCGGTTAGGACAGGATGGGTATTTTTAAAGCAACCTATAGATCAGGATTCTGGGAATCAGAGTCGTCTCAGGGTGTGGGGGGGGTCGGGGGTTGACCTCCAGACATAGCAGATCCACTGATAGGTCTCCAGAGGGGCCCCGGAATCTGTGTTTTATCAGGCTCCCTAGTGTTTCTGGTGGACGTGCCAGGTTAAAAACCGCCAGTTTAATGTCATAGGGTACTTACATGGGAATAAGTTTATGGAATACTGTCAGGTTTTTTAAGTTAAGATCACCTATGGAATGATACCTGATTTCTGGCAAATTCTGCATTTCCATATGATTATCTAGAAAGGGGGTGGGGGGAAGCCAATAAAAGTATTAGGACAGTGAGATTTTATAGGCGGTTTATACTATTTTCTTTTTACTTCTCTGAGTCGTTTGTCTTTTATGCAATGAGCAGCTATTTCCTTTAAAATGAGAAAACAATCTCTGACTTCCTAGCGGGGATCAGGCTGGAAAGCGGAGGCTGGGACCCACCGTGTTGGGGTCCGATGGGGGAGGTGTATGTGTCTGCCGCTCGTGGGTCTGGCCCTGCCATGGGTGGGACCAGAGCTTTTGAGAAGTGGAGGGAGTCTGTTATTCCCTCCCCCCCTCCGCCTGCCCCTCTCTCTGGCTTGCCCCCTCTCATAGCTCCATGAGCCATGCAGACACCCCGTCTCCATCTCGGAGGCCAGCAGAGCTGGGGCGGGTGGGGGGAGGGGGGAGGGGAGACGGGGGTGGCCCTGCGGTCATCTGTGCTCTCATTCCCAGCCTGGATGGAGCCTGAGGTCTCCTGGGAGCCTGGCCCAGCACTGACTCCCAGAACTCCAGGGAGCAGACACTCTGCCAGCGGAGGGTCAGTCCCTGCCCTGGGGGTTTGCCTCTAGGCTGGCTCTGAGGACCAGGGTCCCTGCCCTCCCTGTACCTCATTATGGGAGGAGAGGAAGGCATCTGTCTTTGAGAGAGGCAACTCTCTCCCTCTCTGTCTCTCTCCTTCTCTCTCTCTCTCCTCCTCTCTGTCTCTGTCTCTGTCTCTCTCCTTTGCTCGCTCTCTCCTTCTCCCCCCCCCACCTCTCGCACACACAAAATCTCTGGACTGTCTGAAAACGTGTTCCCCCCCACAACATCCCAGCATCCTGCCCTCCCCTGACAGCCCACGGGAGCCCGCCCATTGGGTCTACTAAGGACAGAGAAGAAGGGCAGGTGCTGGAGTTTGCAGGGAAAACCCAAACGTATCTTCCAGCAGACCTCTGAGTTACCCCTGTCTCTGCACGCCACCTGCATCTCATCCTCACAGCGGGTCAGACTGCCGACGAGCCCAAGAAGCCCCTGCCATCCAGCCGCGCTGGCCTCCTGCAGGCCCGGCCATCTGATGCCCAGGACCAAGGCCAGACCATCTGACTCATCTCGTATCCCCAGCACCTACACAGGCGAAGTTTCCAGCAAGGATAAAGGAAGGGAGAAAGAGGAAGGAAGGAAGAAAGGAAAGGAGGAAGGGCAGAAGGAAGGAAGCGGGGAGGGAAGAAAGGAAGGAAGGAGGGAAGGAAGGAAGGAAGGAAGGAAGGAAGGAAGGAAGGAAGGAAGGAAGGAAGGAATTACCCATCTCCCAAGATGAGCCCTCATTTGTGCTCCTTCCACAAATACTTAGGAGCCTCTACTATGTGCCCGGTGCAATTCTAGGGGCTAGGGTGTCACATGAACAAATCTAGACCTGCTCCCTCTCGCCAGGCTGACCGTCTGCGGGAGGAAGCCACCACAAACAATCATGGAAAGAATAGAGAGATGGCCCTGGACAAGAGCTACACGGGAGAGGCAGAGGGGGCGGGGCTGCCCTGTGGGCTTGCAAAGACCCCCACCTTCCCTTCCCGCATCCTAAATCTGACTGAGCGCCCACTTCTGCCCCTCCTGCTCTCACACCCTCCCTCAGCCACGTTCCCTCCCCAGGGGGCAGTGGGCTGGCAAAGCTCAGAACTGGGAACACACCCCCTCACCCCGGAGTGTTTTGTGATGCTCGCTCGGCCTAAGAGGCCAGAACTTGGAAGCGAGAGCATCAGAGTCCAAGTGGGCAGGAGGGATCCGTCCCCAGCAGCCTGCGTTTGTGGTGCAAGAGTTGCGGGGAAAGTTTCCTTTACGTGGAAGGCAGCCTCTGCATGTATAAACCTCGGCCCTGCTCGGGCGCAGACAGCCTTGCTTACCGAGGTGTCTGGAAAGTTGTGTAAATGACAAGCTCATTTTTAGCTGAAAAGAAGACACATCGGAAATGCTGATGCGGCAGCAGCCAGAGCCCAGCCTCAGACCCGCTACAGGGGAGCGCCCAGTAGTTGATGAAGAGCAGAAGGAATCGGCGGCCGGCCCTCTGGCTGCAGGTCTCCGGCTACCTGCTGCCCAGGCACGCGTCTCTGGCCCCCCAGAGCCCAGGTGCGGCCGCTCAGAGCAAGAACGAATCAGGCTAAACGCTTCCATCCCGCCATCCCCAGCCCTCACTCCCCACCCACAGCCCACAGCCCTGCCCTGGCCACTCCTGCCTGCACCCTCTCTTCCTTCTTCCTTCTCAAGAACCCTCTCTCCTTGAGCTCCTGCCCCTGATTGCCTCTTACCAGCCGTGCGAATGCCAACAACGTTTCTTACTCTCTTTGTGCCACCGTTTGCTCATCTGTAAACCGGCGAAGCTGTAATAGTCACCCCTGGGGAGGGTCACGGGGAAGATGACGCGTTCGAGAGTCAAGGACCTAGAGCAGTGGCCGGCAAACTCATTCGTCAGCAGAGCCAAATGTCCACAGGACAACGATTGACATTTCTTTGGAGAGCCACATTTTTTAAACTTCTTCTAATGCCACTTCTTTAAAATAGACTCGCCCAGGCCCTGGTATTTTCTGGAAGAGCCACACTCAAGGGGCCAAAGAGCCGCATGTGGCTCGCGAGCCGCAGTTTGCCGACCACTGACGTGGAGCATTGCCGAGCACATAATATTTGTTCTGTCAGTGTTAGCCCTGGATTTTTTTTTAAATATATTTTATTGATTTTTTACAGAGAGAAAGGGAGAGAGATAGAAAGTCAGAAACATCGATGAGAGAGAGACATCGATCAGCCGCCTCCTGCACGCCCCACAGTGGAGATGTGCCCGCAAGCAAGGTACATGCCCCCAACCGGAATCGAACCTGGGACCTTTCAGTCTGCAAGCTGACACTCTATCTACTGAGCCAAACCGGTCTCAGAAGCCCTGAATTTTTTTTTGTTATTGATTTGAGGGAGAGAAAAGGAGAGGGAGAGAGGGATAGGAATATGAATGATGAGAGAGAATCATTGATAGGCTGCCTCCTGCACGCCCCCTTCTGGAATCAAACCTGCAACTTGGGCATGTGCTCTGACCGGGAATCAAACCGTGACCTATTGGTTCATAGGTTGGCGCTCAACCACTGAGCCACACCGGCTGGGCTAGCCATTGACTTACACGTCCCCCCTAACTCGGCTGCAGGAGCCTTCTTGGTGTCCCCATGGGTGGCAGGGGTCCCTGGCACCTGTGCTTACGTGATGGCACTGTGGCTTGATGGCTGGTTTGAGGTCCATGCTAGACTCCACGCTTCCCGAGTGAGTGCCCATTCATCTCTGTGCGTCCAGCGGTGGGCATTGGGTGCACAGCAGGTGCTGAATGAGTGAGCAAGCGAGTGACTCTCCACACACACTTCTCTGGGGCCTGAGATCCGCGGCTCTCACCCCGGTGATGAAGAAATCCGCTCAGAAAATGCTGAGTCTATAACGAGTGGCAGAGGCCGCCATCCGGGCCTGCTGCGCCCCCAGGTGTGCTTCTCAGGTTGGTCTACACCCCAGGGCGGCTCATCCCTCAGACGTGGTGGCCACAGAGGCCAGGCCCTGAATGTGAAGATGAGGCTGTCCTGCCAGCATCGCTCCGGGTTGTTTTGGGCAGCGAGTCACATGATCCAGCGAGTAGGAGGTCTGTAACTGCCTCTTGCTCGCGATCCTGGGACACTGGGCGCCCCAGAATCTAGGGTGCAGACGGGGGCTGTTTTGGGTTTTTGTCTATATTCGTTCACCCTCTCCGCACCACCGCCCGCCTTGCATGCTGGGTACCTGCTCCAGGCTCCGGCCCCTCTGCCAGCAGGAGGTGCCGCCGCCCTGATTAGTGTAAGCAACGTGCTTTCCTTGGCGGGTCTGGAGCTGTGGCAGCCTAATTAGCAAAGCGGCCGGATCAGCAGGCCCTCTCGTTATCATCGATCGGTCTGCTCCCGGCTCAGGTGGCTGAACCCCCGGGCCGTCCCTCAGGGGCCTGTCCACCCCGTGGTGCCAGGAGCGGAGGTGGCAGCCGTGCCATGCCCCGCCAGCAGCGATGTGTGACCCAGCCAGGCCTCATCGTACCTTCTTGGAGAGCAGGACTTGAGCTGGGTGGCCGCTGGAGTTCAGCGCAGGCCCCGTGTCTCCAGTCTTGTCAACCTGTTCATCCTGTGGCAGCGCCGTGCTGAGCATTGCAGACGATGTCGATGCCCAGAAAGCCGGGCCCTTTCCCTGGTAGGCCACTCGCTCCCTGGCCCGGGTCGCAGCCACGGCCCACCTTGCTGGCCAGCTCTGGGGCTGTAGGGAGGTCAGCGCAGAGCACCTGAGCCGGAGAAGGAGAGCAAGCAGAGGGGGATGGGAGGGGCGGTTGCTTGTCTTTAAGTAATCAGACAGGCTTCTCAGAGATGGCGACAGCTTAGCTGAGACTTGGATGAGGAGGAAACATTGGCCAGGCCACAGTCTGGAGGAAAGGTCTTCCGAGATGATGAGAAAAAAGGTCGCTTCTTCAAGGAGGAAGGAAGGAAGCCAGTGCCCAGGAGGTTGGTAGAGGGTCGGGTGGGCTGAGCAATGAGATAAGAAAGAAGAAATGGCTGAAACCGGTTTGGCTCAGTGAATAGAGCATCGGCCTGCGGACTGAAGGGTGGCAGATTCGATTCCGGTCAAGGGCATGTACCTTGGTTGTGGGCACATCCCCAATGGGGGGTGTGCAGGAGGCGGCTGATCAATGTTTCTCTCTCTCATCGATGTTTCTAACTCTCTATCCCTCTCTCTTTCTCTCTGTAAGAAATCAATAAAATGTATTTTAAAAAAGAAAGAAAGAAATGGTGAGTGAATGAATGAATGAGTGGATGCTTTTTTTAAAAAATGTCTTCTTATTGCTTTCATAGAGGAAGGAAGAGAAAGAGAGAGAAACATCAGTGATGAGAATCATTGATTGGCTGCCTTCTGCATCCCCCCTACTGGAAATCAAGCCTGTAACCAGGGCATATGGCCCAGCCGGAAATCGAACTGTGACCTCCTGGTTCATAGGTCGACACTCACTGAACCACACCAGCCGGCCTCCTCATTGGTGTTTCTCTCTCTCTCTCCCTCTCCCTTCCTCTCTGAAATCAAATCTATATCATAAAAGCCTAAGTGACCATTATGGGGAAACAACCAGAACAACCGGTAGCTATGATGCGAACTGACCACCAGGGGTCAGATGCTCAATGCAGAAGCTTCCCCCTGGTGGTCAGTGCACTTCCACAGGGGGGACACCACTCAGCCTAAAGCCAGCTCAGGGCTGGCGAGTGCCTCTCCCGCTTATGCAACAGAACTAAGGAGCAGCGAGCTGGCGAGCAATAAGGTTCGAGGGGTCCTGGACTGCGAAAGGGATGTCCGACTGCCAACTTAGGCTCGATCCCTGTGGGGAGTTGGCCTAAGCTGGCAGGTGGACATCCCCCAAGGGATCCTGGCCTGTAAGAGGCAGGCCTGGCTGAGGGACACCCCGCCCCACTGCCCCCGGTGCACAAATTTCATGCACCGGGCCTCTAGTGTAGATATAAAGATGTTTCCTGAGTCATGACAGTGCACTTAAAGATGTAGGTCAACTTGATCTGTGGCTTTGTCTCCTTTCTTGGTGATAAACTCGCTCTACCCTCCTCTGGGTGTCAATTCCATCCTCAGGCTGGAGGTGAGACAGCTGCTGAAGCTGTGACATCATGTCTGGCCACAGTATCATCAGAGAAAGAAAATGTATTGGTCCCTTAAGCCAGAGAGTGGGAAGAACTTCCTCAGCCGCTCATAGCAACCCATTCATCTCACTAATCCAACCTGGGTCACATGCCCATTCTCCAGCCAATAGCTGTCACCAGGGGAATGCCACATGCTGATTGGCCTAAGCCTGAACTCTTGAGCCAATCACTGGCACAGGCCAGGAAATTACTGTGATTGGCTTAAGCCAGCAGTTCTCAGACTTCGGTTCTCATGCCCCCGGAGAGGACTCTGACAAGCTTTTGTGTGGATTATATTTATCGATGTTTACTGTTTTAGAGCTTAGCACTGGAAAAGATTAAATATTTATCCATTTAAACATAACAATGAAGCTATTATTCATGCTAATATAAATAGCACACTTTATGAATAATAACCATGCTTTCCAAAGTGTAAAAAAAAAAAAATTAGTGAAATGAATGGCATTATTTTATACTTTTGCAAATCTCGTAAGTCTGGCTCCACGGAGGACGGCAGGATTCTCACCCCTGCTTCTGACTCGGGCTGTTGCCACATGTTCTCGGGGTGTGGGGTCTGAAGAAAACCCAGCCTCGTGCAGATGTGAGTCGGCCCCTCCCGATCAAGTCTCAGGGACCCCAGCGGTCCTCGAACGCACTCGGACGACCACTTGCTTAAACTAACCAGGAGCTGGCCAGGGTCAGGTGCAGCTATACCTTGGGAGGGTGGCACAGGTATTGAAGAGACAGCCTTCTATCCGGTTCACAGAGATAACCATCGCCCCCACGTCATTGGCGTGTTGAGAGAGAACCAGGGGAGATTATGTATATAAAGCACAGAACGCGGTGTCTGAGTGAGAAGGACCTCAGGTGAGCACAGGTGAAAGCTGTCATCCATTACCCAGATGCGCCCGGCGTCTCAGTTCCGTGCCCCAGGGTCCGTCTACCCACACATCCATCACGCCATTCTGGCTGCATCTCCGAAGCAAAGACATATGGTGGTAATTGCTACGGAGAGGAAAACGGGGTGTTTTTCTCAGAGGGGGGACACCAAACCAAGCCACCGATCTCGGTCACGTGCGTTTCCCGGGTCAGAAGGAGAGGCAGGAGCGGGAGCCGCCCCGGCCGGCGGTCAGGACAAGCTCAGATGTGCCGATGGTCCCACCCCAGGCAGACGGGGATCCCCTGCTCGGCAGTGGCCATGGCTGGGCATCTGAAACTGGCACCTGGTCAGCAGGTTGAGGCCGGGGATTGGAGGCTGAAAACGGAGTGGCACCAGGAGGTCAGGGCAGGGCAGGAGAGAGCAGCGGGCTTTGATGCTTTGGGAGCAATGATGTTGAGGTCAGAGTCAGAACCTCAGCTTAGCTGGTTCACCGGACAGAGGGCCGGGGACTGGGCAGAGAGAGCGGGTATCAGCAAGTCCTGGTGCAAGGGAAAAGCGATGGTGGAGAGGGGGCCACGGGCACAGCTGGCAGAATGATCCCAGGTTCAAGGCCCTAAGAGGGTGGGGACCTGTACCCCCAGCATCCGGTGCGTGGCACGTAGTGGCTGTTCTGGAACTATTGGCTGGATGGAGGACCCGGTATCCTTATCCCTAAAAACTATCAAAATGTCCCAGAATTCCCGATGCTTCAACATCCTGGTGCCCCGGGCCCGGGAGCGTACAGAAAGCCTCCAGCTGACAGTATATTTGGATTGAGCACTTGTGCGCCCCTCCCCCCCAGCTCAGGCCCCTGGCAGTGGAAGAGCCTTGCTCTGCAGACAGGGAGACACTGGTTCCAGCCCCAGCTCGGCACTAGGTCGCTGTGTCATTCAGGGTCTGTCCCTTTACCCATGAGACTCGGGGCTCAGAGGGACCCCTGAGGACCTGTGTTGAACAAGGGGCTCGGGATCCCAACGGCCAGGAACACAGAATGTCCCACTAGGTCGGGCTCACGAGTGGGGGCAGGGAGAGAGGGAGTCAGCCAGCCGCAGGCCAGGGCACCTGGGGACCTCGGGCTGAGGCCACCCCGGCGGTGTGTTCCCTCTGGGCCTGTTCCCCCTCGTGCAGAGCCCTTTGCCCTGGAGAACGCGCTATTGGACAAGCCTCCCCCTGGCTTTAGGGCCGATGCTGCCGGTAGCTGAGCCCATGAACTTGTGTGGGCCACCGAGCCCAGGCCTCATCCCCTCTTTCCACCTGTGGGCCTGGGGGGTGTATGGTTCCCCAGCACCTGTGTAGGCCACGCCTGTAGGATGTTGAAACTACTTACAACTTCCTACCCATGAGGCCAGTATCGGAGCCCCAAGAGAACTGAGGGGGCACAGTGTTATGGCGAAGATCACGCAGCCAGATTTGAACTCCCCTCTCCCAGGCGTTCCCTCCCTGCCTCTTCCCTCCTCTCTCCTCTTCTCTCCCCTTTCCTCCGCCTTCCTCTCCCTGTTCTCCTCTTCTCTCCTCCTCCCTTCTGTCCCCCCCCTCCCCTGTCCTCTCCCTTTCCCTCCCCTCTCCTCCTCCTCTAGGCCCCCCGTAAGGGACCCAAGGTCCACAACCACCTTCGCCCTCAGGGGCTGTGAGCCGCTGCTGAAGAAGCATTTTCCCATTTCGCTCTCCCTTTGTGGCCCTGGATTTCCGCCCGGGCATCCAGAGTGACAGCTCGCTACGCCCTCTCCACTCTGCCAACAAAAGCCAGCCTAATCCTGCCTTCCCGCGGCCCCTCCATCCGCCTCCCCTGCTCCAGCCGGTGGCGGCTCTCATGGGGCTCGGGCCAAGTTCGTCAGGAAGGCCTGGGGTGGCCGGGGAGGCAGAGCCTGGTGACCCCTGGCCCCTGGGCCACGCTGTGCTGGCTCACCCCATGGCTGCATCTGGAGCTCCCAGTGTGGGGTTTGTGAAGATATGGCTTCTGCCAAGAGGAGGGAACAACCTCAGGGACTCCAGGGTCCCAGTTCTGCCCCCAAACCCAGCACTGCTTCTTAGGGAGCCCCCCTCACCCGAGCCCCAAGAGCCCCCCTGGGAGGGATCCCGTGCTTTTCGGCTCTGGCTCTGCCAGTTTGCATGAGTTAAAGCCTCTGTTTCACCGACTGAAAAGTGGGCACCAGAGTGGTCACCACCCCCTCGGGTGGGCGGGAGGACTGCATGCCTGTGCAGAGCTTGGGCCCAGGGCCCGACTGGCAGGACCAAGTCTGTCTGGCTTCCTCTGTTGTTTAGAAACGGGACACCCTGCGAGAAGAGGGCTGCTGGCAGGGTCGGCGGGGGGCGAGTGTCTCCTGACCCGGCCGCTGTGATGCCAGGTCACAGGCCATGCCCAATGGGGATGGTGCACAAACTGTCCGCAAGGGTGTGCTCACCGAAGAATGGAGCATCTATTCTGGCTGTGCCCAGGGCCAGGACTCCACGCTGACACACATGGCCGCTGCCCTCAAGGAGCTTACTCTGTGGCCGAGACAGTCAGCCAGTGAGCCTGTCAGCAGTGATCTCAGAGACAGGAATCCGCTGGGGACAATTGAGGGGAGAGGCTGCTTCAGGTAAAGTGGGGGAATGGCGCCATTCGAGAGCTGGCCTCTGATAAGGCCCTGGGCACAGCCAGGACAGGGTAGGCACACTCCAGAGAGGAAGTACAGCATGTGCCAAGGCCCTGGGGTCAGAAGCACGTGGCTCAGCCACAAGAGAACCAGGCCCGTGGAGATGAGGGAATGAAGTCAAAAGTGGGAAAGGCCCAGCCGGGGTGGGTCAGTGGTTGAGCATCGACCCAAGAGGTCACGGTTCAATTCCTGGTCAGGGCACATGCTCGGGGTGCAGGCCCAATCCCCAAAAGGGGGCGTACAGGAGGCAGCTGGTTAACGATTCTCTCATCATTGATGTTTCTATCTCTCTCTTCCTCTTCCTTCCTCTCTCTGAAATCAATAAAAAAAAAGTTGTTTTTTGTTTAGTAGGAAGGGATGGAGTTGGAGTGATAAGGTGTGGGCAAGGGATAGATTTATGCAAGATCAGGAGTTCAGAGTTTATGCAAAGAGTAATAGGAATTGAGGGGAGGGGTCTAGGCAGGGGATCACATGGTTATAAGTCTTGCTTTTGAGTGGAGACTGGATGGAAAGGGAGTAAGACGGAGGTAAAGAGAGAGAGAGAGAGAGAGAGAGAGAGTCACAGAGAGAGAAGACGGCACCAGCTCAGGGCAGCAGTGGCTGGGGTGATAAAAGCTGTGTGATTCCATATCCAAGGGCACTTGCTCGTGGGTGGGTCCATCCAGGTCACATCCTGAGAACAGCCACAGGGAGAGGCTCCCTCACAGCCCAGAGTCCAAGGGCAAGGGTATGGGGATGTGGCCCTGGAAGCAGTGAACCCCCTTTCTTTGGCGTGCTGCGAGGATCTGCAGGGGTGATGGGCACTTCCCACGAATAAAACCGGTAAAAACAGCTTACCCAGGTGTGTGTGACGCACACACAGAGGTAGCTGGCTGGCAGGGCAGGTACGGACGGACGTAAGGACCCAGCAAAACACACAGCACCCGGAAAGCCCACGCTGGCCATTACGGTTACCTGGGTGCCCTTGAGCTCTCGGCCTGGGCCAGGATGCGGGGAGCAAGCAGGGACCGGACACCCACTGATGGATGTGATTCTTTGTCGCTCGAAAGTCTGGGCTGCTGAGAACTACATTTTTTGTTGCTCGTGTCATTTCTAGAGGGAGCCTCATAAGCAGCGAGAGCCAGGAAATACAGGTCGTTTCACCAGCTTCACAGACATTCCGGGAAATGGCATCGTTCAGCCCCGATGAGGGCAGAGGAAGTTCCTGTACAAAACGACTCTGTGCGAGGAAGGGGGAGCCCCCAGGCCCAGCTGGTGGAAGGGGGATCCTCAGAGCAGGAAATGTCCTGTGCTTGCTGTTGTTGGGCTAGGACCATGGTCAGCAAACTCATTAGCCAACAGAGCGAAACATCACCAGTACAACAATGGAAATTTCTTCTGAGAGCCGAAAACCGACTTCTGCGCATGGGCCACAAAGTTTCAATCGTACTGTACAAGCGCGCCCGCACGTGGTATTTTGGGGCCAGAGAGCCGCGTGTGGCTCGAGAGCCGCAGTTTGCCGACCACAAGTCTAGGAAATGGAGACAATCGTCCTCACAGACACACCAATGTTGGAGAAAGGTCTCCCAGGCCCGCATCCAGGACACCTCCCAGGGTCTGCCCACTAAGCATTCATGACAAGAATGTACCAGATCGTTCCTGCAAATTTTTAACAAAAAAACACCCACCACATAAAGTCACCTGGCCATTGACTGCCCGGTGGAAGGAGAGTGACCCCAGGACATGGCCTAAGACTGTGCAGCTCAGCGTGTGGCACTCAAGCATGTGGTCCCTGGGCCCACAGCCCGAGCATCTCCTGGGAGCTGGTGAGAAAAGCAAAATCCACCCTGGCCAGTTTGACTCAGTGGATAGAGCATCAGCCTGGGGACTGAAGGGTCCCGGGTTCGATTCCAGTCAAGGGCATGTACTTTGGTTGTGGGGACATCCCCAGTGGGGGGCATGCAGGAGGCAGCTGATCGATGCTTCTCTCTCTCATCGATGTTTCCAACTCTCTATCCCTCTCTCTTCCTCCCTGTAAAAAATCAATAAAATATATTTTTAAAAAAGGAAAGCACAATCCCAGACCCACCCCAGAACCTGTGTTTCACCCCGACCTCCAGGCGACGCACCTGCACCTGCAAGCTGGGAGGGGCATGCCTGAGGGGTGATGTCCTACGAGGGCCCCCTGAGTTTAGACAACGCGCTGGGCATTGGGATCAGGGTGTGGTCGCTCTGCCTGGGCACGTCCCGGGCAGGGGCTTGAAGGAAGTGGAAAGGAGAACATTCCAGGCGATGGATTGGGGTTGTGGGGGACGAGTGATCAGTCGTGCAGATGTCAAAGAGCATGGATTGGGGGTGGCCCGGGATTCAAGAACCGCCAGTGGGAGATGCATCTCCCAGAACCTGGGTCAGTGTTTTCTCCCGTGAGGGGGGTCCATTCCTCTCTCCCTGGCTGTCCCCGGAGCTGACGGGCCCACACAGGACATCTCAGGCGCCTGCGCTCCTGAGGGCTGTGCAGTGGCCCTTGTTCCCTGTGATGGTGACCCTCGGGGAGATGTCACAGCTCCGTCCAGCATTCTGCTTTATTCCGTTTATTCCTGACCCGGAATCGAACCATGATCTCCTCAGCCACACAGGCTGGGCTGTTGCATTTCTTCTTAAGGACAGCTCTCTGAGAAGGTTCCGGAGAGACTGGGTGGTGAAGTGCTCGCACACAGGAGCCAGCCTGCCCGGGTCCACCTCCCACCTCCGTTCCTCGTTTGCAATGCCTGTGGGAAAGTTACAGCTGACTTTGTTTACCCACATCTCGAAGTTTCCTCTTCTGTAGAATCTATAAATATAAAAGTCTAAGTGACCGTCTGACCGTCCGAATGGTAGCTATGACGCGCACTGACCACCACGGGGCAGATGCTCAATGCAGGAGCTGCTGAGCTGCGGTGACTTGGCAGCTGCGGTTCTTGGGAGACCCACCCAGAACAAGAGAGAAGGAAGCCCGATTCCAGGGTGCGTCCCCCGAGAACCGCCTTCTCTCATTTCCGGACCCCTCGGGGGATGTTGGAGAGCCGGTTTCGGCCCGATCCCTGCAGACCAACAGGAGGGACCCCATCTGCGCACAAATCTATGCACCGGGCCTCTGGTCAAATAATAATAATAGGATGCACTTCTTAGGACCGTTTTGAGGATTACCATGTTTTCCGGCAGATAAGATGACTTTTCAACCCAGTAAAATCTTCTCAAAAGTCGGGGATCATCTTATAGGACGAGTATATCTCAAACTCTATATTTTAACTGGAAAAGTTGGGGTTCGTCTTATATGCCCAGTCGTTTTATACACCGGGAAATACGGTAACTACATCTGAGCTAGTCAGTGCCGTGACACTCGGTAGGTGTTACATGTGACAGCTGGTGTCACTCTTATCAACCTCATAGAACAGAGGAGGAAACCGGGTCCTGAGAACATCAGTGATTCCTCGAGGGTTAATTATACTCCCCTCCCTGGCCAAGGACCTACTCACCCCCCCAGGGGCTGCCCTCTCCCTCACATAGCTGGGGACCCTCACTTCTGCCCACAATGCCCTCCTCTAGCCCATGCCCTGGCTTCCCATCCATCTCCTCTCCACCAACAGAAAGGATGTCGCCTCCAGTGTGAGCCTGTGAGCCTGTTACTGCCACCGCACTTTGCATGGACTCTTTGCCCAGAATGCCACCTCCCGTGTCTGCCCACCCCGACTGTGCCTTTCAGAGCCGGGGCCAGATCACCCCATCCTCTGCACTCACGTTGCCTGCTTCTGACATTCATTACAGACCTTGAATCATGAGTGGCTGTCACGGTACCCGCTTTCTCATGTGTGGCCTCTCGGGAGTGAACTGGGTCCTTGGTGGGGACCGGGAAGGCCTTGGACTGTGGGGCAGGAGGGCGGGGGTTTCCCTGGCGTGGGGACCCGCCCTCTCAGGACCCTGTTTCTGGCCTGGAGCTCCTGGTGTCTCACCATTCAGCGCAGGGTTTCTCAGCCTCGGCGTCGCTCACACATGGATAATGTCTCGTTGAGCCGGCTGCTCGGTAACTGTAGGATGTTTAGCAGCATCTCTGGCCTCGACCCGTTAGGTGCCAGTGGTGCCTCCTCCCCAACGTTGGCCTCCAAAAACGTCCCCAGGAATGACCCAGTGTCCCTCTGGAACAAAACCGCCCCCAAGTGGAGAACCACTGATGACCAGCATTTCCCCCAGGGGGGCCAGGATGGGAGGGGTGACTTCATCACGGGAGGCTGCGGGGGGGTGAAGTCCCCAAGTCCCGGATTGTGAGAAGGCGGTTCTCGGGTGACGCACCCTGGAATCAGGCTTCCTCCTCTCTGGTTCTGGGTGCGTCCCCTGAGAACCGCAGCTGCCAAGTCACCGCAGCTCCGCAGCTCCTGCGTTGAGCATCTGCCCCCGGTTGGACAGTCGGACGGTCACTTAGACTTTTATACAGTGGTACCTGGAGATATGAGTTTAATTCGTTCCGTAACCTTGAGGCGTGGGAAACTATGAGACGCTTGAGTCGCAGTAAACTGGTGGGTCCAGTGTAGCTGGCCAATCCGCGTGATGACTCCTCTCTCAACTGTTGCTCGTATTTCAAAGCAAAAATCGCTCACTCGACAGCTCGTATCTCAAAAATCTCGTATGTTAGGGCACTCGTATCTCGAGGTACCACTGTATTTATAAATTCTACAGAAGAGGAAACTTTGAGATGCGGGTAAGCAAAATCAGCTGTAACTTTCCCACGGGCGTTGCAAATGAGGAACGGAGGTGGGAGGTGGGAGGTGGGAGGTGGGAGGTGGGAGGTGAGAGACCCAGGCAGGCTGGCGGATGAGAAGGGCCGGGCCTCACTCCTGCCGGCATTGCTGGGGAGAAATATGGCCCCGCCTTTGCCAGAGCTTGAAAGTGTTCACCAGGAGCCAGAAACCCCGTCTTTTATGTGAAATCCCCTGCTTCTGACATGTTGGCACCCGGTGTGAATTTTTAACCACGCTGTGGGGAAACAAAGTAGGCCTGTGAGCCAAACGGGCTGCCGTCTGCCAGGCTGCAACCTTTCCGTACACCCACGTCCCCCCGAGGCGCTCCCCCTCCCGGAGCCCCAGTCCCCATTCTCTTTGCAATGTTTGCGCCTTAGAAACCTTGAGCGAGCCCCAGGCTGGGCCTCCGGACCCGAGAGCCTGGCCCAGGTGGGTCACTCAGTCCCCCATCTGAGGCCCCATTCCAAGGAGTCGGAGGGAGGGAGAACCTGGGAAGTGCCCGGGAAGGGCTGAAGAAGCCCGGATCGTGCCAGCGCGGCGGGCATCGGTGTCCTGTGTGACCCCAGGCCATCGCCCCCCCCCATCCCGGACTCTGGGTTCCTCCTTCATCAGACGTGTGCAGGACGAAGAAAGAGCAAGGTCGTCGAAAGCGTGGCCTCCGCTCCTGGAACTTGGATGAGCATTTCCCTTTGACAGTGCCGAGCCCCGACTGGCCTGCCCAGTGCCCGGCGGGCATCCTTGTCCTCACGCTGACCTGGGCAGGGACACGCTGGCTCCATCTCCCCGTGCAGGCCCTGCAGCTCAGAGTGTCCTCTGGGCTGTCTCTGGCGGCCTCTCTCCTCCGAACAAGCAGGTCGGGGGTGCTGGAGGCTGCTCCGGGGGGAGCAGACACCCACCTCTCTGGACTCCCCGCCCAGAGCTCCTCTGACCTCATGCATGGGCATCTCCCGGGAGTGGGCGCTGGGGAGATGTGCAAGAGAAACAGACAGACAGACAGATGGGCCCTGGACTGCACTGGCTCCGCCTGGAGCTCCTGAGGCCGGAGGGCAGTGGGGGACCCAGGCGGGTCGCTTACCTGAGCGAGGGGAGCACCCTGGTGCCATGTGCGATGGAATGGGGGTTCGCTGTTACCAGACCCCCTGATTTTTCTGAAATAAAGCTCTCTGAATCTTGTAGTAAATGATCCTCACTTGCAAGTGTTGGCAGCTCGTTTTTATTTGTTTGTTTGTTTGTTTAATATATTTTATTGAGAGGAAGGGAGAGGGATAGAAAGCTAGAAACATCAATGAGGGAAAAACATTGATCAGCTGCCTCCTGCACGCCCCCTACTGGGAATGTGCCCACAACCAAGGTACATGCCCTTGACCGGAATCAAACCTGGGACCCTTCAGTCCGCAGGCTGATGCTCTATCCACTGAGCCACACCGGTTTCGGCTGGCAAAGAAAACACGTTTGCGAACCGTATTTGGCTCTGGGGCCACCAGTTTGCAACCTCTGCTTCCTTCTCCTACCCTCAGTTTACTCCGCTTTAAAATGGGTATAACAGGACCCCTCTCTCACGGGGCAGTTGAGTGATGAAATGAGATGATGCCACTAGAGGGCCTATCATACTCCGGGGCCCACAGGAAATGGTAGCTATTGCTATTAAGATGGGGGGGACTGAGGAGAAATGGGAGGGGCTTGTTCCGGGTAGCGCAGGGCAACTGGGAGCCCTGGGCCACACCTCGGGACCTTCCCATCTATCCATCCATACGTTCTCCCGGGTGCCTGCTGGGTGCCTAGCCTCTCAGACATACGTCAATCTCAGACCCGTCCCTGCCTTGAATGTCCAGGGGAGCGGGATTAGGCCCCTCCAGCAGCTCCAGCAGCTGTCCTTCACCCCAGGCACCCCGGAGTGCCCCTGCCCGGGGCCCTGCTTTGGGAGAAGCAATCCATTTTCAAAGGTCAGGTTTACACACAAAGCTGGCGCGCCTTTCCTATTTGGCGAAACACCTTTTTGCTTGTTTGTTTTAATGAGCGGCTTCGGGGGAAGGTGCCAGCCCTTCCCTTGGCCCTGTCTCACCAGCCTGCCTCCTGAAACCCGGTCCAGAGGTATTTAAAGGCCGGCGCTGGGACACGGAGGCGGCACAGCCCGTTCTAATTAGTCCCGGTGGGAGTGGGGGCGGCACGGAGCCCGGGCCTGGGGTTGCCTCCTGATGTCCACCACGCAGGATGCTCTGCCTTCCCCCAGGCCTGGCCCACGCCCCCCAGGGCAGGAGGCAGTCAGGCAGCAGACCCTGCTGGGGGCCTCGCAGCCCGGGAACCTCTCCTTGCTGGTGTGGGGAGGACGGAGGCCCCTGGGCTCTGCCTTCGGAGTGGGAGAAGCTGGAGTCCCCCTGGCGGACATGCCCCGTCCTGGTGGGCGGGCGGGCAGGCGGGCAGGTACCTCCTAATTATGGGGAAGCAGCCGCAGGCGTGTGCGCACAGGCCTCCCAGAGCCCAGGCAGGGGGGCTCCTGACAGAGGAGGGCCTGGCCTGTGCCCTCGGGGTGCAGGAAGCCACAGGGTGGGGGAGGAGAGTTAGGTCACTGGGACGCCACGGCCACTGAGAACGTGACCTTGTTGCATTCCACTGCCTCGTTCCACCCACTCAGGAGGGCATGGGCACCCAGCAGCCCTTCCTTGAGGCAACGACAGTGGCCCCTCAACTTTGTCAGCATCAGGGGTACCTGGAGGGACATTAAAACGGACTGCCAGACCCTCTCCCTCCTCCCCACCTCCTCCTCGAGTTTCTGGCTCGGGAAGTGGGGGTGGGGCAGAGAATTGGCATTTCTCCTAAATGCAGGATGTGCTAGACACAGTCCCCGGGGCCACTCTGAGAGCCTTTGCTCCAGGGCTCATGAAGTCAGTCTGCCTGGGCCCCGGAAATGCTGTGTGCCCTGGGGCCAGTGTCTGTGCTTCTCTGGACTCCTGTTTTTCTCAGGAGAAGCCAGCTTTGTCTTTGAACAACGCCGGCCCCGCCCCGCCCCCCGTGGTGACATGCCTAATTACTGTTTGCAGGCGGCTCAGAGGCCTTCACATGAAAGGCCCAGGCCTTTGCACAGCCTTCTTACCCCATGGGAGCTGAGGGGCTCTAAGAGAGATGAGCACTTTAAGCCTTAAAGGGACAAGCCAGGCCAGTATCTCTGGGCATCAGCACTCCCCCTGCCTGCAAGAATCTTGAAGCAGCTCATTAGCCTGGTGTTTGGGATCATCTTCTTTCCTTGGGGAGGTGGGTGGCAGAGGCTCACCACAGTCCCCACGATGAGGCGCCCTGGCATGGAGGGTACCATCCCGGTCACAGATCTGCCAGTATGCTTCTCAGGTTAGCATCCCCCTGCATTGAGCTTCCTACACGCTGAGTCCTTCCCTACGGATCGAGGACCGGACTCGCGGCGGACGCCGGGTGCTCGGTGACCAAATGAAATAAACAAGTGAACAAATGGCTCCATGACCATTTGTCCGTCTTGTTGTCTTGCTTCCCTTCCCCGCCCCCCTACCCCCGCTCCCTTCCCTCCCTGCAATCACGTGGTTCCCACCTATGGTCTCCTTTGCTTCTCACAGAATAGTCTTGGGGAGATAGGCAAGTGTTCTTCTACCCATTTCACAGATGAGGAAACTGAGGCCCCAGGAAGATGCCTGAGTTGCCCAACTTTACTAGTAAGTAAAAGGCAGTAACAGCCGAAACCGGTTTGGCTCAGTGGATAGAGCGTTGGTCTGCGGACTGAAAGGTCCCAGGTTCGATTCCGGTCAAGGGCATGTACCTTGGTTGCGGGCACATCTCCAGTAGGGGCGTGCAGGAGGCAGCTGATCGATGTCTCTCTCTCATCGATGTTTCATTGTTTCTAACTCTCTATCCCTCTTCCTTCCTCTCTGTAAAAAAATCAATAAAATATATATATTAAAAAAAAAAGGGCAGTAACAGAGAATAGTCTAGAACTCCATGCCTCAGACCTCACAGCGGCCTCTCCGAGTCTAATCAGCTTCGTATCCCTTGTCTGTGTGAGCGCCATCCTGCAGGTCGTGGCTGTGGGGATGCAGGGAGAGAGGTGAGTTAGGAACGCAGCCCCTTTTGGTTCCTGGGGTGAGGGGGGGGGGAGGGCCAGCAGGGAGGCACAGGAGTGCTGGAAATAGTCTCTCCTTTGCAGGATGGCCAGTGTTTCTTGGGGGCTGCCTCAGGCCCTCTGGGGGTCACATGCTAGCACACCACGGGTGCCCTTGGCAGGCGAGACAGCACAGTGGTCTGCCTCCAAAGCCCAGAACGGTGCCTGGCGCATGGTTGGTGTGCAGAATTGGTTGAATCGGTGAATGAATAAATGAAGATAGACTAGCTTGATGTACTGCGTCTAAACTTACCAGCTGTGTGACCTTAGACAAATCCTTTACCGCTCCACACCTGGGATTCTCCAACTGCAAAGGCAGAGTAATGATTGTAAGGCTCCTACCCCATGGGGGCTGGAAACAGAGTCGGGAACCCAGACAAATGAAAAGAGGAAGTTTATTCCGCACTAACCAGTGAGATTCGTTACAAAAGAGGGCAGAAAAAGCAGGATTAGAGGAGGAGGAGGACCCAGCCGGGCTGTCTGGAAAGGGGAGAACAGCAACACCTGCAGAGGTGAACCCCCCTTTTGAGGGGAGGAACGGGAAGGGGTGGGGCCCAGGGCACTCGGCACACGCTGATGGGTGGTTCATTGTCTGGGGAATGGCCCAGCCGAAGACACAGGTTACGTCATGCTCCGCCCACCAGTTGGGGAAAGGGAGGATCTATCATTCCAGGTGTTTGGTGATATTAAAAAATATTGAGAATCTGGGCAAAGTCAGGGGGTGAAGCTCTGTTTTCCGTAGCTACTTCCTGCTGAAGGGGTGGGGGGCGTTTTCAGGGGCATCTACCTGGGGTCTCAAGGATTCTGGTGACATAGGTGTCTCTAGGTCCTGAATTCCAGGCCAGATAGATCTCTCCCACCTTCTGGTTGGCGAACACCTGCATTCTGTTCTGCAAAAAAACTAGTGAGACAGCGCATGAGACAGGGGCCAAAGAGCAACATTAA
Organism: Lasiurus cinereus; assembly: GCA_011751065.1. NCBI lineage: Eukaryota > Metazoa > Chordata > Mammalia > Chiroptera > Vespertilionidae > Lasiurus > Lasiurus cinereus. The sequence goes on from JAAGEH010000378.1 coordinate 999,368, forward strand.
AGGAATAGACACCAGTGGGCCTAGTGATGGGAGGAGCCATGGGGTGAGTGAGCGAAAAACAGGGCGTGTTTTCCATGCTGAACGAGGGGTGCGCAGGTTACGTCATACTCCGCCCACCAGTTGCGGGAAGGGAGAACCTATCAATAATGTTACAATACTAAACATTAATGGCATAATAATTTAAAAAAAAAAAAAACGGCTCTGGAGCCAGAACTGCTTGCATCTGAATCCTGGCTACACTGCCTACCGCTGTGTGACCTCAGCCGACCTACTAAACCTCTCTGTTCCTCGGTTTCCTCGTTGTTAGAGGGAGGGTAATGATGGTACTCCTATAGTGTTGTGAGGGTTAAAATGAGCAGTTTGTGGAGAGTGCTCTACCCAATATTACTCATAACCCTTCGTGATGGCGATTCCTCCTGTGTGCATCAGTAAAGTAAATAACATTCAAGTATCAAGTGCCAAGCAGAGTGCCTGTCACAAAGGCAGAAGTGCTGACTAGCTAGCAACCATTATTCTTATCTCAGACACCGAATCATTACGAAACAGGGCCTGAAGCCTGTCTGTCTGTCTGTCTGTCTGTCTGTCTGTCTGTCTTCCTGGCCCTGTGGCCTATGGCCCTTTGTGTCTGTTGAGTCACACAAAGGAGACAAAATTGCTGGTAGGGGATGTTCTTCATTCCCACCAACTCAGGGTTAAAGGGCCCCAGATGGGAAAGGTGCAGTACTACTGGTGGCCACCAGGGGCAGCAGGGAACCCATCCTCACATCAGCCTGCTGAGGGTTCCTGGAGTCCCCTTTTTAGGAAAAAAGAAAAACGGGGTGGCTATTGCACCCTGCCACAGGCAGGCGTTCCCCGTAGCCCTGACGTGGGAGGCATTTCCCAGAGAACACTCCTGCCTCCTGAGGGTTAGGCTCCCAACCCCACCTCTGTCGGCCACATCACCTTGGATAAGTCCCTTTGTCTCCGGAGACCCTGGTTTTCTCATCTGAGACGTGGGGACAGGGTGAGGGTGAGGCCTGCATGAGCGGGAAAACACAGACCCTGGGGCCGAGTGAGCGCTCAGTTGGTGACACCTGTTGCCAAGGTAGCGTGCTGGTTATTCGGCCGCACTCTGCAGCCTGACAACAGAAGCCTCATCCTGCCTGCACCTCGCACTGGCTGGGCGTCTTTGGGGAAGTGACTTGACTTCTCTGTGTCCGTTTTCTCACCGGTACAGTGAGGTGATGATAATAGCCCGTGAGCCTCTCAGAGGGGTTGTGAGGATTAAATGAACAGGCAAATCAGTGTAGCAAATGCTACGTCAGTATCTGCCAGTATGGGTATTCTAGGTTGTAGTATGTGTGACGTTGCTATTTTTATTCTGAATGAGCCGCAACACTTTAACTTCCTGCAGAAGCCTCAACAGGGGGCTTAGAAGAAGCGGGAGAGGTGTGGCCTGTGGATGAGGAAGGACATTTTCCTTGGCTGCTCTGGAGAATCTCACTTGGCACTCGGACAGCCTGACGCAGGCGGGCGAGAGAGCAACCGCACTCCGTGGAAATGCTTTGATGCTCAGCTCGGGGCTAAGCCTCTGCCTCCAGGGCAGGGCCTTCGGACGCCCCCCGAGGGGATCGGGATCTCTGCCAGGTCATTTGGGGTCCCGGAGAGATCGTCAAAGCAGCCGGGAGAGCCGGTGACAGGCGCACAAAAGTCTCCAGCCAGGAAGGCCTGGCCAGGACAGATGGCAGGATGGACCTTGGATAAAACCCTCTGTCCCCCCCAGGGCAAAGGTCCAAGTGGCTTTGGAGAAAACCCCAGTCTAATCCTTCTTGCTGCACCTGTGCCCCAGAGTCCTACGGGGACGGCCAGGGGAGATCAGCAGGTGGCCTCGGCCACAAAGGCATCCCAGGGCCTGCCAAGTCACGCTGGAGCCCCCAGGAATGGATTGAAGGCGGTAGGTGTCCATGGAGATGGCAGGAGACGTGCGTGTGGCTTAGAAGCCTTGGGCGTGTCCCTCTGACTTTCTCCAACAGTGTCCCTCTTGTCTATTTTTTGAGGGTGTAGCCTGTGCTGGGCACCGCTCAGAGCTCTTCCTGGGCTTCTTGTCATCCAGACCTCCCAACACAGCCCTACCTGGTGGTCATCACCATCACCTCCATTTTATTTTTTTTTAATATATTTTATTGATTTTTTACAGAGAGAAAGGGAGAGGGATAGGGAGTTAGAAACATCGATGAGAGAGAGACACATTGATCAGCTGCCTCCTGCATGCCTCCTACTGGGGATGTGCCCACAACCAAGGTATGTGCCCTTGACCGGAATCGAACCTGGAACCTTTCAGTCTGCAGGCCGACGCTCTATCCACTGAGCCAAACCAGTTAGGGTGATCACCTCCATTTTAGCCGGTAAAAGGCCTGAGCCTTCCAGGAGATAAATCATCTGTCCAAGGTCCAGGGTTCGAGCCCCCAGCCGCCTAGGGCAGCAGCCTCCAGGGCCCCAGGTGAGGGCTGCCTCCTGGCATTCACCCCTTCCTGTGATCTCTCCCAGGAGTGTGTGTGGGGGTGGGGGGAAACGATGACTTTTCCCAGTCAGGTTACAAAGAGACAGCGGCTGCCCCTCTCTGCCCACCCCTCACACGGGCCCCCTTGCAGACACCGGCTGCCTGTCTGTGTGTCCATCTCTAGCTCGATGGTGCAGAACCGACAGCCGCCTCTAACCAACAGCCAGGGAGGAGCTGAGGCTCCCAGGGCGACACCCCAAGAGCCCTAGGAAGGAATGTGGGAGTAGATGCTCCCCAATTGCAGCCTCACATTGACTGCAGCCCTGCTGAGACCCTGGGCGGGAGGTGCCCAGCTCAGCCACTCTGGATGCCTGGTCCACAGAAACAAGAGAATAGACGCTGGTGCTTGGAGCCTCTGAGGTTCGAGGTGATTGGATACACAGCAAAAGGTAACTCATACACGTGCCGTCACTCCTAGCAACACACACAAAACACAGCCACACACAAGCACGGGAAGGATGGAAAAGCCCAGCTCAGGCTCGGCAGGCAGAGCCGTGAAAGCCGTCTCACACCCGCTGGCCCGGCCCTCCAGGTGCCGTGGACAGAAAGGGCCTTTGCCAAGTCACACACAAGCTGGGGGGGGGGGGGGGTAGGCGTTGCTGGGGAGGGGGGGCCTCCAGGCCCCTGGAAACCATTGCCAGGAGTTCACAAGGATGTTCACCCACAACACTGCATGTCCTGGGGACCCGAGTTGCTACCTTGTCTTGGACTCAGGTGCTTGCAGAGAGCAGAGTGACGTGGGCTGGAAGGTCTCAGTAAAACCGCTTCTACACACTCTAAAACAGCGGTTCTCAACCTATGGGTCGAGACCCCTTTGGGGGTCGAACGACCCTCTCACAGGGGTCGCCTAAGACCATCGGAAAATGCAGATATTGACATCACGATGCATCACAGTAGCAAAATTTCATGGTTGGGGGTCACCACCCCATGAGGAACTGTGTGCAAGGGTCGCGGCCTTAGGAAGGTTGAGAACCACTGCACTAAAACCACAGCAAAGAAGAAGAAAACGTGGAAAGTTCCCTCCCCCCAAACCACCCTGCCTCCGAATTCCCACTAAGCTTCCGCTTCTTGCAGAGATGTCCCCCTCCCTGCCGCCTTCCCCAACGCCCAAGTCCTCCCTCCCCACTGCCTTGCAGAGTCCGTACACCCTGTGCCCCGGAGAAGGAGTCGGTGAGCCAGCTCCCAGGCCCCGCTGTCTCCAGCATCGATTCCCAGCATCCCTGGGAGGCTGGGAAAATCTTCTGGGACGTGGACCAACTACATCGCTGGCGGATGCCAAATGCAAATTGAATGTGCGAGGAGTCCCCTGGTTAAACAGTAATTAAGAATTTTAAGGCAATGACAGCGGAGCATTAACTCGGGCACGGGGCCCTTCTGCTCAGAAGCTGGCCTGGCCTGGGGGGGTCTCCACCAAAACCCACCCCGAGTGATCCTTCCCGGAGGGCCTGCCAGAAGCTGCTCTGGGCAGAAAATGGGCTGTCACTTCTCGGCTCCCGGATTTCCCGGTGCAGAACCGAGCAGAAACGTGGCCCTGGCCCAGGGCGTCCTCAGAAGCAGAAATGTACCTTTGAGTGGGGACACCGCACGCATCCAGGCCCAACTTTGCTGAGTAAGGAGAGCCGAGGAAAGGCGCCAGGGCTGTGGGCTTGACAAGCGGCTGGGACTGTTGGAAGGCACGTCGAAAGCATGAGCAGACTTCTAAGAGGATGCGGAGGAGACCAAGAAAGGCAGCAGTGAAATGGGCACTCGTGGCCAATGGGCTGGATAGAAACTTCTAGACCAGTGGTTCTCAACCTTCCTAAGGCCGCGACCCTTGCATACAGTTCCTCATGGGGTGGTGACCCCCCCAACCATGAAATTTTGCTACTGTGATGCATCGTGATGTAAATATCTGCATTTTCCGATGGTCTTAGGCGACCCCTGTGAAAGGGGTCGCGACCCCACAGGTTGAGAACCACTGTTCTAGACAGACGTACTTTGTTGGTCTTTCTCCTCCCTCTCCTTTTCCCTCTCCTCTTTCTTCTTCTTAAGGTCTTTTTTTTTTAAAAGAGTTGCCAAGAATTCAAACCTAGAGCTCACATAAAAATTCATATTCCTAGTAGCTCTAGCCACATTCCTGCATGATGACAATCTACCACTTCCTCTACAGATACTGGTGGCCTCTTGTTTGCCACAGTCTCCACCATTCCCTAACATCTCCCTGACACAGAAGCCAAGTGCCACGTATCTGTGCCTGCGCTGCTGCTTTCTGGTCATGGAGTCACGAGGGAAGTACACGTCTGTATCCAAAGTGGGAAGATGGAAGGCGGACCAAGAGTTCCGTGCACTTCGAGCAACGTGGGGAAGAGAACGTTCCTCGGTGGCTCTCTACACGTTTAATATGCAAAGAGGATCTAAGTCTCCGTTCTAAGGGAACAAACCACAGCAGCCCCGAACAGCCCACCTCACTCGTTCATGTCCCCGGGGTGGGGGTAGGGGGGTCCCTGGAGGCATAAAAAAAGAGGCGCTGGGGCTGGATGTCTCCGGAATCAGAGAGCAGTCCCAGCTTCTCCACTCCCCGGGGCTCAGGGCCCTCCTCCTTTTGTTCTGCCTGCCTTTTAGCCCAGCAAAGGCCTTGGACTTGGGGGGTTCCCGGCATCTCCTCTCACGTGCCGTGGGGTCAGTGTCTTTCCCCCAGAGTGGTGTGGGTGCTGAACCTCATGGGTAGTTTTCTTCCTCAGCGCGGAGCACCGTCAGCATTTGGCACGCTGGCCGGCCCTCCCCTGGGCAGTCAGGGTTCGGGGTAGGGGAAGGAGGTCTGAGGCTGCGCTGTGGCCTCCAAGCATTTGGAGGGTGGGTGTGCGTGGCGGGGGATGGGGGATGGGGGATGGGGGAGGAGAATGCAGAGGTGGAAACTGGGAAAGCCAGGCAGTAGAGAGTGTGAACAGGCAGGTTCCTCACCCACAGACAGGAAGGTGAAAGGTTGGGGAGACCTGGTAGGAAAAGTAACTCAGTTCTCACAGCTTCTGGCGGAGCCATACGCCGCCGGTGACCTAGAGATTCCCAGAGCTCAGGCCCGGGCCAGTGTGAGCCGTGGGTTACCAACGAGGCCGGGGTGCATGCGGCCTGGAAGGGGAGGCTCGATGCCCTGGAGAGTGTGTTTGTCCTCACCTGGCCATGCATCCTCAGCATCCTATGTCTACAATGAGGTGGTGGAGGGGGAACCAGACCTGCCTCGGGGGCTTTGGGGAGATAATCTGTTCTAGAGAGTACCTAATCCCTAGATCAAACGGGGCTCAGAGCTGCAAACCCACTGGACAGCGAGTGAGCATTGCTAGCCACTGCCGCACCCACTTCGGTAGGAAGGTTCAGATTCTTAGGGTCTCCAGGAGGCCGCCTTCCACAGAGCTTAGCTGGCCTGCTACCTGGCCCTCCACCTACTCCCCAAATCCAGGCCTCACCTGGGAATCACCCCGCCTGCCACCAGGCTGCCTTAGCGAGGACTCCCTAAGCAGCACCGAAGATGGATGGAGGAAATCCCATCCTGATTGCCCCATTTCCAAATGGGGAAACTGAGGCGTGGGGGAGCGAGGTGCAGGCACAGGGTTCCCGCCTTGGAGCACAGTCTCCCCGTGGGTATGAACCACATCCGCGTCCTTCCCCGGCGCACACAGCGAATGCCCTGCGCGTTACATTCACTCACAGAAACTGCTACTGTGCAGACCAGGGAGGTTCCCGCGCCCCGGGGCGCCCACCCCTTCCCTGCGCCACCACTCTGGCTGCCCTCTGCCGGCCAGCGGCGGCACTGCAGTCCTTCCGCGAGGCTGGCACAGGGTGCCCGAGGGCGCAGAGAGCCATGCAGCCTGGGCGCCGTCCACCTCCGTGCGTTCGCTCCCTTGGGGCTTTCCAGTCCGGGGCTCCGCATGCCCGGCCCGGCGCCCCCGGCCCTCTTCCAACCGCCGGTTCCCCCAGGAACGGACGCGGCGGGGAGGCACCGAGCGGCCCGGATCTGGCGCGCCACGGGGCGCCGCGGAGCTGCCCGAGGCGCTCGGGCGAGTCTGGGCGCGGCGGCGGGCCGGGGGCGGGGCTGGGGGCGGGGCCTCGGGGCTGGGGGCGGGGTCGGGGGCGTGGCCAGCGGCGGGCCCTCGGCAGCCCGGAAGCGGCGGGGAGGAGGAGCCGCGGGAGTGCGAGTCGTTCCCATGTGAGAGGCTCCGCGGCCAAATTCCTCGCGTGC
>JAAGEH010000378.1:1006519-1065575 GCA_011751065.1 Lasiurus cinereus
GGGCTCCGCGCGGGGACGGCGATGGCGGGGCGCCGCGGCTCCCCCGCCCCCGCCCCCGCCGGAGGGCTGCAGAGGGAGGTCAAGGCCACGCCTGGCGGTGCGGTGCGCTCCCGCGCGGCCCCTGGAGACCCGGGTGCCCGGTCTGGGGAGCGTGGAAAGGGGGCAGCCCCGCGAGGAGGACAGGCGGTCTCCTCCCCCCCCCCCCCCACCCCACTGGGTCGCCCCGTAAAGTGCGGGAGAGCCCTGCTTTCTACCGAGGAGAAGAGGGGTGCTTTGCATTTGCTGGGAGCGGAGAGATTTCCTCTCCGAACGCTGGAACGCCTCCTGCAGAAAGAGGCATCGCCGCCGCGGGGGTCTGATTCCCTGTCGGTGGCTGATCCACCCAAGCGGGTCGCAGCGTTTTCGTGTCCAAATACCCCGAGCGGGTGCGCTCCTTCCGTTCTGCTCCGGCCTCAGCTGGTTCTCCCCCCCCTCCCCCCGGTCACACCCCCATCCCGCAAGTTATGTGGGGGGTGGAGGAGGGCAAGGGGCGGGGCAGAGGAACCCCTGGATCCTTGGACTCCAGGCTGGGGAGAAATTTAGATGGGAAGATGGAGGGTCTGTCATCGGCAGTTTGGATACTTTGTCCAGGAAACATTAGAAGGGAGCATACGTGCTTATTGGGTCGTTTGGAACACCTATTGTGTCCCAGGAATTTCCATGCAGTGGCTCCTAGGATCTTATCAGGGTCTCCGGGTAGGAGTCTGCTATGGCAGGGAAGGTGAGGACGGCGGGAAAGGCCTGAGGGTCATAGACTTGCTGACTTGCAAGTTGCCCCCCTCTACCTTTCCCCCCAAAACTTGGTGCTGGGAACTTCTGATTTTGTCTCTCCGTTGACATCAGAATGCCTTTCCCAGGCCGCCAGTTGACCAGCTAAGCGTTCTTCTTGTCTGTCCTATGAGGAACGTGAGCCTGCAGCCAGCCCCCCTTATTCCGGGCTGCCTGTCGGTGGCCCCAGGGGATGGAATTCTGGGGGCCGTAGTTCCAGCCACAGACAGGGGACTGCCCAGCAGCTGGCTCTCATTAGCTGAGCTCCCGCTGGTGTCCTGGAGCGATGGAGAGCTTGGGTCCCCGAGGGTCCCCGAGAGGGACCTCAGCTCTGGGAGGAGCTTGAGTCCCTGGCCGTTTGGCCTTGGGGCTGAGCCAGCTGAAGACAGCCCCCCACTCCAACCCACCCCCCTTCCCCAGTTGCAATGGAACAGGGTCCGGGACTTTGATGTAAAGCAGCATCGATGCAAAGAATTAGCAGCTGAGACCGCTTGGGCAAGTTGCTTGATCACTAACGTTTGGAGCATTCAAAGCTGGTATCTGCCAAGCACCTCGCCTTCTTGGTAGCTGATGCTTCATGCGTCTTTAGTCGCCAGCCCCCCGTGCATTAGGATGGGGCGCTGTCTCCTTCATCACCGCCCTCCTGCACGGTGCCCAGATGCCTTCGGGCTGCTCGGTAAAGGGCCGGGAGGTGGGGAGGTGGTTATTATGTAAACATTTTGAAGATGGCTGGGTGGAGATACATCTGTTTACTCTGTGTCTACATGACTCCCGTTTGTGTTTCATAATAACAACAGCCTAATGACACGGTGTCGCTGAGAGGCCCGTCTGAGGTCTGGGGTGGTGGTTGTTGGGATGGCCCTCGGGTGGCCCTGTAGGCTGTGCCCATCTCCTGGCCTGGTTTGCAGGTGAGCTCGCCGGCCTGAAACAGGACCAAGCCAGCAGCGAATCCCAGAAAGTTCCTGAGTTCTCTCTCCCCGCCTCCCTCTCCACCCTCTGCTGGTCTCAGTTCCTGAGAACTTCCTCGGTGACCAGGCATGTACCCTGGGCAGCCTGGCACGGACATGGGTGTTAGCAGGCGGTTTCCTCTGGGAGATACTGGGGAACGCTTCTGGCTTAGCACCGCACGCTGAAATCAGCATGTTAGCCGGGCAGTGGGGCGCCTCGCCCCAGAATCTCAGCACATCGGTCCCAGGCAGAAGGTGACGCTTGCTTTCACGAGCTGGGGGAGTGCCCTGTGGGGTGGTGGAGTCCAGTGTGAGGAAGAAGGAAGGGGGAGGGGACGCTTGATTGAAGGGAGGGAGGACGGCACCCTGTCACCTTCCTGAGATCAGCAGGGTGGCCGGCCCGAGGCTGGTGACCACTCTGGCCTCCAGGTTACTGTCCTTCGCACACAGACTGGGGACCAGAGCAGGAGATGCAGGCATTAGATGCTTGTCCCATCGGCACCTGGTTCTGCCGAGATAACTGGGTGACTCAGTTTCCCTCCTGGTAGGAATAACTCTGTCTGGGCCCCAGCGGAGTGAACCAGGGGCTCACTGCGTTCTCTTGGACTGAGAACCTGAATTGTTTCGTCGTTGGTTGTCCGTTCACTGGTCGCATTTCTTGGGCATCTCTTCCTGCCAGGCAGTGTTGTAGCTACCAGGGAGGTAGGTAGCAGCAAAGGAGACAACCGCAGCCTCGGTTTCCATGGAGCCTGTACTCCGTGGGAGGAGATTGCCAGGAGGCACACACGCAGGGGCTGTGTCAGGGGGCGGGGAGCGCCGCGCAGGCCAGTAAGGCCAGCCGAGGGGTCGGCGTGATGGGAGTGGGTGCCCTTTCGTATTTAGGCAGGTGGTCGCAGCGAGAGCCGGTTCCAGAACAAGGTGCATGGGTGCCGAGTCCCTAAAGCAAGAGGGCCTTGCCGCTCGGTTAAAGGAACCCTGTCCTCGTTTAAAAGTTCTTGGTAAATTCGTATCTTTGGCGCTTTATCTGTCCACATCTGACAGCCACTGGACCCTCTGCCTTTTTTATTAGTCATTTGAGTTCTAGCTCTTCTGGCCCCTCTCCTCACTGACATTGCAAGGAGGAGGGACCCGACCTTTGCTTGTCTGGGCATTGCTCCCAGCATTCTACTCTCCTGAGGCGTGGAGCTAACCGAACCCCAAGCTTTGTCTTAATCACTGGGCCAGGAACCCCGGGGAAGGTGCCATGGCTAATCTCATCCCCCGCAGGGGGACACACTGGTGCTCAGAAAAGTGAGGAACTTGCCCCCCCCCCCACGATCACATAGTAGGTGTCACGGCCAGGATTTGGTCCCCGATTATAGATCGCCGTGCACTGTGGAAAGACCTGGTACTGATCCAGAGACCTATATTTAATTTCCAGGCGGGCTTTTCTTTAAATGGTTTTTAATCCTCACCTGAGGCTGTGTGGGTGTTTTTGTTGTTGTTTTGTTTTGTTTTGTTTTGTTTAATCCTCACCCGAGGATATTTTACCATAGCTTTTTTTAAGGAGAGTGAAAGAGGGAGGGAAAGACCGAGAGAAACATCAATGTGAGAGAAACACATGGATGGGTTGCCTTCTGCCCGAATCCTGATCAGGGCCCAGGCCGGGGAGGAGCCTGCAACCTAAGTACGTACCCTTGACCTGAATCGAACCCAGGATCCTTTGGTTCACAGGCCGACACTCTATCTACTAAGTCAAACCAGCTAGGACCTGTGTGGTTTTTTGAAAATTGATTTTAGAGAGAAGAAAAGGGAGGGAGGAAGAGAGAGAGAGAAAAAAAAACATGGATTGGTTGCCTCCTATACACACCCCAATTGGAGATTGAACTCATAACCTAGGTATGTGCCTGGACCGAGAATCGAACCCACAACCTTTTGGTGTTTGGGATGATGCTCCAACCAACTCAGCCAGGGCTCTTTAGAGTTTTATCTTTTAAAAAGATATTGTCGTCTCCTTGACAGTCTTTGATTTAAGCAACTCAGACATGTGCTTATCTTCGTGCCTCGAGTAGGTTCAGAGCAGGGTCACTTTGGGGTGTCACCCCTCTGGAAAGCGATTAATGCTGGGTTAGAGGGGAGATTAAATCTCCACTTGGCATTGGGTTGCTCTCAGGAACCGCCCACTGGGACCCCCAGGGTTCAGTGTGAGCTTCTTATCTAATGAATGAGACAGAGACATTGGGGCGTGGCGGTCCTGGACCATCAGACTGCTCTTGAAAGAAACTGCGGCTGGTTTTCCTGGCGAGGTCTCCCGTGGCCCACCACCCTCCATCCATCCATCCTGTGTGGCTGCTCCCCGAGCAGAGTTAAACCTTCCTCCTGCCAGGGCAGGTGGCACACCGTGGTGGGCACGGGCACCAGCTTTGCCATCAGACACCCTGGTCTGAATTCGCCAGCTTTGTTCCCGGGCAAATTCTTTGGACATCCCGAGCCTCAGTGTGCCCATCTATAAAATGGGATCATAGTGCCCACCTGAGGGCTCGTTGGGCAGGAAGCTGGAGCATCCTTCATCCCTGTGGAGCCAGTACCACCTGTGCCACAAGAGGGCAGGGGCATGCTCATTGCATCCAGAGTCCACCGAACTTCAATGAGTGAGCGTATATGAATTTTTTTTTTTAAATGAAGTTTGAAATACTGAGATTTGATGAGACAGGTGATTCTGAAGGACCACTAGCCACTTATTCGTCCTTCTGGGTCACTGGGAAATTTCCATAAGGGTTGTTACACACGCCTTATGTTCTTTGTAATATGCCAGTTGTGTTAGCTGGACATGTGCTAGGACCCCCCAGCCATTCGGGAGAAGAAGCGTTTCCTTCTCTTTGAATCCTTCCAAGAGCCACTGGCCTATAAGGAAACCCGCAGACTCAGCCCTGGACTTAGCCTCTCCCGTCCACAACGTGGGCCCTCGGGTACCCTGGCGGGTGCCCAGATGTTAGCCCCAGCAGATAAGCACGCCCCACAGATCGTGAGAGCCGGCCATGCCATCGCATGGGGACCCCGTGTTTGCAGTGAGTCACTCAGGCCTGGAAACGCCCCAGGGAGGGTGGCGGCCGAGGTGACCAGGTGTGTGCGGGCCTGTGTGTGGAGTGATTTGCATGGAGTGCATTTCGTGTTGAGCGTGTCAGATGAGTGCCTGGGGGGTGAGGGGGGGTCGGCATTGCTCCCTGTTCCCAAGGACCGCCCACTCCATGCCCCTGGCATCTGTGCCCCTGGCACCAGCCACAATGCGGGTAGGGACTTCAGGCTTTGTCTCGTCGGCTCTGTTGGATTCTTTCCAGAGAGGCCACTGAGCAGACACTGATTGTGGCACTTCCTCAGAGCCGTCGCCAAGTGGCATTAGCCCACCAGTTGCCACCATAGCCCCCAAATTGGGGAATTGGGGGAGATCCACAGCCAGAGGGGTATGACAGGTATGTGCCTCTGCCTGGAGGCCTAGCCCAGAGCTGGGTGAAGCTTGGGCGAAGGAGAAGGGGAGCCCGGGGGTGCAGTGTGGCAGTGCCCCCCCTTCTAATCCCCCCTCCCCCCCCAACTGGTCCTGGGTTCCCGAGCTGGGCTTTGTGGACCGTTTCCGGGAACACCCACCACCTGGCGGCCCCCGCAGGTGCCAGCAGCCGCGGCGTTGGTTGCTGCCCAGATTTGCAGGTTGCTTAGGCTCCGACCAGTTGGGGCTGTAACTTTATCGCAGGCACCGAGTGTTGGGTTCGGTGCCTTTTAATTGTGCAGAGGCTTCAGGAAGCTCCCCCGGGGGCGCGGGGAGAACGAGCTGCGGGCTCCCTCCCTGCACCCGGCTACCCTGCACCAGGGCGCTCCTGACCTTGTGGTCCCGCGGGCCGGCGGAAGAGGATGCCCATGACGGGAAAGAGCCACATCCGAAGGGCCGGGGAGCCACACGCTTTGCTTCTTGCGTTCCTGCTGCTCCCTCACCGGTCAGACACCTGACATGGGCCCGTCTCCCAGGCGACATGTGGAGGCTTCACTGGGTAGCGAGTGGCTGCATCAGGCCGCCCCGCTGCCTGCCCGCTTGCCTCTCCTCCCAGCAGTGTCCAGCATCGGCGATGCGTCCTCGGGGCCAGCAGGGCACCAGCGGGGCTGGGACACAGGGAGTCTCAGGATTCCCTCTCTTCCTGGCTTCTCCAGCTCGCGCTCTCTCTCTCTCTCTCTCACACACACACACACACACACACACACACACACACACACACACTCATCTCCTGGCATATGCACACACACTCATCTCCTGGTACATGCACACACACACACACACACACATCTCCTGGCACACGCACGCACACACACACACACACACTCCTCTCCTGGTGCGTGCACACACACACACACACACACACACACTCATCCCCCGGCTCACAGTGTCAGAATCTGCTAGAAGGAACCCGTGCACCTGTCCCGAGCTCTCACACACGTGCAGTGGAGAGAGAGGAGCCGAGCGCGGCCCTGTCTTTGCTCGGAAGCCCACTCCCCCTCGGGCTGCCAGCAGCATCTCCACGCCTTTTATTCAGCCACATTCCCTCTCCCCGGAGCTCCACCGGAGCCTGGGCTGGGCTGGGCGCTGAGGGCCAGAGGAGGCCACCCCCAGACCCAGGGTCCCTGCAGGTTCTTGAGACTTGGCACCAGCCCGGCTGCCCACCGCCCGGCCCCGCTCGGATCGCTCTGGTTGTTGGCCCAGTGGCAGACGTGTTCACGTGGTGCCGGTGGCAGGCGTGTTTGGCGGGTGACTTGTCTGTGCTGCCTCTGCCGGGGGAGCAGGCGGCTCCCTCACCTTCTGTGCGTGGACTTTCTCCTGCGGGTGGGAAGCCAGGGGCCTGTGGTGGGGGAGGGAAGGCTCTTCCTGCTCTCTCCTGCGTGGGGGACCTGCCAGGTGCCGGCTCCCAGGGGTCAGAGGGCTCCAGTGCAGATTCCCAGGGCCCCCCTCTAGAGAGCGGCTCAGCAGTTCCAGGGTGAAGTCACCAACCCTGCACTTTCCCCCCATTTTTTTCTTATTGTGGTAAAAATATAAATAACATAAATGTGCCCATTGTTAGTGTACAGTGCAGTGCCATTAAATAGATTCACAATGGCAAGTGCACACACACATCACTGTGCAATGAACACCGCTGTCCATTTCCAGGACTTCTTATCATCCCAAACTGAATCAGTCCCCATGAATTAGACACACACACACACACACACACACACAGCCCCTGCTGACCACCATCCCCCTGCCTGTCTCTGCCATGGCCTGGTCTCGGTGCCTCATGGAATCCCACGGGATTGACAGGCCTCCGTTGACGGTCCATCGATGCTGGCTATTCGCCGGGCCCCCTCGCAGCATCCCCTGGCGGGCGGGCTTGCCTGCCTGCCTTCCCGTGGCTCCAGCCATCACCGCCTGTTGCTTCCTCCGGCCCTTCTGGCTGCACCCGCAGCCGACCAGGAGGGACACTGCACCCCGAGGCTCCCACTGCCGGCAGAGAGGCCCTCCTCTTGGCTCCGGGGAGAGGAGGAGGCCACCTGCCACGTGGGTGCAGGCCTCCTTGGGTGCAGCAGCCTCTCCTCTCCTGCACCCCAGGAAAGACCCCGGAAGAGCCCTGTTTAATGGAAGAGGAAACCGAGGCAGGCAGACAGATAGAACGTGCTCAAACCCTCTGCAGAGTTGGAAACATCGTATGCCTGTGCTGTCCCCTGGACTTAAACTGTAACTCGTGGGACGGAAGAACTGCATTTCAGACCGGATCGAGGTGCCCGAGGCCACCTAGGCGGGCGGCCACTGGGGGAGGTGGCACAGGAGACTGGAGGTGTCCGGCCCGTCAGCTGCTGGAGCCGGAGCTGCTGGGTTTGCCCCTGGGACGCCTGCGTCAGAACCTGCGGTTGTGGAGATTAAGTGCTGAGGCAGCCCTGGGCAGTCTAAACTATTTGGGCAGGCCCGGGAACCTGCATTGTCAACAAGTTCCCTTCAAGCTGGTGAGCCCGAGCCCCCGTGCAGTCTAGGGACCAAGGCCTCCAGCACCTCCCGTCCTGATGTGCGTGGGTCTCCCGGCCTCCGGCTGCCCATCGGTGGCCCCGGGCCTTTACCTCCCGCCCTCCACAGCCACGGGGGCCGGGCCAGGGGTTCTCCCGCTGGATGCCAGGCCCGGCGGCAGCAGCCTCCCCGAGAACTCAGACCTGCAGAATCCGAAACCCGAGTGGGGCCCGGCGGTCTGTCTGACGCTACCCAAGGCCGTGCGGAGAGAGGAGGGAGCTTCCGCTGGCAGCCGGCCACTGAACGAGCTCCTTCCACTTAAAAATGCTCCCCAGATCTTTTCCACCTTCTCCTGCCCGCCCCCCTTCCCCTGGACCCAGGTCTGTTCTCTTAACAGCTGCCAAGAGCTGCCAATTCCCTCTCATGCCCAGGGACCCTTGGGTGTGTTGGGAGGTGATTGTGCCTTTCACAGGGGCCTTACCCTCAGGGCGGCCGTAATGGGGATGTTTCAGGAGAGACAGCACCGCCCCCATCCTCCTCCCAGCGCCCCAGGTGGGCGCCATCTGTCACCCAGGCCACAGTCTCTGAAGAGCAGAGGGCCAGATGGCCCCACTGCCCTGGGGCCCCACGCCCCCTCTTAGGACAGGGCTTCTGCTGGTTCCCTGATGTCCCTCAGCCTGGAGGAAGGAGGAAGTGGTCTTCCCGGTGCTTACCGACAGCAGGGAGGGGGGAGGGCAGGCATGATCGCCAGACCTGGCCCGAGGCTCACCCCCTGAGGGACCTGCCTTGTGTGTGTCGCTCCCCTGGGAACCTCAGTTTCCCGGTTCGGTGCCAGCCCCGCTCAACTCACAGATTTGCGGTTGCTATGCACGAGCCGTGGGCCGCACATGCTTCGTACACGCAAGGCACCTGACATGTGGTTGTGCTATCGGCGATCTGTTCCTTCTGCATTGCTGGTCAGGGCAGATGCGGGCCTAAGGGACCCAGCCATCCTGGTTCGTCTGCCACTTTCCTGGCACCACAGCGCCCTGCCCTCCTGGCGCTTCCATTCTGGGGGTGGAGGGGCCCCTTCGGAGGTCTTACCTGGATCAGGAGGATCCTCTCCCTGCCCCACCCCACACCCAGCCTGGCTCCCGTGCATCCTGGCCGGTGGCGAGGATCTGCTGGGACCACACACCTCGGCAGCCCCTCTTCCGACTCCTGTTGAGGGGCTCGGGGTGTCTTAACCATCCCGTTAGCCAGCTGGCTCACCCCACCCCCCCACCCCCCACATTCTCCTCCTTACCGTCCTGCACTGTTTCACCCTGGCCTGGCCCCACCCTTCTGCAGAGCCATTCTTGCCCATCCCTCCCCTCGGTGAGGCCATGGGTGTGTGTCATGTGGACACCGTGTAGCTGAGATTGGGTCCTGCGGGAGCCTTTCCTGAGTTACCTGGACCCGGAACCTCCATGGGGGCAGGGGCCATGGCCTGCTGCCATCTGCCCCCCGGGGGACCTCAGGAGAAACCCCATTGGCACCTGCAGCCCTGTCAGTAATTCTGTCAGTGATTGGACGGGGCAGTGAATATGCCCCGTTCCCTCCTGGGATTTAGAACCTGCCCTAAGGAAGAGGCAGGAAAGGGCAGGTGGAGGGGGTGCCCTTGAAGCTGCCCGCAGGCTCCCCCAATAGGCCGCCTCATTCTCAGGCCAGACAGCCTCAGGCCTGGGCGAACAGCTTACCTGCAGGCCATCCAAAGGAGAAGCTTATGAGGAGGAGAAGCTTATGAGGAGGAGGAGCTTATGAGGAGGAGGCGCTTATAAGAAGGAGGGGCTTGTGAGAAGGAGGGGCTTACAAGGAGGAGGAGCTTATAAGAAGAGCCCCGGGAAATGGACAGCTCCTCCCACAAGCCAATTACTCCCCCAGGGGCCAGCAGAGGGGCACCTTGCTGTCTGCAGGGGAGGTAAGGAGGCTCTCCCCCAGCCCTGAAGCTTGAGGTTCGGGGAGTTTAGGGCTGGGGGCGGGGAGGACACTGCCGAGCCTGGAGCTGGAGCATGCCCACCTGCGTCGGCCCCTCACTGAGCGGACCCCACCGCCTCTGGTCTCCAGGTGACGATGTGGTCATGTGGTTTTCGCCCTGCCCTGGCCCTTTGAGTCTCGGTCACTGTCTCTGTATAACAAGTGGACACTTGGTGTTCAGTCTCCGGCACCGTCGAGCCCGGCAGAGCTCCGGAAGTCCTCTCTTTCGTTTATTCTGCACAATTACCCTGCACTTGCCCGGACTTGAATCCTCCTTCAGTAACAGGGGTGCAGCCACAGATAAAATACAGTCCTCCCTGAAGTCCGCCCCCCCTCTCCCCCCTGGAGCTCAAAGTCAAGGATATTGTTGGATAATTAGACCCCAAAGGCTCTTTTTGGGTTTCCATTGTCTTTGAAGTTTTCCTCCCTTTCTGCATGGGTCCAGGGGTCCCCAGGGCAGAGGGAGCCCAGACACTACCCTTGGGGCGCTGCTCTGCAGAGCCCTCCGTCCTAACCCACAGCCTGAGCCCCTAGGGCTGCTGGCTGCACAGTGTCCTCCGCAGCCTCGGGTTGAAGGAAGTAGGAAGCACTGCACCCGTGAGCGTGTTTGCGTTTGCCGCTTTGTCCCGGGCCTGGGCCAGAACCCTAGCTCAGCGAGGGTTGCAGCTGATGAAAATCCTGCCTGCCGGGGCCTGGGGAGGGGTGCGCTGATCGTGCCCGCGGGCAGGCAGCTGCGGGTTTGTTGGCGATGACCAGCAGCTGCTCTCTCTTCCTGCCCGGCTCTGGAGTCAGGCCCCCGGGGGTTCCCCAAAGGCCATGGACCCTGGATGACCCGCAGCCAAGGTGACCGGGCCTCTGTCTGCATTCCATCCCGATGACCACTGTCCCCGAGCCGACCTGGCCTCCCTGCTTCCTGGGCGGGCTTGCTGGTCCTGTTCACCGTGTCCCTTTCAGAGACAGGCCCTTCACCAGGTGGACCAGTGGTTCTCAACCTTCCTAAGGCCGAGACCCTTGCATACAGTTCCTCATGGGGTGGTGACCCCCAACCATGAAATTTTGTTTCTGTGATGCATCGTGATGTCAATATCTGCATTTTCCAATGGTCTTAGGCGACCCCTGTGAAAGGGTCGTTTGACCCCCAAAGGGGTCTCGACCCACAGGTTGAGAACCGCTGAGGTAGACGCACAGGTGTTCTGAATCCTTGTACACTTAAATGGTCTTTAGAAGGTTCGACGTCACGTGTGTGCATTCAGGTGATGATTATGCAAGGGAACCTGATCCAAGGACCCCTGTTTTGCAGGGTTGCCTGCATTAAACACCCAAATAAATTCGGTAACATTAATCACCCCATTTTACAGATAAAGTAACTGAGGACAGGGAGGTGAAGAAACTTGCCCTAAAGCCAGGAAGTCAAAGAGGTCAGATTCAACCTGAGTTCAGCCTGAGCTCAGAGTCACCACCATTTCCTGTCCCTACTGTGGTCAACCCTGCCTGTCCCCACCTGTGCATGTAGAGTCTGAAGTGAGGAATGACCAAGAGACGCTGCCCCTCGAAGGTGTCAGACACCCCTCTGTCGAGGCCCCAGCCCTAGTGGAGAGCTCCTGTGGCTGCCCCCCTGGGCTGAGCTGGGCCTTGGGAAGTGGGAGCGTCTTGAGGCGGCTCTGCGAATCCAGCTAGAGGCCTGGGTGTGGATGGGTTACGTGATGTGGGTGTCCCCGGTAACTATAGGTTCTCTGCTGCGCTCGGCCTTATCTTGTGAGAGATAAAAGAGGTCAGAGGAGGGTTTGGGGCCTCTCCCGCTCCCCCTGGGTGGCGTCTGAGATTCAGAGATGTCTGTGCTTACTCCTCAGTAACTCGATTTCATGGAAAAGCTAACTCTGTATAGTTGGTCCTTCTCAATTTCCCACCACCTGCCCCGACAGTTATGTAATTGTAAGAGTATTTGAATTGCAAATGTTATAAACACAACTGGAACTGACTGGTAAAAAGGGAAATTAATAGTTGCTCGTAACTGAAATGATCAGAGGTCGGGTTAGCTTCAGGCACAGCTGCATGCAGGGGTTTAAATGATGTCACCTTCCAACTCTTCTTTCATCTGTTTGGGTTTTACCCTCTCTGGTGACAAAAAGGACCTAACAGCCCGGCCGGGCATGGCTCAGTGGTTGAGTGTCAACCTATGAATCGTGAGGTCACAGTTCAATTTCCAATCAGGGCACATGCCCGGGTTGTGGGCTCGATCCCCAGTGGGGGGTGTGCAGGAGGCAGCCGATCAATGATTCTCTCTCATCACTGATGTTTCTCCTTCTCCCTTCCTCTCTGAAATCAATGAAAAAGTAATAATAACCTAACAAGTCTAAGTAACCTTTACCTTTCTAGGATTCCAGTATAGAGAGAGTGCTTCATTCCCAGTGTATTCAGCAGAAATCCCAGGGCTGATGCTCATTGGCTTAGCTTTAATCATGTGACAGCTCTGAACCAATCACTTGGTCCAATCACATGGAACCCATCGACTGACCAGGCCCAGGTCATGTGTCTTTCCCTGGACAAGGTTGAGGTTGTGAACCTCCAGTGAAACACGCATCCTGAAAGTGGGGTTTTTCTTAAAGGGAAGTCGGAGAGAATGTTCACTGTGGGGAGCAGAAGCCGGGAGGCAGACACAGGAACTGTCCCCTGCAGATGCAGTATGATTCCTTCAGCAGCCGCACATTTATGCTCCTGGCTACGTGTGGTAGGACCCAGAAGAGAAAGCCTCAGCTATAGAACCTTCCGGATAATTATCTTGCACATAATTATCTTCCGGATAATTATTAGTAGGTACTCCATAAACATCACTTGTATTCGTTTTACACCAACATGGGTGAAAAGAGGTGACCAGAGAGATGCCCAATTTGGACCAATCCAGGTTAATGATCAGTAGAAGGTAAAGTCTGTGGGGTCAGGTGAGGTGTTATTGGGGAGAAGCTTTTGGAGGCAGCCTCTGCTAGGGTTCCGCTCTCCCACGCAGGCGGGCGTCTCCCCCTCTGCCAGAGCCGTGCGAGGTGACGTAAGCCCATACCTCGGCTCTCAGCCCGGCTGCTCCATCTTCCCGAGCCTCGGGTTCCTCGTCTGCTTTGTTTCCCCAGGTGTCTCTCCTCCCCTCCCAGCTGGACAGAGCAGGCTGTGCCGGGGAGGGAGGCGTGGAGGACAGGGCGCCTTGCTTTGATCCACCCCGCTTGCCCAGCCTCAGATTCCTCGTCCCCCGTCGGGAGCCCACATCCTCCCTGGCACATCCCAGACGAGAACGTTCCCCAGACTGAGCTGTGTTCCAGGCTCTCCCTATGTTTGTTTCCGAGGACGCAGCAGGAGCCTGCAGGCGTCGGGAGGCCCTCCTGGGGGCAGGCAGGGGGAGAGGGAGCTCAGAACTCCGTGGAATGCTTTTAGGGCAGGCTTTTAGGGCAGGTGGGGTGGCCTGGGCCAGGACAGGGCTCTGGAAAGAAGACTCCATTCCCCGGGCTTGCAGCCCACATCCTGCACCCACCACCCCCGTGCTGCTTGACGATAGCTCTCAGGCCGAAAGGACCCCGAAGACTTTCGGTGACAAGTCCACATGGTCTGTTTTTAGTCCATCAGCAGCATCCACGGCCCACCAGGCACACTCCCCTCCTGGCAGGCAGGCCCCTGAGCATGTGCCTGCAGCCAAGAGATTACAAAGGGAGGCGGAGGGGAGAGACCTAGTGTGTTCAGTTCAGTGCTGACCCGCCTGCTGAAAAGGAGATCGAGTTTCTCTGCCTGGAAATGTTTAACTCGAGTCAGCTGCCTACCTTCCAGGGCCGGCCGGCCCTGATGGTGGTTTGTTTGTTGCTCCCCAACTTCCCCCAAATTCGCTTTCTGCAGGTGTGCCCGCTGGAGAAATGGTAATCTGCAAAGAGTTACAGCCCTCGCCAGAGGAGCAGGGACAGATTCCCCGGCAGCGGGGTTACCCTGGTTTAGGCTCCACGAGCACCGCGAGAGTCTTAACCTGGACACCCTCCGGCTCTGCCCCGGGGCTTTGCTGAGTCCGTGTCGTCTGCCCACCTGCCATCCCCCCTGTCCTGGGTTTAGGGGCCTCCAGGCTGAAGGATAGCCAGGGCTTGCATTTGGGGTTTTCCGTGTGGCTTCTTGTTGTGGAGGTTGTGGCCGTTGGATTCCTGGGATGTCTGCAGCCCTATACCCTCTCTGATGGGAGAGGGGGTGGCCTCGCTGGCCTGCTGGAGAGCAGCCTGCAGTTCCTCAGGGATATGGCACGAGCCCACGGCACCCAGAGTCCCGTTACAGGGCAAACACCTGGTGAGGGCCCGTCTTCCACTAGCTTGTTCTCTGCTACTGTGCCCAACAAGGGGGGGTGGGGTGAGGGCGGACACGGCAGTTTTTAAGCATCCCACCAACTGCGGGAAGCATTTTAAGTCACCCATCCGCCGGTCCCGGGTGCCCTCCTCACTCATGTCTATTCTCCATCCCCCGCAAGCAGCCACGAGTGTCCATAGTATGTCAGAGGTCCCCGCCCAAGGCCCAGGGTTCCAGGTTTGAAGACTGTGGACTGGCAAGGAGAAAGAGGAAAGATCTAGCAGCTCAGCTCAGGAGCTAGAGTGGGAAGAGACTTGGGAGAATACAACATATAGACCAACAGAGAGCCTTGACCTCCAAACAGTCCCCATCCGACGTCCACTTCGTTCTCTCATTCAAGCCGGACACTGGGCACAGTGGCCTCCAGACCGTGAACCTGCCATTCTTGGTGCCATGTCCTCCTGGCTGTGCGTGCGTGGGGGGAGGGCATGGTCGGAGAGGGGCTTGAAGGAAGGCACGTTTGATCTTGAAGCACGTGGGTCAGGAGAGTGCGGTCGGGGGGGCTTCGGCCTGATCGAGGGCACCCTTAGCTCGGAGCTGGTGCCCCGGGCTGCATGCTGGGGCTCCACTCCGGGGTCAGGGCTGCGCGTGGGACCGGGGTGGGCATACTGCCAGGCTCCTGCATTATGAAAAGCCCAGAAGGCCACTGTCCTGCACGAGGTTTCCTTGTCTGTGTTCCTGCAAGGAGGACAGCGGGGGCGGTCACCATGCCTGACCACCGGGTCTCAAGCACCAGCATCGCCTCTCTGTCCGCCTGCTGGTGCTTGAGGCCCAGATGCCGGGGCCCGCTCTCCAGTCCCGGGGCACGGACGCCAGCCGTGCACGCGTGTGGCAGTGCGCATGCGGGCGTGTGGGAGGGGGAGGCAGGAGCGCCTTGGGGTTTTTCAGTTTACATTTTTTGAATAGTTTTCTTCCCCTGCTCTCCCAAGAGGCAGCCCACGGAGCGGAATGAGCATTGACCTTTGCAGAATGGGGGCGGGAGGGCGGAGGGGGGAGGGGTGACAGACAGGGGAAGCGTTTGAGGGCACAGCGGCCACTCAAAGCAGGAATCTGAGTTACTCCTCTTCCGTTTTCAGCCGTAACCTGGAGACGGGGCGGGGGGGAGGCAGGGGGGGAGGGCGGGCAGCAGCACACGGGGCTTCCCAGGCCCCAGCCTCCCGACTCTGGGCACCAACCTCTCAGACTAGAATGTTCTGCCCTGGGCCCCGGTCAGGGGTTCCGGGGGCTCCAGGGTCAAGACTGCCAGGCGAGGGCTGGTCTCAGAAGCAGAGGCGGTGGCCCCCAGAGGAGGAGGGGGGGGAGAAGAGATGGCATTTGTGTGGCACTTGACGGGTGCCAAGCACTGTTCTCTGTGTGCGGTCACTGGGTGCGCCATGCCCTCATTTAACCCTCACCACAGCCCTGGGAGACAGGCGCTGCTATTGCTCCATTTTACAGAGGAGGAAACTGAGGCACAGAGAGGTGGGCGCGTGGCTGGCACTCCACCCCAGACCGCCTCACCCCTGCGGCGGGTGCAGCCACTGAGACCGCCCGCCGGGTGTTCAGCGAGCACATGTCCGCAGCTCCTGGGTGAGGGTCACTGTTTCCTGCGGGGGGCGGGGGGGTGGGGGGGGGGGAGAAGCTATGTCCACAGACCTGGCACGACCTCGGGGACTGGAGTTTGCCCTCCTCATCCCACTGCTCCTCCCCCCACAATCACCCCGCCGTTTTCCGTGTCTGGATGATCGGTTTGGCTCATGGACCCCACCGCCAAGACTCGCCCAGGGAAATGCGGGTGTTTTTCGCGTCGGTTTGTGCCTTTCTTGTCCTGATGTTTGTGGCCCCATGGGAGGAGGCACGGGGCTGCGGGGTCCCCTCTGGCCTCCTCCATGGAAGGCTCAGCGTCTGGACTGCACAGGCCTCTGGAAGTGGGCGGGACCCCTGGGACCCGGGGCCAGGAGGAGAGGATTGGAATGGAGGGAACAGCCTAGAGAGGCGAGGTGGGATGGCAGACATAAGAGCACCTGGAAGAAGAGGTTCAAGGCGGTCATCTGGGCGGCCTCAGCCCTGGTGTGGCCTTCTGTGAGTGAGAATGGCGTCGTGTTCCGCTTCCTTTGGAGTTACGCTGCTGGTGTTGGCATTGGGGTGCCCTGTGGCACAATGCGGAACAGCATCCTGCAAGGAAATACCCTGTTTCTCCGAAAATAAGACAGTGTCTTCTATTAATGTTTGCTCCCAGAGATGCGCTAGGTCTTATTTTCAGGGGATGTCTTATTTTTCCATGAAGGAGAATACGGTACACATTTATTGTTGAACAAAACAAAAGGAAATTTATGACCTGTCTACGGTACGGTAGTCGTTGTCATCGCAAACCAGCTCACTGATTGGCCGCAGCCAGAGCTGTTCAGGCAGTGCGAGGGCTCTTTAAATCAGGAGTCAGATGCCTTAAGATAGCTTTGGGGGCCTTATATTCTGGGGAGGTCTTATTTTGGGGGAGGATGCCTTATATTACAGCGAGAGGCAAAACGGGAAGTAGGTTTTATTTTCGGAGGGTGTCTTACTTTCTGGGAAACGGGGCGCCAGGCAGCCCGGCGACTATGGCCCATGACCCCTAGGTGAGAGCCCTGGGCTTCGCTTAGTTTTGGGGTGGCTGGGACTGCACGGGACGGGTGTCCGGCTCACAGCACAGCCCCTCAGGTGGCGTGCCGAGCCGAGCGCGGTCCAGGCCCCCGGCTGCAGGCTGTCGAGTCCCATGGGCTGGAGACCGGGTGGGGTCCTCAGTGACCAGGCCCCGGGGCCGGGCCTGCCGTTTCTCAGCCCACGGTAATTTTTCAATTAACTCGATTGGCTGGAGCGTGGGTACCCTGAGAGCGTGGGAAAGTGTCCCCGGCCGGAAGGGCCCTCCCTCTGCCCCTGCTGACTCGGGGCTCGGCCTCCAGCGGGAGAGGCTCCGGTTTCATGTCAGGGCACCAGGATGTGATGCCAGGGCCCCTCTGAGGCATCCCAGATGGCGCCTTCGGCAAGCCCCAGTGGGCTCCAGGCTGGCCGGGGGCCCTCCCGCCCTCTGCGGGCTCCCGACCCCCTCTAGCTGAGAGAGCCTCGAGCAGCGCCCTCGTTCCTGACTTTACTGCCAAACTATCCAGAGCGGCCGCCCTGCCAGTTTCCAGAAGTGAAACATTTAAAGCATGCCAAGCATATTTCTCCTTCCCGGAGCGGCGGCTCCCGGGGCTGCGGAGGCATCGGGAGGGAGTTGGAGGGAGCCGGGAGCTGCCTGCAGCCTCCACGGCCTCGGCCACATCCTGGCAGGTGGCCGCCGGGGACTGGGTGGCGGGAGCCCACGACACCTCTTCCTTTGCCGCCCCTCCGTGCCACCAGGCATGCGCTCGGGGGGCATCGGGGCTGCTGCCAGCGTTTGCTGAGGGTCTGCGTGGCGCCGGGCTCTGTATGTCCGTCGCTGTCACTCACAGGACGGGGTACTTACTGTCTGGGAGGTGGTATCCGTCCTCTCCATCCCCCAGAAGAGGGAGAGGGAGGCGACCCGCACAGGCCAGACCGCAGAGCCGGGATCTGGCCCCGCAGCCCGTTCCAGAACTGCTGGCTGCAGCATCCTGATCCCTTTTCCAGGGGAGGGGGTTGAGGGACCTGGAGGTCAGGCCAGGCAGGGATCGCCCGCTCCTGGTTCCTTCGGAGCCACATCTGAGGCAGACCCAGGCCCGCCCTCCATGGGGCCGCCGTTTGGACTCGGTTTGAATGGTTGTTTTTTTGTTTGTTTGTTTTTTATATATTTTATTGATTTTTTACAGAGAGGAAGGAAGAGGGATAGAGAGTTAGAAACATCGGTGAGAGAGAGACATCGATCAGCCGCCTCCTGCACACCCCCAACTGGGGATGTGCCCGCAACCAAGGTCCATGCCCTTGACCGGAATCGAACCTGGGACCCTTCCATCTGCAGGCTGGCGCTCTATCCACTGAGCCACACCGGTTTTGGTGGCTTAAATGGTTCTGAGAGCTTGGGTCTGTTCGTGATGTGCATCTGAGGATGTGGAGTTTCAGACTCGCTGCCCTGGCGTGACGAGGGCGTCCGGGGGAGCCGGGGCGGGGCTCCGACCGCCCACTCCTCTCCTCTGTGCAGTGGTCGCCCTCTGCGGGGCCGTCGGCGTGCCGGACACGTGGCCACGCAGTTAGCCCCGGAGGCGGTGGACGGGACGGGCTGAGCCGGATGTTCCAGCCAAGCGTGGCTCCAGTGTGGCTGCCGGGTTTTGGGAGCCGGTGGCCTCTTGGTCGGAGCCGTGGATTCCAGACCTCTTCCCCTCTCTGGGCCTCCGTTTGGCTGTCTGTAAAATGGGGGTGGGGATGTCTTCCTGGGAAGGTGGCTCTCCCACCGGTAGCGGGGGGCCCCCCAGAGAACCGCGCTCTTGACCCGCGGGCAGGCAGCTGCCCCCTGCGCCCTGGTGGACGGAGAAGGCGGTGGTGGGCGGAGAAGGAGGTGGTGGGCGGAGAAGGAAACAGATGGGGTGTCTGCTGCTGACTCAGACTCGGGGCCGGCTTTCCCTCGGGGTCAAGGCCTCAGTCAGGTTGGTTCCACCCAGTTGGCGATGAGCTCGGTGCTCGCCGCGCGGGTGGCCTGTGTCATGAGTTGGTGGGTGTGGCCCGTGCCGGGCCTTCTCCTCCTCTTAGTTTTCCTCTTGGTGTTTTGGTAATGATTTCCCCTGAGCAGTGAGCAAGGAGGGAGGAGCGGGGAGAGGTGAGAGGCAGGCCCGGCCAAGGTGGCAAGGGGAACAGGTTGCTGTCCCTCTCCTGGAGACCGCCTGCAGGAGCCAGGCCTCGGGGAGGGCAGAAGCCTATGGCAAGAGGCAAGGATGAAGGGGAGGGGGCGCTACCATTTTTACCAGAGTGCCATTGCTCTGCTCGTGCGCCAGGCTCTCTCTCCTGGCATGTCGCTCCAGAAATATGCCCAGGCCGGGACTGGTTTGGCTCAGTGAATAGAGCGTCGGCCTGCGGACTGAAGGGTCCCAGGTTCGATTCCGGTCAAGGGCATGTGTCTTGGTTGCGGGCACATCCCCAGTGGGGGGCGTGCGGGAGGCAGCTGATCGATGTCTCTCTCTCATTGATGTTTCTAGCTCTCTATCCCTCTTCCTTCCTCTCTGTTAAAAATCAATAAAATATATTTAAAAAAAAAAAAAGAAAAGAAATATGCCCAGCGTGGCAGTGAGGGCCAGGAGCCTCATCCCGTTGTAAAGACCACGAGCTTTTGCAGTCGGACAGGCTTCTGAGTTGGGATCCGGCTGTGCCACCTGAACCAGCCCTGTGACCTTGAACCAGCCAGTCCACCTGCCGTGGCTCCGTCTCCGATGTGCGGACTGCAGAGGCTGGCACTGCTCCCCCAGGCCTGGGAGAGATTCCAGTGGGCCAGGGCTCGGTGCCAGCACGTGGCCAGCCCCCGACTGGAAGCTGGCACCTCGGGCGAAGGATGGTGGCCCAGTGGCCGTGCGGTTGGTGCTCACAGACCCCTGTAGGTGGGAGAAGAAGACAAAGGCTGATTTGGGCAGAAAAAGTCAGTAAAAGGCCTTGATGGCAGAACTCAAAAGCTCAAAACTTTCCCACTTCCAAGCCCCAGGGGACTGGTCACTGTGGTCAGAGAGAAGCTTGTGGTACACATAGGAGAGGGGCTCACTGGGTTGTGGAAGCAAATCCCAGGGTCTGCTATGCTGGTGTAGTTCCCACATGAGAGCGGCAGCTTGGAATGTTGAACACACGGCAGATGGCCTTTGTGTTTGTGGGGTGCTGGGCGCCCAGAAAATGATTCCCGGCAGATGCAGTTTATCAGATTCTTTTTTAGTTGCAAGGGATAGACACTGCAACTCAGTCGGGCTTAAGAATGTCTCGGCTTGTGTCCAGAGGTAGATCCTGCTTCAGGTGTGGTGTGATCCAGGTGCAGGGATCATCTGAATCTAGTCTTCGTCTCACTGGTGCTCCCCTCTCTCAGTGGCAAGGTGGCCACTAGCTGCTTCCAGTTCAGAGGCTGACTCCGATTGGACTGACTTGGGTCATGCCCTCCTCCCGAACCAATCACAGTGGCCAGAGCAACTCAGTGCTCAGATTGGCCAGACAGGATCACATTTTACCCCTAAACCAGGGGCCTTGAGAGTGGATGGCACCCCAAAGGGGAAGGAGGATGCTATGTCAAAAAGACAGGAGGCTTGGAGGTGAGCTAGACAGAAACATCCACTGCCCCATCCAGGGGGTGAGAAGGAGGAACTTTAAAAAGGTCGAATGAGCGGCTGGTGTGGCTCAGTGGTTGAGCATCAACCTATGAACCAGGAGGTCATAGTTCTATACCTGGTCAGGGCACAGGCCCGGGTTGCAGGCTCCATCCCTGGTATGGGGCATGCAGGAGGCAGCCGGTCCATGATTCTCTCTCACCATGGATGTTTCTATTTCTCGCTCCCTCTCCCTTCCTCTCTGAAATCAATAAAAATATATTAAAAAATAAAACAAGTGGGACAAGCCAGCAGCCCAGAGGAACAGTGACTTTGAGGCTCAGAGGAACGCTCTGGGGTGCTTCCTTGCACCAACAGGGATCCCAGGACAGCCGCCCTCAGTCCACCTCAGACCCTGGCCTTGGGACTCTGATCCCGGAGACCCCGGAGCCGGGATTAAGTGATGGCGGAGGCTGACCGGCACCTGTGTCCCGTTCCCTCAGAAGCAGCAAGCCGAGGCCAGTTCCTGTGCCTCAACTTCCCTGTCTATAAAATGGGGTGATGATTCTAGGACCTACTTCGTGGGGTCATTGTGAGGATTAAACTAGCGAAGGCAGGTAAACTATTTGCAGCAGAGTCAGGCGCACAGAGTGTGTGCTTAGTAAAGGGGCAGTTGTTATTGTGACACATAGTAATTATAAGATTACCAGATGCCCAGTGCACAGCATTTGTGCACTGGGGGTGGGGAACCCCTCTGCCTGGTCTGCACCCTCTCTCAGTCCAGGATCCCTCAGGAGACGTCCACCTTCCAGCTTAGGCCCCATTCATAGTGACCAGTCGTTCTGTCGTTCGGTTGATTTGCATTTTAGGGTTTTATTATATAGAATTATTCTTTTATCTTTTTTTATTTTTTTGTTAATGTATTACATGTGTATATATCTTCCCATTGCCCCCCCCCTCATTCCCGTGCATGCCCTCACCCCCCAGTGTCTTGCATCCATTGATTGTGCTTATCTGCATGCATACAAGTCCTTCGGTTGATCTCTTATCTACCCCACCTCTCCCTAAGCTTCCCACTGTAATTTGACAGTCTGTTTGATGCTTTACTGCCTCTGAATCTATCTTTTCGTTCATCAGTTTATAATGTTCTTTATTATCCATAAATGAGTGAGATCATGCGGTATTTTTCTTTCATTGACTGGCTTATTTCACTTAGTATAATGCTCTCCAGCTCCATCCAGGTTGCTGTGGCAAATAGTAAGGATTCCTTCTTTTTAATGGCAGCATAGAATTCCATTGTGTAGATGGACCATCGTTTTCTGATCCAGTCATCTGCTGACGGGCACCTAGGCTGTTTTCTAGAGGATTATTCTTGAGACCTTGGCTGTGGAAGGCTGGGCTTACCTACCTACAACTCACCAGGAGGCCTTAGGAGACTGTGGGGTCCCCGTTTCCTTCTTCAGGCCATTCTGGGGGGTGCCCCACAGTCACAAAAAGCAGCTGTCTTCCCTTTTCTCCTTCTGCCCCTGCCCGCAGGAGCTGGCAAAACTTCAGCCTGGAAAGGCCTGTCCCACACACAGGAGCAGTCGCCTTCCTGGTGCGCTGTGTTGATTCCTCCGCCGTCCCCACTTTCTCCTCCTCCCCCCGCTCCCCAGATTCCACAGCTGAGCTGGCCCAGGACAGACCCGCAGGGGCTGCGGGCCCTTCGCAGCCGGCTGCCCTTGGCCGAGGAATCAGCAGGGTCATCTCCTCTGCCAGGCGGCCCTGCCCAGCGGGGCTGCTCCAGGTGTCAGTGCAGACCCAGGGCTGAGTCACGCTGTCCTGGCCCCGGGCTCTGGGCTCCCTCCTCCGCCTGCTTTTGCCCGGTGCCTTTTGCCTCCTTGTTACAAAGTGGCTGCTGCCGCTCCAGCCCAAGTCTACTTTCCAGGCAGGAAGGCGGAAAAGAAGCAAAGCTCTTTCTCTCTCAATCTCTCTCTCTCTCTCTCTCTCTCTCTCTCAGCCCTTTTTTCTTCAAGGGTAAACTTCCTTGGGGTCTTTGTCCTATACCTCAACCGCCAGACCTGGATCACATGCACAACCCTACTTGCAAGGGAGGCGGATAAAAGGCATTTTTAAGCACTAGGTGCGCATTGCGCTTGCAAACAAAGAGAGATGTGTAAGAGGGGAAGGGTCCCAGCTCCTTCACCACCCTAAGTGGGTGTGCCCCACCCCCTTACCCTAGGGGAGAGGCCCTGGGCTCCCACCGCCTGGCCTGCCTGTGGGTCAGGCCACCCCAGGGCATCACCGCTGGTAACGGGCAGCTTCTCAGCTGCAGTTTCCGGGTCCCTGGTAGTCCTGCTGAGTCCCAGGCTTTTTTTATGACACCCCACCCCCTTTCACCACGAACCGCCCCACCCCAGGTGGTTGCCCAGAAACTGCAGGGAGGTACACAATGGATCGCTCCGTTTTCTGCCCTTGGACGAAGGCCAGAAGGGCTCCTTCAGGGCTGGCGGCCTCTCTCAGCAGCTGTTGCCCGAGCTCAGGGCTGCCTCCTGTCGGGGTGTCTGGGGGGCCGGGCTGCACCAGGTGGAGCGCGCACCGCCTGCTTCCTTCTGCACCTCCCGCCTGAGGGCCAGCACCGGCCGGGAGAGTCAGCGCAGGGGTGGCAGCCGGCTCTCTGTGCCCCTGAAAGGTGGCCGGTGCCACGGAAAAACTGAGTTGTTCGTTGTAATTCATTCACACGGAAGTAGCCACGTGTGGCCAGCGGCTGTGGCGCTGAGCGGCGCAGTCCTAGGCTCCAGCCAGGACCCTCTTGCTGCCAGCGGGGGACAGGCAGCGTGGATAACATCCATCTAGGTTCATCAAGAGTGGGCCCGCCGAAACCGGTCTGGCTCAGTGGATAGAGCGTTGGCCTGCGGACTGAAGGGTCTCGGGTTCGATTCTGATCAAGGACAGGTACCTTGGTTGTGGCACATTCTCAGTAGGGGCTGTGCAGGAGGCGGCTGATCCATGTTTCTCTCTCATCGATGTTTCTAACTCTCTTTCTCTCCCTTCCTCTCTGTAAAAAATCAATAAAATATATTTTAAAAAAAAATTAAAAAAGACAGGCCCTCTAAGGAGCCAGGAATGTGAAGGCCCAGAGAGGGGCAGGGACTTGCCCTGGTCACACCGCGAGGTGGCCGTCCCTCGGCGGCAGAAACCCCAGTCTTCCACGCCGGCTCCACGCTCCCCTCCGTGCAGGGGCCGGGGCCGTGGGTAAGATGGCGCCAACAGCGCTCCCTGTGCCGAACACATGTGAGTGGGCTGCACGTCCTTTTGCTCCCATCGGCCTCGTTCACAGGGGAGGCCACGGAGGCTCAGCAGGTGAAGTGCCTGTCCCCGGTCCGGAGCCCGTAAACGCACGGCTGGGGTCCCGTGAGGCTGCGTGATTACCGTCCCAGAGTGTCCCCCGTCAAGTTCAAGTGCCCTGAACTTGAGCTTCCGGCCTCCAGCACTTTAAGCAACACGTTGTTGCTGTTTGTAAGCACCCAGCCTCCGGTGTTTTAGGTATCACAGCCGGAGAGACTCCCCTTCATCATGTCTCCCAGTTGCCCGAGCTGCCAGGGCCGGTTCTGGCCGGTTCTGACCCAATGGTCGCCCGGTGTCTATTTTGCAGCGAGGCGTGAGTGACTGTTAATGTATTCATCTGGGCAGGCAGATGACAGGTCTGTTTTGACATTTTCTTTAGGAGTGTGACTTCCGGGTTCCCTCCAACTGCCCGAAGGTCCAGGCGTGTGCGATGCGGCTCACACACCCAGTGGGGGCAGGTGCGGGGCAGGGAGAAGCTGCCACCAGCCTCTCTCTCCGTGGCGTGGCTTTTCCGGCCTCGTCCCCGGAGAGGGGGCTCCTGCAGGTGCCCCAGCTGGCGTCCCGCCTCCTGTGTAGTCAGCGCCCCTCGTGACGAGGGGCGGGGCCTCTGCCAGGTGCACCTGTTGGAAGGGGGAGCACAGGAGGAACCCGCTGTTTCCCGATACAGCCCGGGAGAAGGGTGCCGGTCCCATCTTGCTCTCCGCTCTCTCCTGCACCCTCACCCCGTCTCCCTGAGGTGCCAGGCCCTGCCCTACCCGTGATCACCCGGTAGTTGTCCCCGAATCCCGTGGGGTGCAGGTAGGGTTGCTGGGTAAAACAGCACAGCTGGCTAAATTTGAATTTCAGACTAGCAACCAATAAACGTTCAGTGTGACTGTGTCCATGTAAATGTAGGACACACTTACACTAAAAATTATTCATGTCGCTGAAGTTAAAGTTGAATTGTGCATGTGGGTTTTCTGTTTGTTTAGCTTTGCTTTGCTTTGTTGGCAAGCCTAAACGGGTGGCACCCTCCCCATGGGCTGTACGTGACAGCCAAGATCTGGAGAAGTGGCGGGGGAGGGGGAGCGGGGTCGCAGGGTCATGCTAAGGTCGTAGCCAGGACTGGATCGGTCTCGGGCTCCAGGTTTCTTGGACGCCTCCACTGTCCACAGAAACACAGTGGGGACCTCACTGGCTTCCCCCGGGCAGTCGGAGGAACCCGGAAGTCACACTCCTAAAGAAAATGTCAAAACAGACCTGTCTTCCGCCTGCCCGGATGGACCCGTTAGCATCACTCACGCCTCGCTGCGAAATAGACACCGGGCGGGCGACCATTGGGTCGGAACCAGGCCTGGCGGCGCGGGCAGCTGGGGAGACACGATGAAGGGGAGTGTCTCAGCCCCTCCGGCTGCGATACCTAAAACTCCGGAGGCTGGGTGCTTACAAACAACAGCAACGTCTTGCTTGAAGTTCTGGAGGCCGGAAGTTCAAGTTCAGGGCACGGGCAGATGCTGGGTCTGGTTTACAGACCGCTGGCTTTTTGCTGCGTCCTCGCGTGGTGGAAGGGGCGAGGGAGCACTCTGGAGTCTCTCAGAAAGGTGCTGATTCTATTCCCGAGAGCGCCAACCTCATGACTGAATCACACACCCCCTTCCCCCTACAGGCCCCACCTGCAGATACCCATATTTTCCGGTGTATAAGACGACCCCCAACTTTTCCAGTTAAAATATAGAAGTTGGGATATACTCGCCTATAAGACGACACCCGGCTTTTGAGAAGATCTTCCTGGGTTAAAAAGTCGTCGTATGCGCCAGAAAATACGGTACACATGGAGGATCAGCTTTCAGCCTCTAAATTTTGAGGAGACACATTCAGTCTGTGACAGAACAGGACCGCAAGTCCCAAACCCTTAGATAGTGCTGAGACGGTGAGACAGGGCTGACGCACAGAGGAGTGGTGAGGGTTAAGACCTTTTATAATCTGACCCACGGTACCTCCCCAAGCTTCCTCTTGTTCTTTCTCCCTGTGTACCCTTCACTGATCAAGCAGGGACCTCTGGTTCCTGCTGTTTCCTCTGCTCACCACCCTCCCGGCCTATCTTCCAGGTCCCCTCCCCCATGTCCTTGTGCCCTGTGCAGGCACAGCCCCTCCTCTGTATTCTCCTCACTTACGTGTACCCCTTCTCCTCACTGGAGGCTCCAGGCCCAGGGTGTTCCCCGCTCCGTTCTGGGCACCCTGAGCCAAGCCTGCAGGGTTGGTGGCCCCCACATGTTTGCTGGAATACGGGCAGGGGAGGGGCCCCCAAAGCAAACCTCTGACTTTGCAGTTTGTTTGTTTTTTTATTAATATATTTTATTTATTGATTTTTCACAGAGAGGAAGGGAGAGGGACAGAGAGCTAGAAACATCGATGAGAGAAAGACATCCATCAGCTGCCTCTTGCATGACCCCTACTGGGGACGTGCCTGCAACCAAGGTACATGCCCCTGACCGGAATCGAACCTGGGACCTTTCAGTCCACAGACCGACGCTCTATCCACTGAGCCAAACCGGTTTCAGCTGACGTTGCGGTTTTGCTGAGAGACTTGGATAGTGCCCAGGCCGCGCTCGAGTCTATGTCCGGGCAGCCAGACCTCCCCTTGCAGAAGGCCTGCCTCGCGGGGTGCTGGTTGGGGTCTGGGCGTGCTAGCTGGGGCGGGGGGGGGCAGGCCCTATCTGTGCCATTCACCTGGAGTCCCAGTGGCTAGAGCAGCGCCTGGCCTGTGGCAGTGCCATAGACTGGCCTGTGGCAGTGCCCATAGACTGTAGCTGGGGGAGGCAGGGGGGTAGGGGAGAATGGTCATGCGTCGCACACATTGTTGGGGCTCGTGGGACCCCGTAGTGAAGGGGACGGCCAGGCCCGCTCCGGGGGGCTGCACCCACCGGGCACGCGGATGGCAAACAAGTGGGCCTCCTTCGCAATGAGGGGTCTGGGCAGGTTGTCCATGTGGACAGTAGGCAGGGGTCACAGTGGGGCTGACACTGGCTGCCAGGAGGGCAGGAAGGGCTTCTGGCCGCCGTGAGTCTGGCACCTCCCGGGGCTGAACGGCCATGTGGCCTTGCGGAGGCTGCCCAAGGAGCCGCCAGCCAGAGAGGGTTTCAGCTGAGGGCTCGGGGGACAGGCTCTGGGTTCTGGGGGCCCAAGGCTTCTGTGGGGGGATGGAGGGGGTGCAGGAGGCGCTGGGAGGGCAGGGAAGCCTTGCTCGCACAGGTAGCTGGACGCAGGTGGCCTCCGAGGAAGTGATAAGGGGGACATGGGAACAGGGCTGGGATCCAAACCACCTTTTCCCAAGGCCTCTGGTGGGGGTCCCCTGTCCTCAAGGCCTCAGCTCTGCCCCCCTCAGCCTGTTCCTCACCCCCAGACCTGGCTCCGCCTCCAGGCCCAGGATCCCCAAGGACTACAGGTGCCTCATGGATACTGAGCGCTCCCTGTGGGCCGAGCCCCTGCAGGAGGGCTTCCTCCTGGTCTCCTTGGAGCCACACCGATGGGGCTGGGCCCATTTTACAGATGGGATGTCTGAGGCTCGGAGGGGAGGGACCTGCTCGTGACCATGTACCTGGCCAGTGGGGGAGCCAGACCAGAGGCCCAGGAACATGAAAACTGTGTCCTGGGCGGGGACTGTACCCCTACCCCTGGCAGTGAGACGGGCTGGTGAGAGACACCCCTCCGAGGCGGTGCTAGGGCCTGCCTCCTGGCGAGGAGGCGCCCCAGGAGGAAAGGGAAAGGGTGTCGCAGGGGCTGAAGGCGTCTGGCATGTTGCAGAGCGAGGGCCAGGGTGGTGGAGGCCGGGGAAGGGGACAGCGATGGGTGAGTGCGCGTGGAGTGGACCGAGGGTAGGTTCTGTTACCAGGGCCAGAACCGCCTTTGGTCCGTGAGTGAGCATGTGGCCACGCGTGTGCCTGTTACCGATGAGTGTCGCTGGGGTGTATGTTGCCTGGTGCGGCCGCTTTCCCTGCATGCAGCACCCCTGCAGCGAGCTGTCTCCGGCTCCGGGCAGCAGACCGCGGGTGGGTGTCTGTCGGCCCACAGGCCTGACCCGGCTTAGGGCGCCTGCGGGACCAAGGTGCACTGGGACCTGCCCAGCTCCCGCCGAGGGGTGCTGTGTGCTCCTGGGTCTCCTTCTGGGCCCTCAGCCTGTAAGGCTGGGTTTCGGGGCCACACACTCTCAGTTGCGCATGCCACTTCCTGTTTCTCGGGGGTCCTGAGGGCGAGGTGTTTTATGAGGCGTGTTGAGTGGGCAGTTTCCCGGATGCCAGGCTGGGGGCTTGGGTCCCGGAGTCGGCCAGCCTGGGATCAGATCCCAGCTCTGCTCCCTGTGACCTCCTGGAGCTGTTTCATCTGTGGAACCTCAGCTTCCGAATCTGTGAGATGGGCGCACGGACAGTACCTGCCTCAGGGGGTGTCGGTGGGATTCGGTGAGATCCCGCCTCTTCGGCTCCCCTGCGCACGGCTGGCTCCCGCCCCGCTCTGGCCCCTCTTGCTCCTCCCTTGGAGGCGTGGATGCTCTTGGTGTCATGACAACGGCCGTGGAGCCTTAGAGAGTATGTGGGGTGTGTGAGTCCCCCCAGGAGCTCCCCGCAGGCAGGGGGTGGCCCAGGACCGGATCGTGGTCCTTTGGAATAGCTGGTGGCTTTGGAGTTTCTGTTTGCTCACATGGAGGAAAAGCCCACGCCCCTCGGGGCTGTCCCCAGAAAGAGGGGGCGGCCCGGCGAGCGCCCCGTCCTCTAACCTGTGCCTCTCCCCCAGGGCTGCTGCGGGAGGAGGTGTCGCGGCTGCAGGAGGAAGTCCACCTGCTCCGGCAGATGAAGGAGATGCTGAGCAAGGACCTGGAGGAGTCGCCGGGCGGCCGGTCGGCCGAGGTCCTCTCGGCCACGGAGCTCAGGGTGCAGCTGGCGCAGAAGGAGCAGGAGCTGGCCAGAGCCAAAGAGGCCTTGCAGGGTGAGTGACCGCCGACGGGGCCCCTCCTTCCCGCGCCGGGGGCTGGGGCGCGGGCCGCAGGGGCTCCGGGGAACCGGGGCCCATCCTCTGCCGAGGGAGTGACGTGGAACCGAGGTCCCAGCGCCCGGACCCCCAGCCGCGGCCACCCGGGCCTGTTGGGGTGGAAAGCTGCCTTTGGCAGGACTGGGCACATGCATCATCCCGTCCTCCGTGATGCCACCGCTGTTCCCCATCCTGGCCGGTCCTGGGGCGGCTTCCCCCGCAGCGTGGATGGCAGGCGGGTGGCATGTTTGCTGAACCAGGTGCTGACCCAGCGGAGGGGACTCCTCTTAGCCGGCACCCTTGACGCCCTTAGGCACCTCCCCTCCCTGGATAGGGCACCCGGGGCTGGCTCTCTGCTGGAGGCGAGCCGGTTCCCCGCATTTCACTCACATTGTGGCCCTCCCCGGTGGGCACGGTCCTCCCCTCGAGTTGCCTGGAGGTGCTCTCCAGCAGGGCAGCCTCCAGCCTGGGCAGGCGGAGGAGGTGGGAGAGGCGTGGCATCCGTGCCCACGTGGCCTCTTGCCAGGCGGGACCCTGACCTGGAACCAGAGGGCCCACCGGTCAGCTGGCTCTCCTCGGAGCTGCCGGAATGCCAGCAGCTGCGTGCCCGTCTCTCTAGGAGCCCCTGCCACACTGTGCGGGGGGGAGGGGTCTCGGGGCGTTTGATAAAGCAGAAGGCCTCCCCAGCCAGGGCTCCACGCTCTCCGCAGGCGGCTCTCGGGGAGAGAGGGGCGGGGCGGGGGGGCTGCCTCGAGCCTCCTGTGCTCCCCAGGTGTGTCCGTTCCTCCTGGAGGAAGACAGGGCAAGAAAGCCCGCAGCCTGCTCTCCACCTGCCCGTTGCCAGAACCATAAATACCCTCCCGAGGACTTGAGTTTTGAAGCCGAAGCAGGTTAATTACTTAGATTGATTTCGGGCTGCTGTAGCAGAAACCCCCGAAGAGGGACCTCACGAATCTCTTTGTCTCTCCTCTAATCATCTGAGGCGCCCTTCGGGGTGGTGGGTGTCTGCTCCCCAGCCTGGGAGAGACCCAGGGAGAGAGCCGGAACTGAGGGCCGGCGGCTCCCTCTGGCAGCACTGGTCGGGAGGTGTCCACTTCCAGGGAGGGGAGTGGACTGTGCTGGGCAGTGAGTGGGCCGTGTCATTGCGGGTCTCCCTGACCAGAGGGCAGAGGTGAGCAGCAAGCACCCGCACTCGGGCCAAACAGGCTGGGCGTCCCCCGGGGGCGTCTGGGAAGACATCCCCGAGGCTGACTCCTTACCCAGATGTTTCAGCTCCGAATGTGTGCGTCCCTTCAGCAAAACAAATTGCTCTTAAAGGCAGAGAGCCCCTTTTCTGCTGGGCTTGCGTTCCCGCGGGGTCACTGAGACGGTGTTCTGGGTGGTCTGCTCGGGCCCTGGAGGACAGGTGGCCTGTGTCACGGTCCAGCTGGCGCTGCATGGCCGGGAAGTCCGGTGCCAAGCACGCATGCTCTCGGTGGGCAACCTTCCAGCATCCAGGCCGGTCTGCACGAGCCTCCCTCCCTCCCCGCTTCCCACTTCCCTGCCCAGGACAGGCCCAGCCCCAGCGACACCCCCAGCAGAAGGTGCTTCAGGCCTGGTGGCGGGAGCTGAGTCCTCCGGCCTCGCCTCGCTGTGCTGAGAAGCTGAGGAGAGGCAGGACTGGCTCAGGAAGCGGCCACTCAGCCACCGGTGCCAAGTATTTATGGCCGGGACCATAAACCTGCCCTCCCTGTCCTGGGCCAGGGGAGGAGTTCTCACCCGTTTCTGCCCTCCGGACATGGGGGGAGTGGAACAACCTCTCAGCTGGCCCCGGCCCGAGGAGCTGACAGGGGAGTGAGCAGAGGCTCGGGTGCCCGCCCCCAGCTCCGGGGACAGACAGCTGCCCTCTCCTAACCTGGGACGGTCGTGGTGGACTAAATGTGCGCCAGCGCTGAGACCAAGCACCTACTGTGCGCCAGCACTGTTCTCAGCGCTTGATCTGCCAATCACCCTAGTCCTGCTGGGAGGTGGGAACCCCCTTTTACAGATGGACACACCCGAACGAGGCTCAGGGAGGTTAAGTAATTGGCCAAGTTTATACAGGGCTTTTCCGGAAACTTCTCCCACTACACCCCACCCCGCATCTTTTGTCTGGGGAAGAGATCAGCCTGGACAAGAGAGATGGGGTCACGGGGACAGGAGGCTCCGGGGTCAGATCTGGGCTTGAATCACAGCTCCTCCGCTTACTGGCTCTGTGACCCCTTGGGCAGATTCCTGGACCTCTCTGAACCCTAGTTCCCTGGCTGAGGGTAACAGTAACAAATACCTGCTCTTCTTATCATTGGGGCTAATAAAAGTCGCTACTCCAGGGGGTTGTTGTGAGGATTAAATGAGATATCAAGTGGTTGGCCCGGTGCCCGGAACCATTAGTGCAAAGACTTCGTGATGATCGCACGCGAGGGGGCTTGGCAGACCTGGGATTGCTCGGAGATGTGGTCTCCCGATTCCCGCCGGGGGTGGCCCAGACCTGAGAGGCCTGGTGCCCATCGGAGCTGGGGGTGAGCCGTGTTCCTGAAAAGCAGTGCCTGGGCACCTTCAGCCGTTGGCGCATCCTGGCTGGCGCTCCTCGCGCGGTCGTAAATAGGATGCTTCCTCCCCAGCCACGGCGCGTGGCGAGAAAATTGCAGACAGATGTGGGCAGAAGGAGGCAGGGCATGAAAAGGGATTTACATGCCCGTAACGAGGAGAGCGAGGATAGATGCACCAGCCAAGTCAGCGGCAGACGTCGGGCGACACGCGTTACCAACCGGTATCCCCGCGGCAGGAACACACAGAGCCCCCAAAGATGCCTGGCAGGTCCCCGCTGGCTGTCCCCCCAGCCTTGGGTTTGGGGTTGATGAGACCCCAATTTTCCCGCACCTCGGGATTAGGGACTCAGACACCCGAAATATCGACCCACGTTTCCAAAATAGAACGAATCTAGTTTGGGAAGAAGGGTATTTAGAAGGTTTCTGTGGGGGTGAGTGTGGGAATGTTTGGTTTAGGATTTTGATCTTTCTGTGAGTTTTACAGGCAGAAGCAATGAGTGATGGTCTAGGAAAGAAGGGTGTGTGTGTGTGTGTGTGTGTGTGTGTGTGTGTGTATGTACACGTATGTATATACCCAAGTCCCTGCATGACCCCAGCTTCACAGATGTGGTAAGCTTGTAGCCTTGGGACCCCTTGGGATATCTGTTGATTTTCCCAGACCCCCCTCCGTCACTGATTTCTCCAATCATCAAGGCACTATGGCAATGATGATCAGGGAAATTTGCTTCTTCCCTTTTTAATTTTTATTACCATTTTTGTTGTTAATCCTTACCAGAGGATATTTTCCATTGATTTTTAGAGAGAGTGGAAGGGAGGAAGAAGAGGAGGGAGAGAGGTGGGGGGAGAGAGAGAGAGAAACCTTTATGTGAAAGTTAGACATCGATTGGTTGTCTTCTGTATGCACCCCTACCCGGGCTAGGGATTGAGCCTGCCACCGAGATACATGCCCTTGACCGGAATGGAACCTGAGACCCTTCAGTCTGTGGGCTGATGCTCTGTTCACTGAGCAAATGCACTAAGGGTGCATCTTCCCTTTTTTAATCACTTAAAGGCATGTTGAATGTGTTGAGCATCTTCCCACAACAATAAATACTCTTGGAAAACGTCATTTTTAATGACTACATCATGTTCTGCCAAATGGAGGCACCATCATGTCTTTAGCCACTTCCCTGTTTTTGGACATTGAAGTCATTTCCACTTTATGACTTTTGTGTTTGCCGTTAGATCTGTGTTTGTAAATCTGTTTATATTCTTAGGACAGTGTTTCTTCTCCACAGTTTCTGGTTTCGGGACTGGGTTAAGATCTTACACAATTGAGGACCCCAAAGAGCTTTTGTTCATAGGGTTCAGATCTATCCTTATTTCCAACTTTAGAAATTAAATCTACACAGACAACAGTATGGTGGTTGCCAGAGGACAGAGGGGGTGTGAGGGAAGGAGGGATAAAGGGTGAGGCCAGGAGGCTTGACTTGGGGTGGTGAGCACACAGTGCAATATGTAGACGGTGCATTATGGAATTGTATACTAGAAACCTCTATAATTTTATGAACCAACATGTTACCCCAATAAATTCAGTTTTTACAGAAGAGAAAACATGTTTGAATCTTCAGTAACTTATTCTAAAATAATAATAAGCCCATCACATGTTCACATAAATAACAATGATTTTTTTTTTACGGAAAATAACGATTTCTCCCCCAACCAATAGATTTCAGTGAAAAAGGCAACATAGTTTTATATTTTACAGAAATATAAATTTTTTACAAAACTTTCTGATGTCTGACTTCGTGAAAGACAGCTGAATGTTGCTCCTGTCTGTCGCTGTGTTCGGGTCACGGTGATTTGTCGCTGGGTTGGGAATCTGGCCACACACACACACACACACACACACACACACAGGTGGAAAGGGAGCGTGTCAATCACCTTCTTCGAGAATCGTGGGCATTTTTCTTTGATGCCACACTAGCACTCACCAAGTGGCAGGTGCTTGGAGGTCCGCTCGCTGCAGTGTGGGATCTGAAGCTTTGTTTTTGTGGTCGATTACAGTGGCCAGAGCATCGGTCTCGTTTGCACTGGGGATGAATGTTGTGCCCACACAGGGTTTTTGAGCATCTAACAGTGGTCGCTTGGAAAATGCTGGTTCACTGGGTGGTGCAGATCTCCCAAGTGCCGACACAGTTCATTCCCGAAAGGAAAAGGTTTTAAGCTGCAGGCAGGCAGCTCCCTTAGAAGCTGCAAAAGGCCAGAGAACAAATTCTCCCAGGAGCCTCCGGGAGAACACAGCCCAGCCCACACCTTGAACTTAACCCGGTGAGACCCATTCCGGACCCCGACCCCCAGAGCTGTGTTGTTTTAAGCTCCTGACTCTGTGGACGTGGTTACAGCAGGAGGAGGGACCCAGGAAGGACCCCCCCTTCCCTGCCCCTCACAGCCCTCGAGGCCAGCCTCCCTGAGGACTGGGCACCCAGGGAGGGACGGGTGTTTCCTCTCTGACTTGTCACTGGCTGGGCTCCTGCCATGCATGACCGCCGGCACAGAGCCGGCCTTGTTATCTGAGCGAAGCGGATCCTGTCATGGGGGCGAGTGGAGGCGAAGCCCCAGTTTCTGTCTTCAGCAGAAGGAATGGGGCCCAGGGGAGCCTTCTCCCTGCCTCAGACCGAGTCTCCTGCCCTGGACTGAGCTCTGGGAGGGCCGGAGCCTCATCATTTAATTTGCTCCTTCAACAGACGTTCCCCAAAAACTTATCCATGCGGGAGCCCCCGCCTGGGGCTCAGATGATTCAGAGGCAGAGCAGACCCAGGCCCTGCCCAGACCCCATGCACGCCTGGAACCCAGACACATTCAGTATGAACTGGCTGAGTACCGCTTTTATTTTTTCATGGCCAGCCAGGCCTGTGGATAAGAATCTGTCACAGACTGAAAGGATCCGGGTTCGATTCCGGTCAAGGGCAGGTATCCTGGTTGCGGGCACATCCCCAGTAGGGGCCGTGCAGGAGGTGTCTGGTCGATGTCTCTCATCGATCTAACCCTTCCTCTCTGTAAAAAATCAATAAAATATATTTTTTTAAAAAGAATCTGCCACAGATACTCCCGCTTCCAAGAGTTCAGGGAGCAGAGCGTGGCTCGGGCTCCGGGCAGGAGGGACAGCGGTGTTCTGTATGTCCCAGCAGGGGCGGCCCCCGCCTGGCTGCCTTCACAGATGTAACCAGGCCTGCGGACGGTGCCGAGTGGGCCCGGCCGGAATGCAGCGGCATCGCTGCCAGGAGGGCTCTGCCCACCTGCCTTCCCTCGCGCACACACGCACCCTTGTCTCCACGGCGCCGCGTGGGTTTGAAAAGCAGGTCAGTGTTTCCTGCTTCCCATCCCACACTCTCACACCGTCCTCCGGCTGATTCCTTCCCCTGGGACTGAATTCCTGTGCTCTCCTCCAGTAAGTGACACACACAGAGCTACCTTGGGCATCCAGATCTAAGCACAGGGGCCCCCCGACCCCCAAGCCAGCCACTCGGACCCACAGCCAGGATGGGGAAGCATCGTAGCTGCCAAATCCTAGAATTCCGTGGGAGCTTCCGGAGAGTTGGAACTCGACAGACGGAACATCTTCCTAATACTGTGGTACCTCGAGATACGAGTGCCCTAACATATGAGATTTTTGATATACGAGCCGTCGAGCGAGCGATTTTTGCTTTGAAATACGAGCAACATTTGAGATAGGAGTCATCACGCGGATCTGCCAGCTGCACACGACCCACCAGTTTACCTCGACTCGAGCGTCTCATAGTTTCCCACGCCTCAAGGTGACGGAACGAATTAAACTCGTATCTCGAGGTACCACTGTATACTGCGGACAGCTTTAAATACTTAACGGGTCCCCCTTGAAAGCCTTTTAGACTCCACATTCGATCCCGTTGGACATGATTGGTAGTTGGGGGAGGAGGCGAACAGAATCTCAGCCGTTCTGTGGCAGCTGCCCTAGCACGGGTCTTCAGCAGGAGAACGGCCACTGGAGTCCCCGAAAGGGCCACGTACTATTTTAAAAAGAATAATCATGCATGTTTTCTTTGGGGGGTAGATTTACAGCAAAGTGGTCAAATCTCATCCATCTAGCTCCCCCGGCCAGCCTCTGAGATCACCTTGATAAATTGCAGGAGTGCTTTTCCACCAGCCCCTGCGGCCTCTGCTGGTGTTTCATGGGCCAGAGTAAGTCACATGCCCGTGCCCAGCGGCTTGGGGGCGGAGCCTCTGCAGGGCGGGGATACACAGGGAGTCGGGGTTTCTAAGCAGCCGGGCATAGGGATCCACCCCCACCAGCATTTTATAGACTCAGACCCAGATCTGCCCTCCGGCCTGGGGTTCTGGTGACTGACCGACTGGCCATGGCATCCCATACTTCCCGTCGACGCCTTTGCTCTTTATAGGTTGTATACTGAGTGACTAATGTCCTCTCTTCCCAACATCACGCTCGTCCCTGACTCCGGGGCTTGGAAAGGCAGCTGGTTCGGTCCCCTTGCCCTTCCCGCCTCCCAGGGCTGGAATCCCTTCCCACCACCTCCCACGAGCGTTTCCTTCCTCGCCCTGGGTCTCGTTCTCCCTCTGTGTGAATG
Source organism: Lasiurus cinereus (assembly GCA_011751065.1). Lineage (NCBI taxonomy): Eukaryota > Metazoa > Chordata > Mammalia > Chiroptera > Vespertilionidae > Lasiurus > Lasiurus cinereus. The sequence continues at coordinate 1,042,301 of JAAGEH010000378.1, forward strand.
TTCTGGTTACAGTGACCTGCCTTGTGTCCTGAGAAAAACTGAAAGAGTGGTCTGGTTGGAGATACACCGACGCCCACCAGGACTCACCCCACACATGTGATCCTTACAGCAAAGTATCTGGGGGTCTGGGGTGTAGTCATTGCTTTAAGACAGTAGTTCTCAACCTGTGGGTCGCGACCCCTTTGGGGGTCGAATGACACTTTCACAGGGGTCGCCTAAGACCATCGGGAAACAGATATTTACATTATGATTCATAACAGTAGCAAAATGACAGTGATGAAGTAGCAATAATTTTATGGTTGGGGGTCACCACAACATGAGGAACTGTATTAAAGGGTCTCGGCATTAGGAAGGTTGAGAACCACTGCTTTAAGAGAAGGAAGGAGTGAATGGGAACGAGAGGAGGGGGAGGAGCGCATCTGGATGTGAGAGCTCAGGGTTCTTGGTGTCACTCGGCGGCCCCAGGATCTGTGGGCTCCTTCCCAGGCTCTGGAAGTTGTGCCAGGGAAGTAAAGGCTTCAAGACTGGTCTCGGTCACTCACACGGCCAAGAGCTCCTCTCCCTGCCCCGCCCCCACTTTACACGTGGGTTCACAGAGGCCCAAGGATGGAAGGGACTTGCCGGTACCCATGGCTCGCTGGTTGGTGATGATCCACACTCCAGCCCATTCCGTTGGATCCCGCACTCCTGTCACATCATGAAGACCAAACACCTGTCTGCTACCCCGAAGTTTCTCTGAGCCCCTAAAATGCAGCTGTTGGGTGGGGGTAGGCAGGCTTGGGAGGGGTGGGACGGGGGCTCCTCACACGTGTCCCCTCTGAGGCCAAATGCTGTTCTCAGCACCCTGAGACCTTGAAGGGGCCAGCCAGGAGCGGGGGACCGTGTAATGGAGGGAGGACTGGAGGCACACTGCCCGCGTCTCTAAAGACATCTTCCTAGGTCCCAGGAGCCTGCCTGGGCACGAGCAGGGGCTGACTGGAGAGCAAGAGATCCAGGTGGTAGCGCCAGCCCTCACGGGCACCCTGGGCCTCCTGCTCCGAGCACTGTGGAGGGAGCGCCTGGCACCAGGGCGGAGCTGGGAGCCCGTTGTTGGTCGTCGGATAAAAGGCAGAGGCTGCTTTTGCTTGTTGACGGCGGCAGGGAGCCTTTGCCGTCCAAAAACGAGAGGGGCAGCTTCTGAGGCTGCTCCAGACACACACAGCGCTCCTCCTCCGTCCCAGGTGCCAGCGTGTGTGCGTGCCAGGGTGGGGGGTCACCCTTTGGGGGTGCCCAGCTTCCCCCCTTCAGGATGAGATCCCGGCTGGTCCCCACGGCCAGAGCCTCGGTCCAGGGCCGAGTATGGGCACGGGAGGTCAAGAGCGTTACTGAACGTGCACATTCAAGCTCCCCAGAGCGAGTGCAGAATGCCCAAACCACACCATCACGCTCTCCGAGTGTTCCCGTGGGGGTAGCTTTCACGCGGGGCGGAGAGGCAGGATGAGATCCTCCTTAGTAAAGGGGTCCCTGTGCCCCGCGGAGGGAAATGGAGTCGCTGCACAGTCACAGGTGCGTTTACCCTGGGGCTCCACAGTCACGCCTCCAGGATTGCATCAGCTAAAACCCCACCAATCCGAAACTCTGCACACGGCAGCACGCACTAAAGGGCCTGAGAGGAAGGCAGGACGGGAGCCACTCTCGGCGTGTAGCTAACAGATGTGCGGACAGGGCTCTTCGAGGAATAAACTCTGGAATCGTGCTTGAGGGGACAGAGCTCACAAGTGAACACACGCTCCTGGGCGCCAGCTTCTCCTGGGCCAGCGTGCTGCTTACAACAGCACAAATGCTTGCTTTAATGGGGTAGTTCTGGAAGTCAGAGTCCGAAATACATTTCTGGGCCGAACGCGCAGGTGCGGGGCAGTGGAGAGGAACGGGGTGTGACTGGAACATCCCGTCCCAGAAGCAGGGGTGCAGACCGAGGGGCCCGCAAGGCCCGGCCCGTGACGGCCGTTGGAGCCTCCACCTCTGAAAGCAGCAGATTGTTCAAAGGGAGGACATGAGGTCATGTGGGCCCCCCGTAGGAGGCTGTGGGGACACAGCATCCCCTGTGGGGTAATTGGATGGGGGGGCAGGGCAGCCTCAGGGTCCTTCAAACCCACCAGAGACTAAAGGAACCACCTGGATGGCGGCCCAGGTGGGGAGCCAGGGCAGTTCTTTGCTTTGTGTGACCTGGGGGTCCCGGAAGCAGGGAGGGGCGGCTTTAAAGCCACAGGCGCAGTTATGGGGACGGCTGGGGACTGGATGTTCGTTGCTACCATCGCGAGGAGCCGGCTGTGGAGAGGGCGAGCTCGGCGGCCGGAGTGCTGGGGCGCAGGCTCTGGCCCCGCGTGGGCAGAAGGCGGGTGTGGGCCGGTTGGCGGTGCCAGGGCGCACCCTGGTGCGGGCCAAGCGCCAGGAGCAGGTGGAGGCCTCTTCCGCAGAGAGGAGACGTGGGTGTGATGATGTCACTTGTCTCTGTGAACGCTGTCACGTCAAAGCCGCAACCCCGGAAAGTGCTGACCTGTAGCTGCTTTTGGGGCGGCTCCGAGCACGGGGCGCCTCCTCCTGCGACAGGGGTGGGGTGCCCGCACGCACAGGGCCCGGACCCTCCTGGACCGGGGTTCACGGGACCTCCGAGGGATGGGTGGCCTGGTAATGTCACTGCAGGAAAGTGGAGTTCAGCCTAGACTCCAAGTAGAGGTTCGGTCATGTGCTGGATGGGGCTCTGATGGGGCCTTTTCTGGCCACCGTCCCAGAGGCTGGCATGGGGTTGGGGGGTGAGGGGCAGGGTCATTGGCCCCAAAGGGCTGTGCCTGCACTCCCCCAGCTAAGTAGCAAGTGCACCGGGGCAGGCACTCTGCCAGGTGTCAGATACCCAGACAGTCGTGCGTTCCAGAAATATGGACCGGCCCCGGGCACGTGCCAGCCGGGCAAGGTGCTGAAGGCATCGCCTCCTCCCAGCCCGGCAGTGTGAGGGAGAGCAAGTCGTCAGTTAGCGCGTGGACAGGAAAAAGATAAGATACGGCACCTGCCATAAAGCGTTAAAATGGGGCGAGGCAGGGCGCCGCTTGGCAGGCAGCGGCCAGAGAGGGCCCCCCTGGAGCCAGGGGCCTTGCACCCAGGGCCGATGGGAAGCGGGCAGCGTGAGCCCAGCTTTCCAGGCCGGGAGAGGGGGGCCACTGGGGCTCTGGAGGGCGGAGGGCGGAGGCAGATGTGGCTGCACTGAGGGCAGTTGATGTGGGGCTTTGCTCACAGTGAGGAGTTGAGGTTTTCTTATGCACAAAGCAGGCCGCACTGGTTCCAGGGAGGGAAGTGCTAGAGCTGAGTGCATTTGGAAGCAGCCCCTTCGGCTCCTGCGGCGTGTGCACGGCCTGGGTGGGGGGAGCCTCCAGCAGGCCAGGTTGGAGAGTCCGCAGACTTGCTGGCAGATTGGACGTGGGAAAGAGAAGATGACAGCTGGCAGGAATGGTGTGTGGGTACCTGCTGCTGGGCCCCGCCCCTCCAGCCTGAGGGCACTGGGTAGGAGCCCTTGCAGGCTTTAGGCAGGGAGTGATGGAACCCCCCTGGGGTTTGGAAATCTGGCCTGGGGCTGTATAGAGTGGAAACAGCTAATCCAGCCTGGAGCGGTGAGGCCTGGGCCAGGGAGGAGTGGGGAGGAGGGAGGAGGGTAGATGTTCTCCCTTCAGGAGAAGCAGGAGCTGAAGGGCCTGTCTCCCCCTCCCATTTTGCCTCAGGCCTCTGCCCAGGGATCCTGTACCATCACCTCCATCTCCTCCTCCTCCTCCTCCTCCTCCTCCTCCTCCTCCTCTTCCTCCATGCCCCGTGAGTGGGAGAAGGATGCTCCCCTCCTTTTGGGGACCACATTCCCAGGCAGAGTTCCCAGGGGTGCTGGATCCCTTTCCCAGCAGCCCGGCCCCGCCCCGCCAGCCCTCCTGGAGGGAAGTGTAATTAAAGAGGCGGCTGCACTTAGAGCCATGCATCCGGAATTGCTGTCCTGGGCGCCGGCTCTCCTGCTGCTGGAAAACCCAGTAACTTGGGGCCACGTGCAGTGGGATGTGGGGCTGCGTGGATCCTGACATGGGTGTCCCTGTCCTGATCGGTGCCTGCTTGGGAGCAGAGTTCACCAGGGCCGCCCTTGGCCTTGAAGCGGGGGAGTTGAGTGGGGGTGACCATTCCCCCTGAGTAGCAGGAGGAGCTGCGTTTCCCGGAAAGCGGAAGCATGGGCCGTGCACACTTGACCACAGACCGTGGCCGCCAGGAAGGACAGCTGCCTGGGCAGAGGGCGGAGTGTCTCCCAGTGAGCCCTGAGCTCCATGCGGTGCCTTCCGGTGCATTCCTGCCACGGGGCGTGGCCCTCCCTGTCGGTCCTGTTTGACAGCCCATGTGACTCTTCCAGGGGGTCTCCTGCAGAGTCTGGCGGACGCCACGGCTCTCATTTCAACCCCATTAGACCAGGATCGCAGGGACAGGCTCCTGGCTGTGCCTCTGTCCCAGCCTGAGAGGCAGGCAGGAGCCAGGGCACATGGCTGCACGGGGACCCCAGCCGGCCGGGCCCTGCGAAGGGGCGGGGGGGGGGGGGTCTTCTCCCCGGTTCTGACCCAGCCCTGCTCCTTGTGTCTGGCCTTCCACACTCTCTTCCCGGAAGTCCTCTCCTGCCCAGCCCATGTGCCCGTGGGCATCCCCGGCCCATCGCCTGTTTTATTCACCTGCCCTCGTCCCAAGCTCTACAGCTGGTGCCTCACAGGTATGTCCCCTTGAGCCTGCGTGCCGCTTGTTTCATGTTTTGCATTTGCTGCCATCATTCAGTCGGAAACTATTCGCAGTGTGGATTTTTACCTTCTTCTGGAAAACAAGCAGGTCTGCCCGGCTGGCATGGCTCAGTGGTTGAGCGCGGACCTGTGAACCAGGTGGCCACGGTTCAATGCCTCGCCAGGGCACATGGCCAGGTTGCAGGCCTGATCCCCGGTGTGGGGCGTGCAGAAGGCCGCTGATCAGTGATTTCTCTCTCATCATTGGTGTGTCCATCTCTCTCCCCCTCCCCCTTCCTCTCTGAAATCGATAAAAATATATTAAAAAAACATGAAGACAAGCAGGCCTGGCCGCCCTGGACCGCCTGCCTCCGGCAGCCCTGATTGGAGGTGTGTGGTTTGGCATGAGGCAGCTCAGAAGTGGCAATGTGGGTCTGTGCTCAGGAACGAGGTGGGGTCGGGATGCCCTCTGACACGTGTACCCTGGCTCCTCTGTTCCCCCAGAGGCTCCCCTGCCAGCTTGGGGCACAGCAGGAGTGGGCACTGCCCGGCTGCATGTTGACCAGGTCACTGATGGGTTTGTGGTTTTGCAGCTACTAGCAAAAGGTGCAGGCGGATTCTCTGTGGTGTGGGGGGCCTGGGCCCTCTCAGGCTCCCTCCCTCTGCATCAGCTCAAAGTTAAGTAAGGATGTGCTGACTTCTAGCCAGAGCTCGAGCCAGCACCCCTCCACCATCCCCCCAGGACAGGGAAGTAGTGGGTGGAGACTCTGGAAGGTCAGCGTGGCGGGAAGTCCGACCTCAGAGTGTGGCATTGTTCCAGCCCAAACACGCCACCTGAATTAGCGCATTGAATCCTCACCACATGAAGCAGGTGCTTTTATTGGCTCCCCTTTACAGATGGGGAGACTGAGGCACAGAGAGGTGACCCTCCCCAGCTTGTTAGATTCAGACCCAGGCTATTGGGCTCAAGGACTTGCACTTTCTTTTCTTTTTTCCTTTTTATATATTTGTATTGACTTCAGAGGAAGAGAGAGGGGGAGAGAGAGAGAATCATGGATCAGCTGCCTCCTGCACACTCCCCACTGAGGATCAGGCCCGCAACCCTGGGCATGTGTCCTGACCAGAAATTGAACCATGACCTCCAGGTTCACTGGTTGACACTCTACCACCGAGCCCCGCGGCTGGGCCAAGGACTTGCCCTTTCAACCACCGTGCTATCCTGCTGGAGCGGCAGATGGCAAATGTCAAGTTCGTGTGTGAAACGTGGCGGTAGCCACCCTGGACGGGTGGCTCAGCTGGTTGGAACATTCGTTTTTTACACCGAAAGGTTGCAGGTTTGATTCCCGGTCAGAGCACGTACCTAGGTTGCCGGTTTGATCCCCGGTTGGGGTTCGGCTGGGAGGCAACCAATGGATGTTTCTCTCTCTCTTCTCTCCCCTCCTTCCCCTTTCCTCTCTCTCTATTAAAAAAAAAAAAAGTGGAAAGTCCTGGCAGTAGTTTGGGGGAAAGGGAAGGGACACTGGTCTGAGAGGCAGGTGAGCCTGGTTGGAATCCCAGGCCTCTGCTGTGTGACACTGGACGAGTCACGTCCCCTCCCTGAGCTTCCGCTGAACCAGAAGGACGGACAGGGCAGGGACCTGAGACGCCTCCTTGGCAGGGCTGTGTGGGTGACAGGAGGAGGGGACATGTCAAACCTGGGCCCCCGGGGCGCCCACCAGTGTTTGTTTATTCTCTCTCTCTCCACAGCTTCCTCCCCGCTGTGCCTTCTGCCCCAGACACTGGCGCGCCCCTCCCCCTCCCCGCTCCCCGGTCCGGAGCCTGACCTTGGCCGGGAGCGAGTTCCGGGAGGACGTCGGAAATGGCTCTGGCTGCCCCTCCGCTCGCAGATCAGTGTCCGGGCGGCCGGGCCGGGCCTTTCATGTTGTCGCTTTCTTTCACACGGGCCCGTGTTGTTTGTTTAGCGACGGGCTGTTATTTTTGGAACTTAAAGGCCTGTCTGCGCTTCGAGGAACAGGCCTGTGGCGGTGGCCCCACCTGGAGCCGGGCCTGGACTGGAGGCGTGTGGGCACTGAGCCCGGGGTCTCCCCAGCCCACGCCGTGCTCCCCCGGGGTCTTTCCGGCGGATTCAGGGCGCCCTCCATCTGCCTTGTCCGGCTCGACGCCTTCCTGCCTGCCCTGGGCCCTGGCATGGTGCTCGGCTGGGAAGAATGACGCCCAGAGATGCCCATAGTCCAGTCCCTGGATCTGCGAACGGGCCGGCTTGTCTGGCACTGGGACTTTGCAAATGGGGTGAAGTGAAGCGGGTGATCCTGGGTTACCTGGGGGGGCCCTTGTCAGAGGGAGGCAGGAGGTCAGAGAGGGAAGAGGGATGCCGGGAGCACACGTTCAGGGTCAGAGACGGGTGTGCAGGCCCTAGCCTGCAGGGTTTGAAGGTGGAGGAAGGGGCCACAAGCCAAGGAATGCAGGCCGCCTCCAGGGCTGGAAAAGGAAGGACGGGTACTCCGCGCCCCCCCCCCACACACCTACCCAGGGAGCATAGCCCTGCCGACATGGGGATCTGGACACAGGATATCTACCTCGGCCTCTGACTTCCAGAACTAGAAGACAGAAAATGTGTGCTGTTTTCAGCCACAAAATGATTTGTTAACAGCAGCCACAGGACCCCAATAACAGCAGCCACAGGACCCTGAGATGTAGCCCGGAGCCCTCCTGCCTGCTTGGAGCGCCTCACTTCAAGCCGGGGCTGCAGGGTGTTGTGCGGGAGCCAGCATCACCCGTGTTCACACCCACCCGTCTCGGCCACCTCCCCCTCCAGCCCCAGCAGTGCATCTGCCCACGGATCGCTCTTCCTGGGACCGTGGGGAGGATTTCTGGGACTGGAAGCGCCTGCCCCAGCCCCCGGCGTGTAGAAAGCACGAAAACATTACTCCGTCCGGTCCGTCGTTTGCCTTCTCTGCCTGGAAGCGGGTGGGGAGTTAGCACAGTGGTTGTGTGTTTGCATCGAGTTTACAGAGACCGGATTCCAATCCCAGCTTCCACACTCAGATACGTTGTTGGTGAAGTTCGGCGAGGTGGCGGGTGCCTCTGGGCCCCAGTGTCCGCATCTGTCAGAGCGGAGAACAGGGCCCCCCGGGACTGCGAGGGCAAGGCCTGGCCACGGCCCCGCTGCAGCAGCGGGAGGGCCCCGCCTCCAGGGTCAGACCCAGCGTTCTCCCCCACGGCCATCACCGTGGAGGGGACCATGGGGCTGGCTCTTCGTCCCGCCGTGGGCAGTTCGGAGCGGGCAGTGGTGTCCTCCGCGGCATCCCGCTGGGTCCTGCCACGCCGCACCCCCAGCCGGCCGCTTTGGTGGCGCCGCTCCCCTCTCGGAGGCCCCTGGAGCGCAGAGCTGACACATCTGGGGCGGAGGCCTCCGGGGAGGCGGGGGAGGAGAGGGAATGGGCCCCAGATGTTCCCTGTCCCCGCCAAGCCTCGCCGCCCTGCTTGTGAGGACGCAGGCTGTCGGGGGAGCCGCGGTGGGGTGTGCAGGGAGAAATCTGGGCGCCTGACCCGCTCAGAGTCGCCTGGGAGGTTCTAGCAGGAACCGGCAGGTCTGCAGCCACGGAGGCCAGGACGCCTGGCTGCCTCGCTCTGAGCGCACCCTGTCCTGGAGAGAGGCTCCTCCTGTCCCTCTGAGGGTCCCGTGTTCTGGGCTCTGGGGAGGGGGCAGGGCATCCAGACTCGGCCCCCCGGAGCTGTGTGGTCCGGAGCTAACCCTTCGGCTGAGCTGAGCCTCAGTTTCCCCATGCACGTAGTCAGGGTGACCTCCCAAGGCTGTTTGTAAGCATCACGGGAAGGTCCCGCATTTCACCGATTCTAACCATGCACGCGTTTTGCACCTGAGCAGGTCCGAAGCTGGGGTGTACCTCCCCCGGGTGATCCATCTGAGTGTAATGGACAATGTTGGTTAGGAGCACAGGCGTGGACCGGGCTGACCTGGGAACAGCCTGCCTGGGCCGATTATCTCGCTGACCTTGGATGAGCCCCTTAACTTCCTAGTTTTAAAAAGCGCTGACACATGAAGCACATTCCCAGGGCCAGGCGCTGTGCCGGGTTCTCTGGGTGGGTATTAACCCTGTGACTCCCACCCATAAATCCGGGGAGGTGGGTGCTGTAGTGACCCGCAGTAGGCGTGGGAGGGGCACAGAGCCGGAAAGGAAGGTGCCCAGGCCACCCAGGGGCAAGAGGCAGACCTGGGACTTGGATCTGGCACTGGGGAGCTCCATGTGTTACCGCCTCCCCCCGCCCCGGAGGAGGCATGAGCCATGCAAGGCTCCGTGCCTGCATCTCCGCACACACTCGGCGCCTGGGGTCTGTCTCCAGGTCTGTCACCCAGATTGACCGACATGCTTAGCGACCGGGGCTGGGGAGCTGGGTCCACATCCATTCGTGGGAAACACGGTCACGGTTGGGGTTGTGCTGGTGATGTCAGGGGTTCGGACATGAGTCCAGGTGCATCTCATTACGCGCTTTAAGAACTGTGTCCGGTGTGCGTTCTTTGCCAGTTGCACCTCCGTAAAGCTGTCTCTGCAAAATGCAGGAAACGCATTCTGCCCCAGGGGTTTGGCCCGCTGAGGACCACCTCAGGGACAGCGCTCTTTCTGGGGTGTGTTGAAAGCAGGCAGCCTACTCCACACCCGAGTTCTGCGTAAAAGGGGGGCTGTGGGCACTGGGGTGGGGGAGAGGTCCTTTGCTGTGGTTGTCATAGCGTGGCCTGTCCTGGCCCCTCAGCTGTCAGATAGTGTTCCCCCAGGTGTGTTTTACGTAAAGCACACCTGCCCCTGCACCAGCCATCACATGGAGACGGATTTTCACCTGTTGCGCCCAAGTGCCAAACTCGGTGCCTCCACCTGGTGCGCCCAGGAGCCACCTCTTCTGTGTCCCACGTGCCGGCTTCTGCCCTGGCTGGCAGCGTCGACCCTGTCGGGGAAGAAGGAAGCAAGCCCACCTTCCCCACCTCGCTCCTTCCTCTCCTTGACTTCTGAGGAGCGGGCAGGGCATCCAGACTCGGCCCCCGGGAGCTATGTGGTCCTGAGCTAACCCTTCGGCCGAGCTGAGCCTCAGTGTCCCCATGCGCATAGTCAGGGTGGCCTCCCACAGCTGTTGTAAGCGTCACGGGAAGGTCCCGCCTTTCACCGATTCTAACCATGCACGCGTTTTGCACCTGAGCAGGTCTGAAGCTGGGGTGTACCTCCCCCGGGTGATGCATCTGAGTTAATGGGTGATGTTTTGCCCTCCTCAGTGGCCCCTGAAACATCCATGCCTCTTGTGCCCACCAGCTGCCTAGCTGAGGGTGTGCTCAGAGGGAGGGGAGTGGGTAGTGTGCAGATAGGAACGTGCGATGGCAGCCATGCGGACTCTAGAATCCCTGGCGTAGTCCTCAGCTCTGCCCCCTTCCAGCCGTTCAGTCTTGGACAAGCGACTGTGACCTCTCAAACCTTCAGTTTCCTCGCCCGTGAAAGGGGTGCAGTTACCGGACCAACCAGCGGGAGGGGCTGTGAGCATCAACGGAGACGGCACGGCGTGGCTGGCACTGAAAACGCACTGGTCATCGGGGACACGAGCCAGGTGCCCGCCTGTCCGCGGTTCACTGTGTTGTTGTGAGTGGATCCTGCTTCTGAGCGTCCTCCCGGGAGGCGAGGGACCTCAGGCACAGACTCCTGGTGCATTGATTTCGTAGGTGCACTGCAGTGGTTTAAAGTTGTCGTTGGCTTCATTTGGGGAAAATATATTTTTTTTATTTGTCCTGTGGGTTTTGCCTGTGTGGGGGGTGGGGTTGCTCGGGGCACATTCCCGCTCTTGGGGGCCGGTCCGTGTGATCCCGAGCCGCCACCTGTGTTTGCGGTGCGGTCGTGGGGACAGAGGCCTCCGTCTGTGCTGATCTGCTCCATATCTGGGGCCGATGTTCCCTGTCCCTGCCAAACCTCTCGGCCCTGTTTGTCCTCAGAGTCCCAGTGAGCAGAGCCAGGCCCAGGCCACCCCGTTTCCTTCAGTTTAAACTTGAACCTGAAGAGGATTGGTGTTGCCACCAGGACAACCAGGAGAGGAGCGGCCCGCTGTCCTGTCCCTTCGCCAGCGGGACAGACACCCCGGCGACCATTTCCCGGTGCTTCGCCTCACGAGGGGCTCCCGGGCGGGTCGGGGAGGTCGGGGTGGGGTGGCCGGAGCACCGAGGTCTGAACCTTGAGCCTGGCCCTAGAGCTGTGCTCGGAGACAAGTCCTCGGCCGCAAGGCGTGGGGTGCGACAGGGCCCTGCCAGTGAGACCCGGAGGGAGGGGTTGGCCTAGGCTTCCGCCCAGGACGGGTTTGGGCTGGGTCTTTGCTGAGCTGAGGGACAGGGGGATGGGCCTGTGGAGGGTGGTGACCCAGCAGGTGCCTGGCACATGTAGCTGCTTGCTGAGCACTAGCTGGATTGGACTGGACGTGAGCAAGAAAAGTCTGGGCTGGGCAGGGCCCCTGGAAGCAGGTGGTGTACAGGGTGACACACCCCACCCACCCCCACCCCACCCCAGTCATCTTTCATCCTGTTCCGTGGCTGACTGCCCGGGTGTCAGCCAAATGGGGTGGGTTCACTAAAGAGTGAGGACAGTGAGGACATTCACTTATTCAGCCCACAGATGTGTGTTAAGCACCTACTAGGTGCCAGGCATTGTTCTAAGCACTGAGGCCGCAGCGACGAATAAAGCAGACGAAAACCCCTGCCCTCACAGGGCGGACATCCCACGTGGGCTGTGGAATAGAAAACGAGCAAGATGAATAGTAAAAGGGATGTTGGTGCTAGTGGGTGCTAAGGAGGACCAGCAGGGTAGGAAGTGACCAAGATTGTAATTCTAGAACCTTCCAGGGAAGGAATGGTGTCACTAATCACAATAGCTATATTTGCTCCCTGCCTTCCAGAGGCCGCTCCCCTGTGGTAAAGCCAGCAAACACCCCGTAGCCTTTGGTAACAGCCTGAGGGTTGCTCTGGGAGGCGGCCTGGAGCCCAGCCCTCGCTGTCCACGCTTGAGCTCAGGTGCGCTCCTCAAGGTCATTGTACATGTAGACTCCACCAGCTTCCCAGCTGCGAAGTGGGATCTGTGGCACCTACCTGGGGGTGGGAGGAGGGAGACACCTGAGGATTAAGTGAGTTCAGAATGCCCACAACCCATTGCACAAGCCCATGCATGGTCATTACTTTTATTAATATAACTAGAGGCCCGGTGCACATAATTCATGCACTGAGGAGAAGGGGAGGAGCGACCCTCAGCCAAGCCAGCACCCTTTCCAATCTGGGACCCCTCAGGGGGTTTCTGGCTGCCGGTTTAGACCCAATCCTACAAGAATTGGGCCTAAACCAGCAGTCAGACATCCCTCCCTCACAATCTGAAATTGCTGGTTCCTAGCCACTCACCTGCCTGCCTGCCTGATTGCCCCTAACTGCTCCCCTACTGGCCTGATTGCCACCAACTGCCCTCCCTGCCCACCTATCGCCCCCAACTGCCCTCTCCTACAGGCCTGGTCACCCCCAGCTGCCCTCTCCTGCCAGCTCATTGCCCCCAACTGCCCTCCCCTGCAGGCCTGATCCCTTCTCCCCCATCCCAACTGCCATTCCCTGCAGGCCTGGTTGCCCCCAACTGCCCTCCCCTGCCAGCCATCTTGTGGCAACATGGGGTGGCCATCTTGTGGTGGCCGTCTTGTGAAGGTGTGAGGGTCAATTTGTATATCACCTCTTTATTATATGGGATTATCCCCATTCACTATGGAGAATACAGTCACTAGAGAGCCGCAGAGGCAGGATTCGCACCCATAGCTGTCACCCCAAACCCAGCAGGTTAGCCATCCTTCGAGGCCTAGACTTTATGGTCCCACACCAGAGATGAGCACAGCGAGGCCCAGAGCACTTGGCCAGGAGCGGGGGAAGGTGACTCCGAGGCCAGGGCCGGCCGGCTTGGCGGCTGCCCAGGCTGCTTGTGTCCAGACTCGCAGGGAGGAGGGGGAGGAGGGAGGTCCTGGCAGGACGTGGGCCGGGCTGGGTCAGTACCTGGCGCTGCCTGCAGGACAGATGTTTCAGATGCCCTGCAGAGTGGATGACTCCCGACCGGAGAGCACTGTTTGGGAACAGCGTGCTCTCCCCACTTCCCCATCGCCGCCGCCAGCAGGCCTGGTCGCCGCCCACCCCCTTCCAGGGCTTGGCTGGATTTGCATGAGGAGTGCTGTCCCGGGGTTTTATCAGCTCGGAGCATCTCCAGCGTGCAGCGTGCAGGGCTTGGGGCCCGGGCAGCTCAGGATGGAGCCCTTCCTGCGGAGTTCTGGCGCAGGGGGCCTTCCTCCCTCCTTCCCGGGTTCAGAAAATAGCTGTTTTGTCCGGAGGCTTAATGAGGACCTGGCGGCTTTGTTTGTCTTCAGCCGCGGCCTGCAGAGCGGATAGCGGCTCTCCCTGGGGGCTCGGCCCGGAGCTCATTACCGTAAGCCCGGCCCCGGGGCCAGATCTCGCCAGCCAGCTTCACCGGCTCAGAGCCTGGGGCCCGGCTGTGACTCTGGACCCCGCTGCGGGAGTCACAAAGGGAGCAGGCTCTCCTTCCCACGCTGAGGAGCGGTGCCCACCGAGGCGGGTCTCAGGCCCCAGGGGAGACCTGGGCTCTTGGGAGCTGTGTGAGCACAGGCGAGGCAGTGAAGCCCTCCCTGCCTTACTTTGCCCATCCATCAAATGGGACACTGTACCCCCTGCGTGGTGTGCAGATGCGCAAGACACCGGGGGCGGGAGCCTGCATGCCCCGCTGTTGGCACAGCACTCGCAGTTCGCAGGGCAGTTGATGGAGCTCATTGTGGGTGAGCTTCCAGCTCATCGCCGGTCTTTGCAGGACCGAGGGACCAGAGGCTGGGGGACATCCCCCCAGTCCCCCCTGCCAGGTGTCAGGGCCTCTAGCCCTGGAGTCTGGCTTCAAGTCTCAGGCTCTGTATTCCTGGCCACGTGTCTCTTCCCACCCCCCCCCCCCAAGTTCAGGGTCTGTCTGAGGCACGGCCTGTGGCTGTGAGAGTCAGCCCCGTGGTCCAGGCGCCCTGGGCAGGGAGAGGGCCGGGGAGGCAGAGGGGCAGTGGCGCTGGTGGGGGGGGACATGGAGCCACCAGGCCGAGTCCCACTCCCTCCTGGTCCGGTCCCCGAGGCCTCGCCTCTCCCCTCAGTGTTTGCTCGGCTGTTACTAGCTCAGTTCCTGTTGTTCCTCCCAGACAATCGGCCAGGAAATTCTTCACTTCGGCTTCCTTAAGAGGTCAGATGCCTTTCTCTGCAGAAGTAAATAAACCCTGCGAGCTGAGCTGGCAGTTTTTCAGGCCAGCTGCAGCCCCTCCCCCACCACCCCCCGGCCCTGCAGCCTAGCCAGCCTCACCCGGGGACCCGCGGGCATCGGGGAACTCGAGCAAACTCCAGCCCATCCTCCTCCTCCAGGTTGCAGACAGGGACACGATTATTTTATTTCATTTTCTTTCTTCCAGAGAGGAAGGGAGATGGAGAGAAAGAGAGAGAGAGAGAAACATCAGCGATGAGAGAGAATCATTGACCAGCTGCCTCCTGCACGCCCCACGTTGGGATTCGAGCCTGCCACCCAGGCAGGTGTCCTGACTGGGAATCAAACCATGACCTCCTGGTTCATAGGTCCACGCTCAGCCACTGAGCCACGCCGGCCGGGCAGGGCCGGTTTTCAGCCAGAGCCAGGGCTGGAGCCCGGGATGATGTGGGAAAGGGACCGTGCCTGTTGGCCCTCGTGCCTGTTGGCCTTCGCGCCAGTTGCTTCTCCCTGCCACCCCCGGAATCCAGGCAGAAATGAGGTCCCGGAGGCCCTCTCGGCTCTGGGCACACGGAGCCCCGGGAAGGAAATGACGGGCACCCCGGGGCAGGCAGAGCCAAAGCCAAAGCCACCGCTCCTGGCACCGCCCGGGTGGCACCTCTGGGAGGCCTCCACCCTGACACACAGCCCTGATGCAGAGAGCGCCGCCGGGGAGCTGCAGCGGCTGAGAGAGGTGACCGCGCTGGGCACTCCTGCGGGGGGCAGCTGTCAGCCACGCAGCAGAGGGAGATGGAGGCAGAGGGAAAAGGGGGAGAGGAAAGACTACAGAGGAGCCGGGTTTGCAGCCCCAGAGTCTGGAGCACACGGCGGAGGCAGAACGTGCCATCTGCTAGGCTTGGCAGCTTTTGTAGCGGGACATTTCAGTTCCACACAGAAGTCAATAGAGCAGCGGTTCTCAACCTTCCTAAGGCCGCGACCCTTTAAGACAGCTCCTCATGTGGTGGTGACCCCCAACCATAAAATTATTTTCGTTGCTACTTCCTAACTGTAATTTTGCAACTGTTATGAACTGTAATGTAAATATCTGTGTTTTCCGATGGTCTTAGGCGACGCCTGTGAAAGTGTTGTTCGACCCCCAAAGGGGTCGCGACCCACAGGTTGAGAACCGCTGCAATAGAGTTAGTGTAGTGAGTTCCCCGTACCCAGTGCTGACCCCAACATTGTCACCCCAACACTCCGTCCCCCCCCTCATCTACTCCCTCCCCCCCCCTCATCTACTCCCTCCCCCCAGGTCACCGTGACGCAGATCTCCCAGACGGCGCGTCACCTGTAAATACCTTAGTATGTCCCTGGCCAAGAGAAGGACTCCTTAAAAACGCCAACCCTCCAGCTGTGATCGCACCTGAAATAAGCCCATAGGCCGTCGTGGCTCAGATTCAAGGTGGGCGCCGACGTTTGTGGTTTAGATTTGGTTGGACTCGGCATCCAGATGAGACCCACGCGCTGTGATTGGTTCAGATGCCTTTTCCTCCGAAGCCTCCTCTTCCCTTTTCTGTTACCGTTATTCTTGCGGATGATGCGTGGACAGAGCCACGCTGCGTGTTGGGTGTGTTTCCCACGACCTGAACTTCGCTCATCGCATCCCCATGGTGTCAATCAAACGCATCCCTCTGTCCTTCGAGTTTCCGGTCAGCTGGTGGCTCACCTGCCGGCATGACCATTGAGTCCACCGGTTTCTGCGGGTGTCCTGCCACGCAGAGGGTGGGTCCTCCCCCAGACACGGGCCCTCTGGTTATCTCTGGTGCCGTGCTGAGCCCTGCCCATCAGCAAAGGCGGCAGAATGGCGGCTCCCTCCCGTGTGGCCCCCTTCGTGTCGAAGCCGGATTCCTCCTCTGAGGAGACGGTCCGGTTGCCCACTGGTCCAGTTCCTACGGGCGGGGTAAAGGCGGTGTTTTTCCCTTTAGTTACCGGCTGTCTGAGTGATGCGTTCGGTCCTCTGATCCTTGCGTTGGATCAGCAGGAAATGGTTTAAGGAACCCATCTGTAAAGGGCTCAACCACTTAGAAAACTCACATCACCAAAACGATGCAGCGTTGAGCACGTGTCGTAGGAATTAGCCCCCCATCCCCGTCCCCCGGCTCAGCATTTGGGGAGAGAGGCGGTTCCCTCCCACTTTGCCGGTAAGACTGAGCCCCGAGGTTGGGGCCGGCCCTGCGCCTGCAGCCAGTTCGTGGAAGACCCAGGAGCTCTGCGCCCAGGCAGGCCCAGCGACCAAGGCTGTGCGCTCGGGTCCCGTCTAGAATCTAGGCCTCCCTTGCCGTGGGCCCAAGGGGCGGCCTCGGGAGGCAGCTGGCTGCACGTTTGCCCGATGGTCCGGGACTTGGGGAAAGCCCAGTCCTTCTGTCTCAGAGGCCTTTCGGGGATCTGTCCAGCTGCCCTCCCAGGACAGAGCTCGTGACCTGCCTGGCCACCTTGCTCCTCCCAGTGCCTATCCCAGGCCTTCACTGGGGCTTCTCACTGCCAAGACGGAGGTATCGTGTCTCTGTGCTGGCACGGTGCCAGGCCTAACACAGGCGATAGTCTGCCTGAATGAGTGACAAGAATAATAATAATTTGAGCAAAATAAGTAGACATGACTCTCAGCATTTGTATTTCGACCTTCTTGCTGATCTGGCTGTCAATCCCTCAAAAGCAGGAATTTGCTGCCTTCTGTGAGGCTGACACAGCGCAACCAATAGAGGCACAGGGAAGTTGAGAGACTCACCTAAAGTCACACCGCCAGCAAGTAGCAAAATCCGCCCTAACCGGTTTGGCTCAGTGGATAGGGCGTTGGCCTGTGGACTGAAGAGTCCCAGGTTCGATTCCGGTCAAGGGCATGTACCTTGATTACGGGCACATCCCCAGTAGGGGGCGTGCAGGAGACTGCTGATCGATGTTTCTCTCTCATTGATGTTTCTTGCTCTCTCTCCCTCTCCCTTCCTCTCTGTAAAAAAAAATCAATAAATATATATTTTTTTAAATAGCAAAATCCCCACCTGGCTAGACCGTAACCAAGTAAATGCAGAAGATACATGATGTCGGGTGGAAAAGAGCCTTAGAAACGGAGTGTGGAGGGAGAGCAGTTGGTGCTGGGAGGGCAGGTACCAGCAGATTAGAGATGAGGAGACTCAGTCAGGGCCTCTCCGAAAAGGTGACAGTGAATGGGGCCCTGAAGGAGGCAGGGGAAGGAGCCACGTGCTGGGGTGGAGCAGGGCATTCCAGACAGAGTGGGTGGTTTGTGCAAAGGCCCTGGGGCACCTCAGGGAGGTACTTAACTTTGCACTTCAGAAATCCTTGCTTTCCCAGCAGTCTGCTTCCTCTGCTGCTGTGTCCCACAGCCCAACACGGCAGCACGTCTTGGGAAACACGGGAAGGATGCTCCAGGGAGCCGACTGCTAAGAGCCTCAGGAAACGGGAGCTCATTCCTGGGGAGGGTGCTGTCTCGGGGACCCACTGGCTCAGAATCCCGGGCTGCACAGGAAGCAGGATTCACTCTTGAGTCCAGGAAAAGGGCTGAGAGCACGCCCTTGGTCCTTCTGGATAAGTCCCAAGTCCATCAGGCTACCTCTCCCCAGATGCCCCAGAGTCAGCCACACTCGGGGGGTTCTGGGTAGGAGAGGATTTACCTAAATTTGCCTTGTCAGGGGTCTGTGATTCGCATCTAGACCAGTCTCTGATTCATTTGTGAGCAAGTGACTAACTTCCTGAGCCTCAGTTTCCACATCTCTGAAGTGGGACTGTAGCTCTCACCCCGCCCGTCGCGCAGGCTCCCAGGAAGGACTGGGGAGGTGTTTTGTAAAACAGCGCTCACTCCACGGCCGAGGTGAGGTCGGTTTATTACTGCTGCTGTGGGTTTCGTGCCACCCCATCACTTGTCTCCATGTCTGTCTCCAGGCCAAGTCTCCGATCATCCGGCCCAGCTCTGCTGGATTAACTTTATTTTATTGATTTTTTTACAGAGAGATAGAGAGCTAGAAACATCGATGAGAGAGAGACATCGATCAGCTGCCTCCTGCACGCCTCCTACAGGGGATGTGTCCGCAACCAAAGTACATGCCCTTAACCGGAATCAACCCTGGGACCTTCCAGTCCGCAGGCTCTATCCACTGAGCCAAACCGGTTTTGGCTGGATTAACTGTTAAAGGCAGGTCCTTCCAGCACGCTGGGACAGAGACCCAGAAATTCAGCAGTTTCTTGGGGAGGGGGAGGGTTTTTTTTGGGGGGGGGGGGTCTTGCTGGCTCCCAGGGAGCTCCCAGGCATTTGTCCCTGTCAGGAAAGCTGTTCTCCCGGGAAAGGCCTTACATGTGTCCCTTACTCAGAGGGAAGCCACTGACAGTGCTGCAGGGACAGCTGGGCAGTCAGTTTGTGACCAGACCTTCCCATCCCCACCCCCCACCCGCCAGCCCTGTCAGATTCCTGCCCCTGAGCGCTTCCTGGCTCTGGTTACCTTGGTTTTCTCGGGTCATGAGAAATAAGCCTCTGAAGGTACTTTTTCTTTGGTAGGTCCTGGTCTGTGTGATTTAACCTCTCTGTCAATCAGTTTTTCCATCTGTCAAACGGGAGTGATAATTGTTAGTAATAATAGCACCTTTGTAATGCAAATTAAAAAAAGTGTCTTGAGGAGGCAAAATAATAGTACGTTCTTCGCCGGGTGTCTATAGGGACTAATAATATAATAAGTACTCAGAATGCTGCTGGTACACAGTAAGCATTCTGTGCATATTCATATATTTTTGGGTTTATATGAAGTGGGTGGGCTGTGGTGTCTGGGGAGTGGGTGGCCTTCCCGTGTTTCAGTCCAAAGTCAGATTTCTCACGACAAACTCATCACATGAGTCAAACTCACAAGAGACTGATGCGTCGCCCATAGTGCCAGTCAATCACTTGTCAGGGAGAGTGTGGCTCCCGATGCTTGTGTGCCGAGAGCTCCTTCTTGCCCTCCCGAGAAAATCAGGCTCCTCTGCACAACGGCCCTCGCCCTCATACCTACTGCACCTGCAGCTCTTTTACCGTGGCTCCATCAAGATAAAACCTGTCTGTCGCCCTAAGAGGTTTGGCTCAGTGGATAGAAAGGTCCCAGGTTCGATTCCGGTCAAGGGCATGTACCTTGGTTGCGGGCACATCCTCAGTAGGAGGTGGCTGATGGATGTTTCTCTCCCACTGATGTTTCTAACTCTGTATCCCTCTCCCTTTTTCTCTGTGAAAAATTAATAAAATAAAACACGTCTGTCTTGTTGACCAGACTCTCAGCAGCTGCTCAGTGCCCAGCACACAGTCAGCCTGCAGTTAACGCATAAGACCTAATAGCAAAATCCTGCTCATCTCGTTCTTGACCCACCAGATGATGTTTTAAAGCCACTTTTGCACATACGGTGACCTCCTTGGTTTTGCATCATTGAGTGTAAACTCTGAGTATTCTAGGGGAGACCCCAGTAGCACCCCTGCAAACGATTCCCATAAGCCTGCTCTTGGGGGTGATGAATGGAGCTGCTCCGAAGAGTAGTAAGTTCTCCATCCGGGGAGGCATGCAAATTTTTACAGACGCTACTTCACTTGGTTTCCAAGGACCCCATGGGTCTTTGAGACCCTCCCCTCTGACCCCCCTGCCCCTCCCCCATCTGCTAACTCCCTTTACCCTTCCCTTTTCCTGGCAACCCTTTGAGCTTTTTTTCCAATAATACAAACCAAAGTTCACCTGAGAAGCCTCAGTGTCTGCTCACACATACAATTTCACAGTCCGAGAGTTTATCAGACCTGCATGTATAGTTAGTTAGTGACCAGCCTGACTAATCTTTCATCTAATGACACCCATTCACATTTAAATGTACAATCACCACTATACGTGGGCAGGCGGTCTAAATATTGCATAGAGCTCTTAATTACCGTGCGCCTCCAAGCTCGCCAACTAAAGGGGTGGTGTCAGGTGGCTCAGGACCTGGCCCGGGCGGCAGCGAGAACCTGCCATTTGCCAGGAATGGCGGGGGCCGGGATCTCCAGTGCCAAAGCACGGGATCGTGGGATTTATGCAGGTCACAGCTCCAGCGTCTGCACCTTGAGGCTCTGAGGCCGTCTCCTGAGCCGAACTGGGAAGTGCCTGCTGAGCCACAGTCGCCGTCTGTGTCCCCCCTTGAGCTGCCAGCGCTGCTGGGTCTCTGTGGGAGACCAGGCCCCACATCCCCGGGGGCTCCGGACAGCTTCCCAAAGGTCCCAGGCGTCTGATGGACCATCTCGGGGGCATGGCACCAAGACTTGAAGGGGACGTGGGAGTCCCCAAGGCCACGCGTCACGCCGGTGTCCTCCCTGGCTACCACCCACTGCCCTCCCAACTCCTCCTCTTCCCCTGGGGCCAAGCCCGCGCCCTCATGGTGCCTGAGGATGACCTCACGCACCCACGGGAGCCTTTAAAAATAGTCCTCATTGTGTGGGGCGTGGATGCTTCTTTTCCAGAAATCTCCATCTCCCACACACACACACACACACACACACGCCCAGTCTGGGGAGTGTCCGTGGCCGGGCCCATCCCCTGCCTGCCACTGTTTGTCGTGTTTGTCATGCGGAGGAAGGAGGACTTTCCTGGACTCGCCCTCAGAGGCTGGAAAACAGCACCACCCGCTCCCTGCCGGCCGGCCGGCCCGCTCGGTTCCCTGGGGAGGAAGCGGGACGGGTCCCCCCCGGGGCGGCCACGCAGGCCTGGCAGGTGAGCCGTGAGGGGCCCGGAGCACAGGGATGGGCCAGTGACAGCAGCCTCACCCCATCAGCACATGGACAGCCTGCAAAGGGCCCCCTCTCCCCGCACTGCCCTGGCGGCTCCTCTGACACTGTATCTTCAGGCATCTGCACCCCTCCGGGGCCCCCCCTTCCATCGGAGGTTCTTCCCGGGGGAGCTGCCGGGCATCTCTGCCGGGGCAGAGCCTCTCCAGAAGGTGGATAAAGGCGTTCGTCCTCCCCTCCTGCCATCACCCCTACCCAGGCCCCAAGACGCCCTTGTACCCCGTGGTCTTGTGGCCTCTGCTCAGACTCCCCCTGCTGGGCACCCATTTCCTCTCCAGACTGCCCGGTCCCCCCGAGAGGACTGACCATGTGAGTCGGCCGCTTAGAAGGTAGGCCTGGGCGGGCCGCCATCGCCAGGCGCAGTTGAGAGCCTCTGCGCTCATTGCACGCTCTCCACAGTGGAAGGGAGTGGAAACGGTCATCCCCGCTTTACACGGGAGGGAGAGGGCACAGGGAGGTGAAGGGTCACACAGCCGGTGAATGGGGGAGCCGGGCTTTGAACCCAGGTCTCTGTCTGCAGAGCCTGGCCCCCCAGTTATGTCTGAGCCCAGATCTCTCCCCTGCTCCCTCTCTTGTGGACACACCTGCTCGCTCCAATCGGCCGTCCAGCACCCAGCCCACAGACCTGGTTGGATGGGAAGATTCATGGCCAATATTGAAAGATAAGAAGATATTTAAGACATAACAATTAAGCCGAAACCGGTTTGGCTCAGTGGATAAAGCGTCGGCCTGCAGACTGAGAGGTCCCAGGTTTGATTCCGGTCAAGGTCATGTGTCCTGGTTGCGGGCGCATCCCCAGTGGTGGGCGTGCAGGAGGTGGCTGATCGATGTCTCTCTCTCATCGATGTTTCTAACTCTCTATCCCTCTCCCTTCCTCTCTGTAAAAAAATAAATAAAATATATTTTTTAAGAAAGACATAACAATTAAAATAATTTGGCATTTGGTTGCTGGAGGACCAGTCAGGGACTCGCCTGGAGACACATGAAGTGGGAGATGCTGTTCGATGCGTAGCGGAGCTGGGCTTGGAGGTGAAGTGCAGGGGTGAAGTGCCAGGCTGGAGACCATGGCTGGAGGCATCCGCCTGTGGCTGGACGTAAAGCGAGGAGGCTGGCCCTGGAGGGTGTGGCTCAGTTGGCTGGGCATTGTCCTGAGCACTGAAAGGTGCTGGTTTCGATTCCCAGTCCAGGCACATGCCCTGTGTGTGGGCTCCATCCCCAGTGCGGAGCATGCAGGAGGCTACCAACCAATGTGTCTCTCTTGCTCTCCCTCTCTCTCTAAAAATCACTTTTAAAATGTCTTTTAAAAATTAAAAGCTGGCAGGCCAGACAAGCCCAGCAAGAAAGAGCAGAAAAGAAGGACAGAGACTGCTAGTACACAGAGGTCAGCTGTGAGCAGAGGTCAGCAAAGAGATGAGGCAGAACCGCGGGAGACGGGAGGGCAAGAGGAGGTGTCACCTGTGCGGATGGAACTCGACAGACGAGGGCTGCAGGGTCACACGGCCCAGAGGTTGTCGGGGACCTGGAGCCCGTGATGCAGAAATCAGAACCATGCCAGAGAGGATGGGAGGAGAGAGAGGGAGGCTCCAGGCACAACATCCTCCTGTGCAGTTTTGCTCCAAAAAGAAGAGGAAGAAACGGAATGAGAGCTGCAGAGGGAAACGGGATAGAATGGCGGTTTTCTGCTGAAGATGCGAGAGAGTGGCTTGTCTGTGTGACACTGGGGAAACCCAGTGGCGGCTCTCGGCATTCATTTGTGAGTCAGTCGTTGAGTGTTGACTGAGGACTTACTTTGTACCCGTCACTGGTCCAGATGCTGAAATACAGTCGTGAACAAGGCAGGCCCAGGTCCCTGCCTCTTAAAAGCTTATGTTGCTGGTCAGGGATGGCCTTAAAAATATGTAAGTAGCCCTGACTGATGTGGCTCAGTGGATAGAGCGTCAGCCTGTGGACTGAAGAGTCCCAGGTTTGATTCCAAGGGTGTGTACCTTGGTTGCAGGCACATCAATGTTTCTAACTCTCTGTCCCTCTGCCTTCCTCTCTATAAAAAAATCAATAGCTGAAACCGGTTTGGCTCAGTGGATAGAGCGTTGGCCTTCGGACTGAAAGGTCCCAGGTTCAATTCCGGTCAAGGGCATGTACATTGGTTGTGGGCATATCCCCAGTAGGGGACGTGCAAGAGGCGGCTGACCGATGTCTCTCTCTTACCGATGTTTCTAACTTTCTATCTCTCTCCCTCTCTCTGAAAAATCAATAAAATATATTTTTAAAAAATCAATAAAATATTGTAATATATATATATATATATATGTGTGTGTGTGTGTGTGTGTGTGTGTGTGTGTGTGTGTGTATGTGTGTATATGTATGTAAACCCAGTGGTTCTTCCTGTGCCTTGGACCCAG